>CM072865.1:23425000-23447500 GCA_036937835.1 Pampus argenteus | reverse complement strand
GCCAGTCTGGGCGTCCCAAACCCGAATCTGTCCCGCCAGGCAGCAGCTGGCCAGCAGCATCCCGTCACTGGCCAAACACTCGATGTCCTGCGAGACAGAAAAACAAAAGTATAAACACATAAACTCATATTTCTTTATTTTGTCTTATTTATTGCACACACACGTTGACCTTTGAACCTTGTTAAATTGTTTTTAGGAGCTTACATGTGATTATCTTTGAATCTGAGCCATAACCAATTTTCTATTCCTGTTCAAATGTCCCAAACTGACACAATGACCTCCTGTTGTTGTTCCACACTGACACTGTAATCTGACTCTGTCGTCTGCACACATGTACATGTACACACACACACACTCACACACTCACACCCGTGCACATGCAGAAGACTCCATAATTACGGCTTGTGAAACAACTGAACTCAACATTGGCTCGTTTAAAAGTGATAGTGGTCGTTTCTGGTTTGTTTTTCTACAGTGTTTCTACATGGATCTCTTCATACACCTTTAAATAAGTAAACAAACGTTTTCAGGTTTCCACTCAGAGTCCACTCATGTCTCTACTTAATGATTTTTGGTGATAAACACACATAATTTAATGGTGTGCACGTGTCCTTTCTCACCATACTGTGGCCCCTCAGCAGCAGCGGTGAGATCTCGCTGATGGGCGGTGAGTAACCGTAATCGTCACAGGGCAGATCCCCTCGGCGCCGGCGCCCGTGAGCAACGCCGTTCTGTCCGTAGTTCCTCGGGCACAGAACCCGGTAGAGACAGAAGAGCAGCAGAACCAGCAGGACGCCCGCCGCCAGGCCCAGAGCTGCTACCCTGGATTAAAAGAGGGACAAACAAAAATAAAAATGGATCAAATATGTTGTTTTTTGTTGTTTTATTTTGCTGATTTGATCTGTTTGGACCAAGTTCAGGCAACATCTCGAGCATAAATTCTGACGTTAAAACCAGCCAACCTTCAGCTCAATGTTAAACCTATTAAAAGTTAGCAAGTACAGGGAAACTGACAGGTGGGAGACTTGATACAGACTGCACGTACGCCCTTGGTGACCTGGCAGAGCATGACATGGCATGTACCGTAAACGTGCTCTAAGACCTGCTGTGGAATTTGGCGTAACCGTGACGCTGAAAGCTGCCACAGCGGTGAGACCTGTTCTGCCTGAAACACGAGTCCTTCAATAACGTCTGCTTACCTGAAAGTAAAACTTGTTTTTTTTTTTTTTAAAAGGCTACAGGCACCTACTCATTTTACACATGAGGAATGTTGTGTTATACAACAAGTTGAAAATGAGGCATTTCTGCCTTTAGTTTAGAGAAAAGCTGCAAAAATTAGTGACTGTTTTCATACACAGTTAATCCTGGGAAATATCAGAGCACTTTTTGGCAGAATCTTAAGCATAAAACTTTTTCAGGTCAAGGACAGAAAACATTACGATTAGCAGACAACCTGCAGCATGTTCTTCTAATCAACAATCATTACGTGTCCCAGGACTCATGCAGTCATCAGGTGATATTCCTCAGGTACAGAATAACTGCTCTGTTTCTTCTCAGCACATTGTTTCTCTATTAAAACAACATTTCTTGACTCAGACCGCCTCTGAGCTTTTGAACACGAAGTGAAGAGACAGATCAGAAATTCAAACTAATCTAAATGCTAATACAGGAGGGACTAGGCATTGGTCTAGAAGAATGATGCAGTGTTGAGAGTTGCTTTATGCAGATGGAAAGAGCATCGACTCTTTACTGATCTCATGGGAATTAAAGAACAGAGAAATCTCAAATCTAACCGTCTACTGTAGGTAAATAACTTGCACGGTGCCATCTTTATGAACCTCCATATCTGCCCACACTTGTACTGCAAGGCTCCACTGGTGACTTTTATTGTTGCATGTGAAGATCTTGTCTGTTGTTACACCTTTAAACCTGCGTCAGTGTTGCAACCTGCTCTAAATCCTTTATCACACTGGCCTTCTTTTGTGCCACTTCCCTGCTGCGAAGGTCACGACTCTGACCTGAACTTCAGCTGATAGCCTGCGTATCTGCTGGTCAAAGATGAAACGAAGAAGCTCACCTTTCACAACACGCTGCCTGCTTACATAAATGTGTCACAAGATAATATATCAGCAAGGAAACCTCAGAAACAACAACTGAATTTCCCTCTAAGATAAAAGTAGTCTGATCTTATCACCTGTGTGTTTCATATTCATGCAATGATGATGGACGCAGATTGTAACTATGAATAAATTCGATGTAAAGTCAAAGTTATTTTTCTTGCCAACATCAAGTTCTGCTGTTTCATCTGATTTGTTCAGCTCTGTGTGGCTGTACTTAGGAACAACAGTGCTTTCAGCTAAATGCTAACGTGACAAATCACAGTGTTAACATGCTAATGCTAAGCAGCTGTGACGCACACTAACACTAAATGATGGCAACATGAATGTCTGTATTAAAAAAGACATTTCACTTAAAACCACAAAGACCAAGTCGCAAAAATCAACCAATCAGCAGCCTTCATCCTCTGAGCACCGTGAACGTTTTGTGGTCATTCAACCATTAGAGTCGATGAAATATTTCAGTTTGGACCAAAGTCTCTAAATAACTGCTACTATTGCGCAACCGTGCATGAAAAACGGTGAAAGTTGTAGATGAACGTCGGACCTCTGATGTTGAAAACTTTGATGCATGTGACCCTTGAGTTTCTCTCTCACAAATCGGTAAGTGTGTAGTTTTTGTGTACTTTTACAACACAGGAAGAAAAAAAAAACTCCTTCAAGTTGAGACAATACAAAATAAACCATCTTCCTTTTAACTACAACAACCAATATCATAAAGTGATTACAGGTTTCTACTACACCTGCATGTGTATTTTTATATTTCCTTCATGTGTTTTTTTTTGTCTTTATGCTCTACTCTTTATGACCTTGGCACTAGATCACCTTGGACTCTATTCTGCTTTACTGCTCCAACTCCAGCTGCAGGACTGCCTCAGAAAGGGCTTAAATAAAGGTTTCAACGTTCACTGTGCAATCAGTTCAATGACACTCTGGTGGGAAGACCCAAGGACAAGGACCTGTAAGTGCTGTGGCCCTGACTTACATTGGAGTGTGACTTTGAATTAGGGCAGCATGACTCATACGGTGCCAGAAATTGACAATTTATTGGCATTGTGTCAGAAAGAAAGCGACTGCTGAGTATTTATATCATAAATTAGATGTAACACCTTATTTTGATCATGTCTGAATTTCAGTTTTACTTTGTCCTACTGAAGTTTTGTCATATCTGGTAAAAAACAACAACTAGTCACTATAGAGCAGATCAATGTGTCTCAGTACTGACTTGTAGAGGGTGAGGTCCGTCTGTAGATCTGCAGAGACCTTGGGAATGGGTGGCGGTGGGTGCCTTGTGTCGTGAGGGTGACGCGTCTCGATGGCGTCCTGGGGGCTCAGGTGAAGGGTGACGGGAATGACAGGTAAGATACTAATGTACCTGAAACAGGAAACACAACAACAGAGAGGATGTAACAAAACCTGACGGGGGCTTCAGACCAGAGACCAAAAGTTTATATTATTATATATTAATATTTTCCCGACCTTTAAGATGCTTAAGGGGGGGTTTATTTAAATAAAATCTTATATGTTTAAACATTTTAGAAAAAACAGTCAGACATCTTAACCAAAGCTTTCATGACTAGTTATGATTATGACTTTAAGCAATTTCTGAGTTAATTACTTGTCAGCCTAAAATAAAATAACCTGCGTAAACAGGTAAAGAACACAATTCTCCTGCCTCACTCACCTTTTGGCTAAAGTGATATTATAGTAGCTGAAGAGCGACGGCCAGTGCCTGAAGGAGAGTCTCCTCCATCCCTCCTCGTCCTCCGACCCCCAGGAGATCTGAGGCACGGTGGGCGGGGCCTGGGGGAGAGCCCCCGCCCTGGCTGCGCCGTGGTGGCCCTGTGATTGGTTCTCGGGTAGAGGAGTTGGATCTGGTGCAGGGTGGACGCTGAGGGTGCTAGTAGGATCTCCTCCATGGAAGACAGGCGCCACCCCCAGGTGAGGGGGCAGGCCGCCTCCCCCGGGGTCCCCCAGAGGGCTTTGCTCAGACACCTGTGCAGCCAGGTAGGTGCGCAGCCCAGCTGGGTCGGTATAGACAAGAATACCGATCCAGATCACTGTGCCAGCCTGGAAGTGAAGCAAATGAATCAGTGAACAATCAAGTAATTTGAGCTGTGTTACCTGAATACCTGCTCAAGCTGCTTCTATAAAACGCACAGAATAGCAGGTAAACATGTAAAACTCAGCATGAGGATGCAGCCAAACTGATGCGTGATGTTGTGACACAATAAATTCAGAAACACAACACAACAAGGCAACAATGTGAGACAGATGACAGACAGCAGTCGGCTTTGAATCCGTTTTCTCACCATGATAATGCGCTGAGCCAGGCGTGTGCGGGCCAGGAAGTACACCACACGCAGCCTCTTGGGAAGCCTCAGGTTCCTGAAGGCCGGGGTCTGCAGGGTGATTGTGTGAGGGGAGGGTCGCGGGGGAGGGGGGACCTCACGTGGACGCAGGGGGCCAGGCTTGGGTGGAGGAAGGCCCGCTTCAGCCGGCAGGCGGCGGTTCAGGTCAGCCAGCTGGAGACACGAGGAGGTTTAGATATTTGTTTACATTGAGTCAGAGCAAAATATATCTGTAGGTCAGAAAAAAAACAAGCTATTTCCATTTTTAGATAACATAATTATCAACTGATAAACAAATCTACAGATTAATTGATGGAGAATATAATTGTTAGTTTATTGCAGCAGTATTAATAACATATTTCTAATATACCATATGTTCTTATAAGGATTACAGTTTTGTGAATACTTTAATAAGATTTCGTTTGTTTATGTAAATGTTTAGGCTTTAAGGGAAGCTTATAGTGCTAATGCTCATTTAGAAAGGCATTGAGATAAAGACTTCAGTATGCGTGTGTGTGCAGCAAGAGGTTTTAAATAAGAAACACATGTGGTAAAAGAGTAATCCGAAAACTATGTGGACCTGTGACCGCAATCTGACCTCCTGTATGACCTATATCAGCTCTGTGTGTGTGTGTGTGTGTGTGTGAACTCTCACCTCCATGCGGCGGATGTCTATAGACAGCACCGTAGTGAAGAAGAACATCTGCAGGAAGAAGTCAGACACCAGCCCCACTACAGCGAACAGACAGAACTCCTGCAACATACAAACACCAGAGAACACGTTAACGTTTCTCACTGTAAACAACACGTGTAGCTCATGTTTTGTTAGGTGAAGCTTCAGGCTCGGATCAGGTTACAGTTCTCAAATGTTATTTATTAAGAAACATTTCTCACTCTGTGTTTTTCTCCTCCAAACATCTTCTACAACAGACGTCTACATGTTTATTTTTCTGTTTATATAATATGTTTTTTGGCTTTTTCCATCATTTCAACAATATTTCTGTTACCTGGATAGCTGGTACTAGGGTGAAATATCCAATGAGGATGATGCACAGTTCAGTGGCCATGTTCTTCATGATAGACCAGCTCTCATTACTAAGGCCTGGAGGAAACAACAAGCATTTCTGAAAATATGCAAAACATACTGGAGCTCCTACACTTTTCTCTCATTAATATAGAAAATTATACAGAAAGATGCTACAAAAGCTAATCAGGTCATTAACTTTTATTCATATTTTAAAAAAAAACAAAAAAAACAAAACAAAAACAAATCAACACTGTGATAGCATAATAAACAATAAATACGTAATGTGGCAGGAAAGCTATTTGCTGATGTACTAATGCATCTGAAAACACACCGACTCTCTGTTCTTACCCTGAGCGATGCGGAGTTTGACCTCGAGGTCGACAGGTGTGGACACCACAGACTTAGTGAGGACCAAGACGTTCTCCAGGCCGATCACCACCACCAGGTACGGAAAAATCTCACTGCAGAGAGAAAACACATTCATTTTGGATACAGTGTATATCCAGTACACGATCGCTACTGGGTACGGTTTTGAATCTCCTCTTGTTTCCCAGAGGCATTAGAAAATCTGATAGGAAGCCCAGAAACCCGACCAAATACTGGGTGGACTTCCTTGACATTCATGGTCTTTAGACGATGAATCCTTATATTGTTATTTTCCTGAGCAGCTGACAGAAAAAAGTAAATAATCAAATGTTTATTATCAATATTTGTCACGTGTCATTTCAGACTGAGTGTAAGGATAAGCTGGTACTACAGCAGTAAGTGTATGACTGGGTCAGGAGTCGACAGCTCTGCATGTTACATCAGACACACTCAGGAAGACAATAAACACACACATCTTATCGCTACCACTATCTCAGCAGCCCTGTGTGTGGAGTCAACCATGAGTAAGCAGGATGTGTATATGCATACTTTGCTTATGTTGACCTTGATGTGTGTTTATGCAAACGCACGCAAAAGCAAGTACACACACAGCCCACGGCGGACATGCGTGGATCTTGGTCTATGGTTGGATGGACAATGTGTCGTTGTCACGCCACGACGTCTGCTTTCCAACAATCCTCAAATGATTGGACGGCCATCAAGCGTGAATATGACTACATCTCCGCCCCTTTGCGAAGGCCCGCCCACTTCCACTCCCCATTCTGTTTTTTTGTGTGTGTCCACACTAACACGCTGACTTTCTGCCAACCTGCTGTAAACATTAACGCAAATCTGTGTAAAGTAAGAAACCGATCAATAAGCCGATGTGTGTGTGTGTGTGTGTGTGTGTGCATGCAAGCGAGTGTGTTGTCAGACCTGTCTTTGTCTTTCTGTGAAAAGGATAAAACAGGAGATAATGCGATTATAATGAGGATCATATTGTTCCAACATTAAACTATAAGTACTAGTGAACTCCTAAACCTAAAATATATATATATGTCATATATGTCAAGTTAAACTGATTTCTTGATGGCCTGGATTTTGAATTGTGAGTTGTGATGAGTTATTTTCAACTGGCATAAATTTAACATTACAAACTAATTCTGGGTATTTGTGTCTCTGTTCCTGCCCTTTGAAAAGGTTTTTGAGATATACCGACAGCCAAACAGACTGACAAAGTGAACAATGAAAGGAGGTCAAATGGTGTGTTGCTTCAGGTACTGATAAGACATGAAATACAACCTAGAAAGTCCAGTTTGAGCCACTGATTACTGAATATTTGAAGGCTTCTCAGATGCTGAAACACTGAACAGAAGTTTATAATACTAGATGCGATTTTACAGGTGTGGTGTCACCACTCAGGGGGGGGAAGTTGATCTGAAAGTGGCTCAACAAGGATGCAGAAAAAGAAAAAAAAGTGTGTGCATTCCTACCCTCCATTGAGCGTAGGTGTCAGTCCAAACAGTGTACACAGTCCCACAGACATGAGCAGAGAGCTGAGAACTGTGACCACAGCAGCCAGAGCCAGACCCCACTTGGACTTCACCATGTCAATCTTACCTGCAGGGAGAAAAGGAAGATGTGTTGAGGACTGGACACTACAGCTGTACAACGATTCAACTCCTCAGCCGTGAAAAAAGACTCACAGCTCGGTTCATTTACCACCAGATAGATACACGAAAAGGAAGAAATCTTACAAATGACAGCTGGAAACCTGACAGAAACTTGTTATTTTTTCAGCTGCTGTAGAACTTTAGCTATTAAAATAAACATGAATTGTAGACTTTAAAAAAAATGTTTAGCTGACAGTGGAAAAATTCTCAAAAATAACACCTTTATATTAATTAAAAATACGTTAGAAACCCTGTTAGCCTAAATATATTTTTAAAAATATCAAAAGTATTGCATTGAAATCTAATCTGAAAATCCCTACACAGTAAAGATCCAGCTCCGATGTGTACACGAAATATCCTGTATGTTTGATTAATATAAGGAAATTGTATTTGATAGCCATGTCTGGTAAAAGTGAGGAATACATTTTTTTAATAAAAAAAAGACAAGAAGAGTAACTTTGGCTTTTTTTCCTTTCAGGAATTAAGAAACAGATAATAATTTTCTAATGTTATCTTTAAAATCTAAAATAAAAACATTTACACATTATATTTCAATTTAAAGTCTTTCACAAGTTGCCAAAAATGAGTCAACTTATCAGCTCAAGGTGTAAATATTAATTTTGTGTACTTTGAATGTGTGTGTGTGTGTGTGTGTTTTCTCCCTGAACTAATGTTTGTACTGGCAAGTCACTGAGGGTTAGCTGGGTGCATTCTTACAGCGGTGTGCAATGTTCCTGCGTGAGGATAATCCCTGCACCAGACAGGAACAACCTTGGCACACAAACACATGCGCGTACACAAAGGCACACTAGGCAGGACTCTGGATCTTCAGCACATTTTAAATACTAAACGGTGCAAATAAGAAAAAAATTTTAAAAAGCAAGAATGAGAAGGGATTTGCACTAACGTGTGGAGAAGTAGATGTAGGCAAAAAGAATGATGTATGTGGTGACGAGTGGGATGAGCTCAGCAATGCCGATCTCCTCTTTGAAGTGGACGTGAACCATGTGGTCATCTCTCAGGCTGCAGTTGGCTGACGGGTGGAGCTGTTTCAGACGAGCCCGCAGGCTGCCAAGAAACCTGGAAACACACATCATCATCATCATCATCATCATCATCATCATCCACGACGCAAATGCAGCCAACTACATGACTGATTGTGATAACTGGTGTATAGAAATGAAATGAGGATGAGATAGACATATCTGTTGTCAGAAACAGCACTAAGAGGAGAAGGTTTCTGGTGCATGAGAAAAAAATGCTAATTTATTACTTTAATGTATTATTTACTAATGCATTTGTAACCAACCTTGCATCATAGCTGGACAGCACTACAGTGATTGTGTATGTCACCACCCTCTTCCTGTTGTAGTGACTGACACCTGTGTACTTCCCGGGGACGCCAAACAGCAGGTCTGAAAACACACATACAGTACAGCTCATCAGTGTAAATGAGCACCATTTTCCTGTTGTACACTCACACTATACCAAAAGCCATTAATTCACCACCTGTCTGGTAGTTATGCAGCTGTTATATTATATTGCCTCTTGTATGTATACTCCATAAAATTTATGTGCCAGTTAATTTTAATGTACTTCACATGAGGTGTAATGCCTTTTTTTATTAACTTGCATTGATGAAGATGGCTGCAGGGGCACTTTACCATCCAGGTTGCCAGCGCTCTGACAGGCCTGACATCGGCTCAGTGTGAACAAGACTATCAGTCTGACTGTATCTGGCAGCCAAGCCGTCCCCTGACTCCAGCTCCACAATAAGCTTCCCACCTCTAAATCACTTGAGCTGGAAGGGGAGGCAGAATGCTGAGCTGGCTTTGGACGGCCAGAGAGGGTGACTTGGTTCACTGTGTCAGTAGGCAAAGTTTTAGGAGAATTCAATAAGTTTCCAGGGAATGAAACTGCTTGTTCTCTGTTAATACGAAAGCTTCTTAGTTTGCTGATACCACTAATCCCCCCGCTCACTACCTCCCTACAGTTTTCCTGTTGAATGACAGCAGACTTCTTCCAACACAGCAGAGTATAAAATGACCCTGGATAACCTCCACTGCTTTACTATAGAATATACCTTATTTTATAAGTTAAAAATGGTGGCGGTTGAGTTGAGAAGAGATGGAAAACATGACTATGCTATTAGCTCTTAGCTATTAGCTTCAGTGGAGTTTGGACAAATGTGACATGTGGATGATGTTTAGGTTCATCATCTTTGATTGATTGGGTTGGGTTTTACACATTATATGCTCTATAAGGGCATGTCATTAGGTCAAGACTCAGAACAAATACACACAAAACACCTAGTGAAAGAAATGCTAACAGAAAACCTCAACTTGTCTGTGTTTTTATTACGTGTGCAGGCAGCATCGTAGCTTCTCTTATACCATCCTCGTCCCTACCTCGCAGCGTGGCTGAGGTGTGCAGGCCTTTAGGTTCATGCTTCTGGATGGTCTTGAGGAGGTCAGGGTCCGAGTCGAACAGCTCTTGCTGGTTCTGCCAGTAGTTGCCGGGAGAAACGAGCAGGCAACCGTGCTCTGGCAGCACCGACTGCATCCGCCGTAACCCTGGAAACAGGTCTGTTACCTGGAGACATAGCGTCTCCAGACTCCGAACCCCGGAGCTGACGAGGAGAATAAGGAGGTGAGGAACAGATGAGATGAGCAGCTCATATAAATACAGATCATAGACACCAAAACCTACAATCCTACAATCAATTGTAATGCGTAGCGCAGGTAAGGTAATTATTACAGTGTTTAAGACATGCGGAGGACACATTTTATACAATAATTAATTCGTCTTTACCTTCACTAAAAGATGGAGGAAAAAATTGAGTATATTTGTTTGGTTTTGGACTGTTGTCGGACAAACAAGCAACTTGAAGACGTCGCCTTCTTTGAAGCTTGACATTCTTCTACTGAAAATAATCTGGTTTTGTACGTGTGAGTGTTTACTTGTCAGAGTGGACGTGGTTGCGGATCTCCTCCAGCAGGCTAAAGACTCGGCCCAGCGGCGACCGGAACATGTCCACCGGCACCAGGTTGCTGTCCCACGGAGACACCGCTGCCTTCACCAACACCTGCTGGATGTAGGCAACCGGAGGGCCCCGATACTACACAAACACACACAAACACACGACATATTTAGAGAGACATGGAAACTGTTTGTTTACTGAACCAACCACATTTTTTAGACCTCAAACAGTGAAAGTGTCGATGCTGTAAAGTCTCCAGGCTTTCAGTAAACCAAACTACCGCTGACATACTGTGTTCTGCTTATTTATGAGCCTCCATCTTTCCTGTGAACTAGTTTGCATTAAAGTGTTTCTTTACGTCTGAGCACCTGTTTTAGACCATTTTTAAGAAGCCAGTTTAAGGCAAAGATTATGGATTAAGTTTAAACTTAGTCTTATGTTAGGATGAGGACTTGGTTTTAAGGTTAGGGAATAAACAAGAACAAAATGTGTGTGCTTTCTCTTCTCCTACCCAGTCGGGACGTTCTCCAAGGTCTCCCTGTGGCTCATGGGAAGGGACGCTATAGTCTCGCACCCCTGTGGTGAACTCCACGGGACCCGTACCAGGCAGGGGAAGCCTCAACAACGGATAGCTGGGGGAGAGAAAGGGAGGGGGAGGGATTAAACTTCACTCACTCCTTAAACAATTCACCACTATGACACATTATTATTATTATTTATTATAACACATAAAAGAAATGCACATTTAGACAGAGGTGGACAGGTATAAATAACTGCTTAACGCCATCATGGTAAAAGTGAGTGTTTTAGTTTGAAGTAATGTGTTTGCGTTGTGTGTGTGTGTGTGTGTAAGCTGGGTTTCCTGTTTTTCTTGCCAGTTTAAACATCACCTGGAGAGTCTCTTTTTCTCCTAGAAATGGGTTGGTCCGTATGAAACAAGTCGCCTCTGAATGCCAAAGCACTTATTCCTTACTTTGTGTGTGTCTGTGTGTGTGTGTCTGTGTGTCTGTGTGTGTGGGAGTAGAGCGTTTATAAAAGCTTTACAGCCTTTTGTTGTCCTTCTGCTGGAGAAAAGAGCCTGTTTCTGTGGACCTGTACGCTTTCTCCCTGCTAGCTGATCATATATAACCACATGACACCAAGACAAATCCTAATCCTAGCAATTTGAATCCTAAAACCTCAACAGTAAGAGAAAGCCTGACATTATGATTTAAGACATAGCTGTGGTTACTGATGAGGAAACAAGACATCTGATTTCATCTACTGCCTGTTCGAGTTAAATATTTGATTTTCTGAATGCAAATTTTCATTTAAGAAGTCAGAAATATACCAGCTTTTCCTGTAATCACACAAGCCTCTACGGTCCAAAGTTAGCTGTTATAAAAAAGGTAAAAGACAACGAATTTGTTTACCGTATATATATTTTTTTAATACATTTTAAATATTGATTTTTGAGATTTCATATTTGTTATTGCAGGACAGTTTCTGTATGTATTAACTGCAGACAGGACTGAAAGAGTCATGAAACGGACACAGGCTTTCCTGAGAATCTCAGCAGCTGATAATAAAATCGCAGAGTCACTGGTATTGACCAATGACATTAGCAACTCCCACGCTGCCTGTGCATGCTCACACTAGCTGTTAGTACAAATATTACTCAATTCTCTTAGAAATGTTCTCATCAGTTGGATAAAAAGTTCCTCTTTTCTCTCCCCCTCTCACCTCCCTTCCTCCACGCCTCCCCCTCTCGCCAAGGTCACTGTACCTCCACAAAGGCCTCTTTTGTTCAAAGCCAGCCCCCCCTCCTAACAGGCAGATGGACAGACAAGCCTCCCATTCTCACAGAGCCATTTTCTCACAGCCCTCTGCTCTAGTACTCCCTTTAACATCCCCCGTTGTCGAGCTCCTTTCTTTTCAGTTCGCCCCCGGCTGGTGGTCAGTCGTCCGATTGGTCGGCACCCTGCTGTAAGGTGCTGGGAAGACGGCACGCAGCCGGTGCATGTGTGCGTTTCAGGGGGATTGCTTTACAAGGCCTTTACTGATGAAGCCAGGCCGCTCTCTGACCCATGTCCTCCCTTTGACCAGCGATTTAGCAAGAGTGTGTGTGTGTGTGTGCTAAGTGAATGTTTGTATCGTGGTGTCAGCAGGGGGAACTGTTATGTGCGTGCAGATGGCTGTTTTATGTCAGTCTACTTGTCTCTTCTGTCAAAACACTTCCTCTACAATTCAGTCTACCTGTACTTCCATCATTTTCCATATATTGCAGGCTCACAGAGACACAATCTATCTTTCATTTATCAAATATATGCTAATTACTTCTCCACAACAGATTGTTTGGAAATGTATATTACTCCAGATTTTAAGTCCTTTAAATACACTACTGCCTAAAAAAAACACCTGACACAGTCTAAATAAAAATATGAATTTCTTTGTATTATATTTAAAGGTGTTTCTACTCAAACTTCTAGAATTTGGTGGTAAAAGTAGGTCAAATAAATACCATTTGATCAAAATTTTAAGCACAGAAAAATAAAACAGCAAACACTAAATCTCATTCTGAATACCTACCAGCAGGTGAGGATGCTGGCGGAGGTGAAGAGGATGATGGGCACTGGGTAGGAGGCACACAGCAGCCCGTGGCGGTAGAAGGCCGCCGAGATCTTCTCCCTGAGCTGCTCGCGCAGCGTCATCCTGGTGGGCGGGGTCAACTCCCGGCCATTGGAAGGCACTGGGCGGCCGAGTACGAGGCACCGTGGGGCATCCAGGGACCTGGAGGAGCATCACATACATGAGGGTTAGAAAAATACATTTACATACACAATCAGTGAATATTTGGCATTAACAATCAATTAATTTTCATAGAACTGACTAAGGAATAATTCAACTAATCATTTTGGCACTAAATTATTCGACAAACTGGCAGGAAAATGTGTTTAGAAGCAGTTGATCTTCTTTTAATAAAAATAAAGACTTGCTTCAACTTTTTTTAGATGCCCTGGAGCACCACTGGAAAGATGGTAGAGTGCTTACTGAAAGTCGAGGGTTAATGAATACCATTTTTATAAATATGATGGTGAGCTAATGCTGTGGTATATCCATCCCACACACACACACATACACACACAGACAGAGGCCAGTTCTTGTAGGGTTGCTCTGTCCTAAACACCTAATTACACACATACTCCCTGTGTTGGCACACATGCTGCTAGGAACAGGCAGGGTGTGTTTTTCCTTCAAACCAGCACATACAGGGGTCACATGCTCGATGGTATTTAACAGACACCTCATTCAGCAGCCAAAAAGGTTTAGAAACCTTCCTCCTCTCTAAGAAACAAGCAACTCTGGACCGCAGCAAACAGATGAAGCCGCCTCATCATTCATACCTGAGTAAAAACAGCCACTACGTTCCCTAAATGACGCCAATTCAGTTTATGTAGTGAACATATATGTATAGGCTGGTGGTACCATTTTCTCTTCCCTCTTTTCCTCCTATCTAACTCTTGTCTCAGTGTTTACTCAGCAGACAGCTTCACTGCTGCGCTATCAGTGTTTGTAGTTACACACTTGTGTATTACAATGTTTAACAGGCCGGCCTGGCACACATACTGCAGCTGGATTTGCACACTATCACAATAACTCCCTTTTCACATGATGTCAAAAAGCACAATCATATTATATTATATTATATTATAAAACATAACAACTGAGCTCTTTCACGTAGAGTCACTGAGACTGTACCTGCCAATGGGAGACCAGGTTATCTCTCTGGCTCGCAGCCGTTTACGTCCCCTGAAAGCAGCAGCATTGGGTTTTTTTAGCTTAAATGGTGCTTTGTGGTTAACGAAGTTCTCCCTTCTTGATTCAGGCAAAGTGTGCGGCTGCTCGGCTTGGCCCCCCGGGGGCAACGGAAACATTCCCTAGGAGGAATTCGCCCCAGGAGTCTCTTGATCTGCTGTTATAAATACACTATACAGTAAACACAGCAACGTCCCAGCCAGCTTGCACAATGTGTTCTGCAAAGGTCAGAAAGGGGCTTTGAAGTAATGCCTTTCTGCTCTCTTGATCCGAAGGAAAGTCGACTCTGAGCCAGGTTCTGTCTTGCAAGGAAAAACTTTCAATGAATGCCTCCATCTCTCAGCTTCCTCTCCAGTTCACTGCATGCTCTGGGGTTATGTGGGTGTAACGGCGAAGCCTGATTTGGCAAAGGCTCAGCAACATCTCCGTCAGTGAACTAATCTGGGATTGAGCCGATCGGAAACTCAACGAGCAGCGCTCAGGCCCTCGCTGCCTCTCTCCTCCTCAGTCTATCCTGTATGTGACAGCATGCCAAGACATTCACGTCTCAAGAATGACAGAGGTTGAGGGAAGGCTTTAAAAACCAAAACCGACCAGCCGCAGGCCGAGTGCTGGTTAACTGTTGTTTCAGGCTGGCGAGTTTGTGTAATCTTCAGACACTTTGGCAGGTGACCAGCGACTGTTTGGAAATCCTTTTCTGTCTGGCTGGATAGTGTTTGTGGGATATACAAGCTACTATGACTGAGGAGATTAAAAACAACATTTCAATCCACAGCCAGCCAACCACCAAATAAATCTTTATGACAACAACATGGAAAATGTCTTAGTCCAAGATCCCTGGATGTATGTGCACATGTGCCAGGCAGCTACTAATCCAACAAAGGACAGTCTATACGCCTCCCATGTGGGATGCTAACACACTTATTGTAAACAAGAACATAACCACAGAAATGACAAACACATCGTGCAAATGCAAGTGCAAATACAGTCGTGAATAATCACTGTATCTCTCTACATCTTAATTATGTGACTGGTAGATTTATAATAAAGCCACATATGCTTACAATATTACTGTGAGCAAAGTGCTGCACTGATCTCATGCATGAACTGCATGAAAGCTTTTTTAAACGCTAATTTAGTACACTTGCAAAGTGTATAAATAAATAAAAGTATGCAAATAAAAGCAGCTCACCTCTTTTCAACACTTGCTAAAATGCCCAACTTGAAGGCATCTCCGGGGTTTAAAGCTTCCAGCGACATAATCAGCAACTTTATGTATATTAAACGTAAACCAAAAACTGAACCGATGTTAATTGACATTCCAGAGAGCTTTATGCCGCGTCCACGCTCCGTAACATAACGGCATCAACATTCAGCGCCATCGTTGCATAACGTGAAAGCATGCTCTGCTCATCAGTGAAGCCCATTAGTCCTGTTGTAAATGTGAAGGCAACCTCGACATGGAGGAGCAGATTACTGCAACACAGCTTTTTACAACCAGCGGCGATGACAAAAGAGGATATGTCCTGTTAATCAGTAACCACAATGTAATGACTAATGTATTTTAAACAAGCAGTCTCAGTTTCCCTGTAGGAGCACTGTGCATTAAAACAAAATAAAGTATTCAATCTTGACTTTTTGGATAATTATACCAGGAGGATTATAATGGACACATCTTTAATAGAGTGTTATAATTGGTAACAGTATATTTGCAGCGCATGTGACTGCATTTATAATGTACAGAGCATGTTAAACTACTACTGGTGAATTAGCCATCACAAGACAGTGAACACATGCAGGGATGATGGAGGCTGATGCAACTCTGTCGCAACATCACCTGCTATGAACCAGCTCCCAAAGCCAGGCCAAAGGGATGCCCGCAGGTCCCTCATATGGTACCCACATAAGTCATGTTTTATAGTGTTTCATAGAGTTGGACAAAGCAAACAAGACTGATTCAGATACTGTACATCATTTACCACAATGTATGTGGGCAGTAGATCACTTACAAAACAACCAACAAGTAATAGTTTGAGAGGATGTATAGTTTTAAATAAAAATCTTAGGCAATGCAGTAAAGGAAAAAAAAGTGTTGAAAACAGTAAAAGCAACAGTGAAAACATGAATGTATGTATGTGCAGTATGTGGCCTACCTGTAATATATGAATACATATATTACATGTGTGTAAACATATATGTGACACCAGGTAGGCTGTAAAGCACACAATGCAACTAATAACTTAATAATAACATATTCATGTAATTCATTCACCTCTCGAGTAACGGCTGTCAATTGTCAACTTGCTAATTAAGCTAATTGACGTTTAGTGGAAACAACCAGCTAACAGTATCATGTAGTATGACTCCAATTTACACCACATAAATAGTTTAACACCTTTATAATCTCCGTCAGAATTAGCTTTAGATGTTAAGACCCAAGTTAGCGGAAATAATGTTTAATAATAATTAGTTGTTGTTTTTTTCTCAACTGGAAAAGTTAGCTAACGATAAACCAACAAGCGGTTAATTGTCCACAAACCAAATCAAGTTTTAAAACTACAAGAACAGCTTTAAACAATACGTTGATATTTCTTATTCGTATGACCAACAGCTGGCTGACTAAATGTTACACCAAATATGTGTACATGTTTTGTTTCTGCAAACAACATCTGGTGGCATCGAGTGAAAGGCTAACATTTACATTAGCTTCCTAGCAAGCAGCTAGCTCTGTCAGCCACTCGATGAACCCAGTGAACCCGCAACTAATCAATATTTATTTTACAAATTAACCACATGAGTTTATTGTAAATACATATGCGTTATGCTAAGAGGCGTAGAGTTACCAACACTGGATTAAAACCGTTGTCAGTGTGACAGTGTAGCTTGTAGCTAACGACGCTACCTAGCTCCATCAAAGTTAGCATGCTTAGTTAGCACAGTGACGACGTAAAGTCAGATATTTAGAGTTTATATATCTGCTTTGACGAAACAAAAGAGATACATGTGAGCCTCTGCACTTGTAACCCTTGCTGTTATGGTTATAAACAGCCTCCGTATCTGTTTTTTTTTGTGAGTGATAAGATAACCCATCATCCTCCATGCTTTCCTCCACCGCGGAGCTAACTTTTGCAACAGCAGCTAATGCTAGCGGGTTTGTTGCTTAACTTGCCTGAACAAACTTCAGAGATCCCCGATTTCAGTTGCTGCTGTGGTCCTCCTGGGTGAACTGACGAAAGCGACGTGTTACTCCTTTGTTTTCGAAATGAGCAAAATGCTAACTTGCATGCCTTGAATCGGATGGTGACATGCAGGAGCAGCGTTTCAAATCTACTAGTTGTCAAAACCCAGAGAGACCTCTCCACTCCGACCTCTCACCCGGCGGGGAGGAGAAGGAACAAGGGCGCCCCCTAGTGTGGACACAGCGTTATGACACCTAACACTGTTTTATTAGCTTTTTTATTCAACGAGCATTCATGCAGTAAGACCAGTGGTACATTTAACAAGTACTGTACTTATTGAATTTATAAGTAATTTGAGGTATACTATATGTCAGAGGGAAATGCTGAATTACTCAGATACTTTAATACAGCAATGTAAAAATACTCCTGCATGACAAACACAAAAACTGACCAAAGTTATTTGTTTATTACAGATTTTTATACATTTTATTTCAAAAGAAACAAAACAAAAAAAGGTAACATAATTTAAGAAAAAAATAATGAAAAATAAAATGGTGAAGCACACAAAATGAATAGAAAAAAATAATCAGTAGACAACAATCCAATAAAAACAAAGAATTATTGGTCCATTGTCCGTGTAGAATTCACCAACCATGAAAAATGTAAACTGTGTGCATTCAAAGAACGATGTCAACACACAAAAACGGATTCATCCATCGAATACCGACTAAAGCCTGAGTCTGTAGTAACGCCTACAGTAGACTGGCCTGATATTCTGACTGAATTACCATTTTGTTTTCAGATCACTTATTTGAATAGCTGAAATCTGAGAAGTGTGCAGCAATTAAGAGGCTGTGACCAGGCTGTCAACTGGCAGGATCACTGTGCTCATCTTCCAGACGCTAGCAGTTTAATGTAAAACTTGGCTGTGGCTGCTCAGTGTGTCTTGCTCACCAACCATCGGTTTATACCGTCTGATGACTTTGAGATGTAGAACTAAAGAACAGCGCTGGACGTCCCACGAGCGAAGAAGGAGGCTCCTTTATCGTGGACCTTGTACTGAAAGAGTTTCTTCTGCGTGTGCTGCCCATCAGCTTGTCTCCTCCTCCAACACACTTCCACCTGAAAACCAAGGATTACTGTAAATTAATCTCATGTGTGCTGCACAGATTCCCTGCAAGATATTACAGTAAATATACAGTACTGTGCAAAATTTATAACCAGAGTCATAAAGAACAATCTTTATAGCCCCACAGCTTGGAACAACCTAGCAGCCACATACCTTGAAGAACTGTGTACACATGTAGAATCTGTTATCCAGGTGTTCACAAAGGTTATCAGTACATCAGTATGCACTGTACAAACACATAGACACACACCTGCCCGTGGATGTCCCTGCAGTAGCCGGTGGGGAGACCCTGTACTTGAAGAGTGAGGCTACACTGGTGGCTCAGGCCCTTCAGGAGCCTCTCCGAGCCTTCATCATCTCCGTCGTCTTCTTCCCCATCACAGCGTACCAGCATCACCACGTTCCCCTGCAGTCACACGCAAAGTCCAGGTGATAAAGGATTTAAATTTTATGTGATAATTATGCAGGATAATTATAAGAATTAAGTAATTGTAAAAGTAAGTAATTGCAATAGCGAGGGGCACAAACATTTTCCTTTGAGTTTGATTATATCAGCACTGTGAGTTTTATAGCAGCAAGTCAGCAAGTTTTTTTAATATGTGTATTAAATAAATATTGTTGAAAATGTTCTGCTATGTAACTGAACCACAACCAGCTCGCCTGTAGCTATACAGGCTGACAACCGTATATGTTATAAACAAAAGCAAATTTAAGCTGGCGGAGAAACCTTTAATTTATAAAGATCCACACTCTGCTAAACAAACTGCAGGAATCGAACCTGTTGCTGGGAGCAGACGGTGGCTCGGCAGTAGTGGCTAAAGTCCAGCACGGCTCCAATCTTCACCCCCAGACTCAGCAGCACACTGAGGTCATCCACCAGCAACACCGAGGGTCCCCACTCCTCCGCACCACCAGAACTGCTTACACTGGAGCGGACGAACTCGTACAGACTCCGCAGGCCGACAGCAGGATCCCTGAAGGCAGAGATGTGAGATGGAGATGATGATGGGAGAAGGTGGGGAAAAAAGTGAACCTGAAAATCTAATAATGTGCAGAAAAACGTGTAATCTTGGTAATCTAGATGGATAAACTGATGATTATAATTTAGGTAGGTCACATAGTGGTATGACAATTATGTGACAATTATTTTTGCTTGTACCTGAGGAAGTCCATGGCTTGACTTCCTGTATTGGCTTCTTGAGGATTCAAAATAGACAGTGACTCCTTCAGTCCCTCCAGGAATATTAGTTGACCTTTTTCCTTTGCCTGCGCTAGACTTACACCCTAATGACACATAACAGACACAAAGATTCAATGTGATCATTCAGTGTGTACATACATAAAAAAGACCAAAGTTAGCAGCTAAGTAGATATCAAAATTTCACTGACTGTGATATCAATTACTAAAAGAGCTTGTATATAATAATCTGATTCTTACATTTCTATAGAGCTGCAACTAACTTAATTTTCTTGATTAATCAATTAATTGTTTGGTCTATAAAAAGTCCAAAATGTTGTTTTGTTCCCCAGAGCCCAACATGACATCCTCATATGTCTTCTTTGTCCTGTTTACAGTCCACAACTCAACGATATTGAGTTTAATATCATAGAAACCAGAACATATTCACATTTTTTGACTCTGAGTAATTAATTATTAAAATACAGATTAATTTAATTTAATTTCAAAGCAATGAACATATAATAACAAATGCTGGCAATATTCCTGCAACCAGAAATGTTGTAATACAGAATAATCAAGGTATTAGATAAAAAGATATTAGATATGGTACAATGATAATGACTCAAGTGAATGACAGTTGAATAGTTATTATTTAACTGACTGTAATGCTAAACTTTTAATGTCATGAGGTCTTAAAATAACACTCTCTGTTCATATATAATGATGATAAATCACAGCAGAGACTCACCAGTCTTTGGCTGACTGCACTGTAGTGACTGAAGGACTGCACCAGGCCCAGAAAACACACTCTGCAACGTGCTGAAAGTGGTTCAGACTTAAATTAATTATCTTTAATCAATTAATTTATCTGATTTTTTAACAGCACACTGACAGGTGTTACAACTCACCTCTCAGGTAAAAAGACAGGAAGTGGTGAATGAGGAAAGAGGCATCACTCTGTCTGTCAGACACCAAGATAAATTCTCCCTGTAGGTTTTAAGACGATGTTACAAATATGACATCAGAAGAAAAAAAAATGGGGATTTTGTATAATTTGCAGGCTAAATAGCTGCTATAGCTTGCTGCACATTTAACAGAAACCCACATGTTGTAACGTTAACATGTAGGACAGTGTGTTTAACACCATGATGGGTGCGTTAAAAATGTTCACCTGTGTGAAGCTGTCGGGAGTGGTGTTCAGGATGCTGTTGAGCTCTGTAAACATGGCTAACTTGACTAGCTAACCTGTAAATAAACAACAGTTTAACAGTTTGAAAGTGAGCTCAAATAATGTTACAATATATATGAGTTTCTATGATGAGTTACTCAAAAACCTTATCTTGTAATTTCATGGGTTAAAAAGTACCGTCAAATATTCTACTTTAATCAATTTGACAGTTTTTCTCTCTGCTAGCAACGACGCTAACGTCAGGTAGCATGCCACCAAAGATGAGCAAACACCAAACAGGGTGTCTCACTCTGAGCTGATTTTCTGGTGATTGCATATATGTTGTATTTTAGGACTGTTTGTTTGAATTTTAATCAGTTTATACTTCATACAAAACCAAAACTTTACGTTTTAGGACTAAATAATATATTTTCATAAAGTGTGGGTTTTTTTTTTTGTTTGTTTGTTTTTTTGAAAACACCATGTCTGTGGTAGAATGGTTTCCATGGTGATAGATAAAGTCAACTTCTTGATAGACGATCTTTGCTAGCACATGGCGAATTCTTCTTCTTCTGTGTTTCTTTCCATGTTGAGATGCAGACAGAGCCGCCTACTGGTTGTAGCAGTAGTGCAGGAGAAATAAAAGCAACAGACTGTATGTAGTAGCAGTTGTGTAGTTGTACTGATAGATGCAATATTAGTAGTTTTAGTAGTATTAGTACGAGTAGCAGCTACAGTAAAGACACGATTTATATCACAGTGGTTTACTAATATTAATTAGTATTCAGTTTCAGTGATTAATTACTTTATTTAGATTTTATTTAGCTTATTTTTTGTTTAGTTTCATTATTTGCATGTTTAGCATATTTAATTTTAGTTTAGTTGTATTCTGTTTTATTTTATGTTGATCTGTGAAGTTTAATTTTGATTATTGACAAATGGCCACCAAATAATAATGGAAATAAACCTGAACTCTTTTCCTCAGTGTTCCTCTCTGAATCAGATTTGATTTTATTTGTTTCCATTTATTTTTGTTTCACATTTTTTTCAATCATCCAAACTCTGTATAAAAGACTATTTTCTATTCTAATTATTATACAGACAATCAAAACCAAATTGATAAAAATGAGATTGTCTAAATGTTTTTTTATACTTATCTAAACATTTGAAGATTGAAAATTTGAAGTTTAATACATTTTGTTTTCAGGAAACCAAAAATGAACCTCATTCATACCATCGCTGAATGAACTATGGAAGCATTAATTGTCAAGTAGTAGTTTTTTAAGCAGAATGTGTAACTTTATGTGAGGAAACATCATCCATCCTACACTTCATGGAGGCATCAGTGTCTTCTGGTTACAGGATAATCTGCATAACTCTAGTTTATGGGTTCAGCATCCCAACTCTTTAATCTGAGTGGAATAAAGACATATGTTGCATGTACATTATATTACACTGTAGGTATACTGCTTTGAGTTGAACATTTTGAAATCATTTTGGATCGTGGACACAGAGCTTTTATTTTTAAGGTGGAC
>CM072865.1:23040000-23420000 GCA_036937835.1 Pampus argenteus | reverse complement strand
CAGGGAGGAGGTCCAGCACCTAGCGGCGTGGTGTGCCGACAACAACCTGACACTCAACACCAAGAAGACCAAAGAGATCATCATGGACTACAGGAAGACTAAACCTGACACGCACACTCCAGTCTGCATCAACGGGACAGAGGTGGAGCGTGTCTCCAGTTTTAAATTCCTGGGTGTCCACATCTCTGAGGATCTTACTTGGACCCTCAACACTTCCACTCTGGTCAAGAAGGCTCACCAGCGTCTGTTTTTCCTGAGGAGACTGAAGAAGATCAACCTGTCTTCCCAGATCCTGGTGAACTTCTACCGCTGCACTATCGAGAGCATCCTCACCAACTGCATCACAGTGTGGTATGGTAACTGCTCTGTCGCGGACCGGAAATCACTGCAGAGGGTGGTGAAAACTGCCCAACGCATCACCGGTTCCTCACTCCCCACCATAGACACTATACAGTGCAAGCGACGCCTGCGGAAGGCTCACTGCATCACCAAAGACACTTCCCACCCCAACCACAGACTGTTTACCCCCCTCCCCTCCGGCAGACGCTTCAGGTCTCTCCGTTCCCGGACCAGCAGGTTCAGGAACAGCTTCTTCCCTGCTGCTATCACACTGTTGAACTCTAAACCACGGTGATAGCAGGACTCACCCCACCCCTATTTATACAACTATTTATTCTGTCTATAATGTACATTCATTTCCATATCCTACCTCTCTATAGTACACTCTTAAAGTGTTTTCTATTTATTAGTGTATTCATTCTGCTTTAACTTACCCAATGTAAATATAGTGTAAAATACTGACATAGTATATTCATTTGTAAATAGTGTAATCATACTCATCTAGTGTACTTATCGCTATAGTGTATTTTTCTTATTGTTTCACTGACACATTGCACTCACTCATCTAGTGTACTTCCCATACCTGCTCTTCATACCACTATTTATATTTATATTGTTCATTTGCACATACTCTGCACTTTCTGCTGTTTTTGCACTTCTGGATGGATGCTAACTGCATTTCGTTGTCTCTGTACTCGTACTCTGCACAATGACAATAAAGTTGAATCTCATCTCATCTCAATCTCTCACCATCACCATCACCATCACCATCATCATCAACATCACCATCATCATCATTCTCATCCTCATCACGGTCATCATCCTCATCCTCATCACCATCATCATCACCATCATCATCATCATCCTCATCCTCATCATCCTCATCATCATCATCTTCATCATCATCATCATCACCATCATCACCATCATCATCACCATCATCATCATCATCCTCATCCTCCTCATCATCATCATCTTCATTATCATCATCATCACCATCATCACCATCATCATCACCATCATCATCATCATCATCATCATCATCATCATCATCATCATCACCATCATCACCATCATCACCATCATCATCACCATCATCACCATCATCATCATCATCATCATCATCATCATCATCATCATCATCATCATCATCATCACGGTCATCATCATCATCATCATCACCATCACCATCACCATCACCATCATCATCACCATCACCATCACCATCACCATCACCATCATCATCATCATCATCATCATCTTCATCATCATCTATAGAGTCTGCTGAAGCATCACATCACTGACTCAGTAGCCTGAAGTCGCTGCTGCCAAACCAGCCAACCTCATTCAGGCTGACTGAATTGGTTACTTTGCTTTCGACTGGTTGTATTGTTACATTTCCATCAGAAAAGAAGCCAGTGGGTCCTGTTCTGATCAGCAGCATTCCTCAGAGCCTCATTAGTAAACTAGACGATGCCAGAACGCTTCATTTAGACTCGAACACCCCCTCCGCCCCCTCCTCCTTCTCTCTGCTTCTCTTCTCTTTCCTTTTGGTTTCAATCCCTTCCTTTCAGATGGCTTTGTAAGGCACACTGTGTGCTTGTGTGCGTGCATGCATGTAATGCTAAATTAAATGCATTTGTGTGTGTGTGTGTGTGTACATTTGCTTCACTATATGTCGTTTTTGTGTGTTTATATCCATGCATGTCAATCCAAGTGTGTGTGGTTTTTTTTTCATACATGCATGTATGACTTTTGTGTTTGCTTGTGCATGCCTTCATCGTTTGTGTGTTTGTGTAGGTGTGTGTGTGTGTGTGTGTGTGTGTGAGTGCGCCTGCATCAGCCAATCCTAACAGTCCCTTCTGGATCCTAACACCATCATTCCACCACATCGTCAGCCAATCACAGCCGGCTGATGATTCCCAAGTCCCAGCAGGTTTGACTCGGAGCAGCAGAGAGAAAAAGAGAAAATCCTGACACGCCTTCATCATGTTCTCTTTCCATTTCTTTTCCTGCATCCTCAATATCGTCCACACACACTTTATACCCCTGAGAGCACAAAATGATGGTTTTGTACCATCATGTACTTGTACTCCACTGCTGCTTTATGTTTCTACTCTACTACATTTATCTGATTTTTATAGTTAGATTTAGATTTCACATACAGAAGGCTGAAACCACTTTTGCATCATACTTTTGGACCTTACCGTGCGATCAACTAATCTGATGTGTAAATTGGCTCCCAGGCTCCACCAGGGGTCAACAAGATTAATTTGAGGATCAAGAAATGATTCATGGGATAGAAAAAAAAGACTTAAATGTAATCGTTGCTTCATTTCTATAAAATGTTGGCCTCTTCTGCTCTCTGTCAGTGAATCAAATAAAACAAAACAGGAGGTTTGGAAGGAAAATTCATCATTTTCTTACTACTTATAAACACATGCAAGCTGTTCATCAAGAAGAAATGCTGGAATAAACAAATGTTGTTAACACATTAAAAAACATTAACCCATAGCAACATGTTCATTAAATGGGATAATTCTGCAAAATAAGCGTGTTTACTTTTGATATTTAGAAACTTTTTGCTGCTAATACTTCTGTATTTTTGCCTGAATAACTGATTTTTTTGGCCACTTGGGGGCAGCAGAAACAAGCTGTAAACACAACACTGACATATTATCACCATTTATGTAGATAATGGTGAGCTTGTTAGGAAACACATCCAGCAGACACAGAGCAATATTAGCATTTGGAAACATGTTCGGCCACCTGGTGAACGTAAGTCCAATATTTACTCTCCTTTTCGCTCTGGCTGCTGCTGTGTTGGTCTCCACTGAGGAAAATATGTGACGAGCTGCTGAACGCTGCGCTGCGTTCACAACACCTAAAACAACATAGATGAAAGCGAAGAGACTGAAGCATAAAACTAAAACAATGAGCTGAAATAAAATAACTGCACAGTCAGGTTCTCACAGGGTTCATCACTCCAAACGAAACCTTTCACACGCAAAGTAGTTATATTAGTGTAACATATATATAATTATGAATTTCATTATCATATTTCTACTTTTACTTAAATAACCTTATTACAGAGAAAAATCATGATTTGATGTATTTTTTTACTGATAATATTTAAATTATTTGCTGATATAAAAACTAAAATCTGACTACTGTCATGATGAGGACAGCGCTGTGTGTGTGTGTGTGTGTGTGTGTGTGTGTGAGCTATGAGACAACTGTAAGTGACAGCTGGACAGCTGTAAGAAGGGATTAGGGTCGTCTGAAGAGATCGCAGGGCGCAACGTTCAACCTAATGTGGAGTTAATGCTCTGATATGCTACAGTTTTATTGCTTGATGAGTGAAAAGCTGCATAAGAGTCACTTAATCTGCAACATCAATACTGTGTGTGTGTGTGTGTGTGCGTGTGTGTGTGTGTGTGCTCAGACGGGCTCGTAGGTCACTGAGTTTAGATGGCTTCTGCTCAGACTGTAGCATCAGAATTGGTTTCCATGGAAACGGCGCCCTCTCTGTCTGAAGATGCATGAAATCGCTGCCAGCAGCAGCAGATAAGTGAGAGTGAAAGAGAGGGATGTACTGAACATGCTTAAAAGGTCGGTGGCTATGGAAAACACACACACACACACACACACACACACACACGTGCACAGTGTGTGAGGTTCATGTGTCCTTCTGCAGCTGTAGTATACGGATGAACCAGTTTCTGTCTTTGGTCCAAGGGATCAGGCGTGACTGCCATGTTGTTCAAACTTATTTCCTATTATCATCGTTCACATGATCACAAGTTGAAATATGTTCCAGCTTTGACCTTTGACCTCTTCACCTAATTCCTAGAAAGCGTCAGACGCAGAAGGGAGGACACACAAAACATGAACATGCTCTACAGTAAACGCGGACAGTTAGAATAAATAAAACGGAGCTTTATAATGTTCAGTTTGTTGTTGTGGATAATTAGAGTTTGGTTGCTCCTTCCAGGGGAAAAACATTTGGTACACAGTAAGTGATTCGTTGACATTTCCGGCTGCAGCATTATTTAGTTTGGAATAACGAGAGGAAGAAAAAATGGCTTGTTATCATCCGTATAAGGTTCATGACTGAAGAAAAACAAGCAAAACCTACAAAAACTCTCATTTGGTGAAGAGTGCATCTACCTGAAGACATAAGTCACCTTTAGGAGCCTCGTGTGATCATTTATTTAGTGTTTTTAATATAACCACACACACTGACACGTCTTCCTGTTTCCATTGTAAAACAAGGATTAAATTATTATCCCTGCTTACTGTACAACACAATGTGAGGTCAGTGTTTTTATCCTCTCAGGAATTTTTTATTTTTTTGTTTTTTTCATTTGAGAGTGTAAAATAGCTACAGGAAAATGAAGCTCGAAATGGTGTAAAATGTTTCCAGGCAGATTAATCTGCCTTCATTGGGCCAAAAAATAAGTTTACAGGAAGAGACATCAGTTGCTTGATTGACAGCTGATCCCTGTAAAGAAGAGATGAAATGACGACGCAGCGCCACTTTCTGGTCGATCATGATGCATTTTTCTGAATTTATCATCATTTTTAATTGTATTTAGTGGCTGTAAACTGGTGAAACTTTACTCTTATAAACAAGGTTCACTCTGCCAAAGCAATGACAGCACCTCCCCCGCCCTGTTTCACTTTCTCTGTTGGTAATTTTAATGCCCACTTGTTTCCATGGCATCCACTGGTACTTCTGGCTTCACTCATTTCAATTCAGAGCACCCTCCTTTTTGTGTGTGTGTGTCTGTGTGTGTAGTCATGTGCTACTGCATGTGCCAACTTCCACAAGTGTGTGCTTATGTGTGTGCTTGTGTGTGTGTGTGAGAGAGAAAAGGGCTGAGAGGAATAAAAGAGGCTGATAATCACTGTTGCTGCTGTTTTTGCAGCTCGCCTACTGCTGTTTCTTATTCTGGAGAAAAAGTCTTTTCTTCTACCTTCTGGGGGCTGAAATGCTTCCTCACACCCTCTGCTTTATTTATTTGAAGAAAGAGAAGGGCACCCAGACCTTCCCCCACCCACCACCCATCACATCAGCACCCCTCCACCCTGGGAAGGATCCCCAACAATACCGTGTTTAACCCTTTGCTTTCTCAGTGATTTAAAAAGAGAAACCCGACAAAGGGGCCGGCGGTGCTGCGGCCTCATCTGAGACTCATTCAGGGCTGTTTGTCACATGGCTGAAAGTGTGTGTGTGTGTCTGTGTGTGTGTGTGTTGTTGCATCTCTATATGTGTGGGAACCAATTTGACTTTAAAAAAGGAGAGATTTTGTTCAGACTGAGGTTAAAACTTGCAGGTTAGAATAAGAGCTGCATTTAAGCCACTAAAAGGTCTTGAAACTTGTCGAGTGCTGTAAGATTTGACCGGATTCAGAAATATGAAAGCAGAAACGTCACAAGTTGAACTAGTCGTACTCGTCTCAAATGACTTTAGACTTAACGTTGCGTAAATTACTTGGATCTGACTTGAGACTTGACTTAAGACATGAAACGTGACCTGGACTTTCCTCAAATGACGTGTCTCGAATGACTTACTGCTGGACATGAAGTTAGTCTCGATTGACTTGTAAGTTGACTTAAACATGCCTTGAATTACTTTTTTGTCAAATAACATGATAGTTGACGCACGTTTTGTGTGGAATTTGTCTCTGATTACTTCACTTAAACTTTAGACTTGTGACACATTTCAAAGTCTCTAATAACTAGAAACTCGAGACTCTACTGAAGACTGAAATCATATGAGACATGACTTTCTCTGCCCAAATGACTTGAGACTGGACATGAGATTCGTCTTGAATGACTTATAACTTCTCTTCTTGAATAACCTGAGATTTATCTTTAGTCTCTTCTTGATATGATTTTACCTTGTGACTGGACGTCAGACCTGAATTGAGACTTGACTTTGAATAATTTGAGACTTAGAGGGGCCCAGTCAGTATACAAGTATATACAAGTATAAATGTGTGTGAAAAAAAGGTTGTTACAGGCACAATATTTATGTCATAATTCACAATATGAGAGCCACTAACTCAAACTATCTCTATTGATTTTGACATATGTTATTTGTCTCATTTTAAGGATATTTTTAATCAATTATTGATGTGTAAATTGGTGTCGAATTGATGCAGGATGAAGGTCATCGACTTTAATGTCTCATCTGTAGTGAACTCAACGCTGACCGTGTGGGAATTCAACCTTTTTTGATAACATGATTTCATTTTATGTTGACATAAAATTGCTATAGAGAAATATATATAACAATCAGTTCCAACGTCTTCGCCATATGAAAGTTATATATATATATTACTTTATATCAGGTGTGTATTTTACACTGTTCATATATTGTATGTATTAAATTTGCATGTCAGCATGTATATTTATTATGAGTTTGGAGAGTGTGCGTATGTGTCCAGATGGAAACAGGGAAGCGTCTCTGGAGGCGGGAAACATGCAGCAGCAGCAACTTGTTCTTGGCATCATCGTCATTTATGTGCTGTGAAGACAGTTTTTCAAACTGTACACCAACTGTCGACTCTGGAGACGTTAAAACTCAGAGTTACATAATCAACCTGAGAACTTTCTGACTTTGGGAATATTTTCATAATGATAAGTTTGCATAAGTGTAACTTCTATTTGTCTTATAAACTAGACTCACATAGAGGGACGGCCTTTAAGACGGGGCCTTGACATCCGGGAAGAAAACCTTAAGGCCGTTATTGTGTCAGTTGATGCTGCTTTAGTTAGAAAACAAGAGTTGCACGCTCTGCTTGGTTGGTAATTCACAAAAATTATCATAACTTGAGATTTCAGCCACATCTCTAACCCTGATCAGCAGATGGAGCAGCAGTTGTCATGGAGATGGTTTAGTTGGTGTCATGTGACCTAAATATGGTCTAACGGTCTCCGTGACAACTGAGCCAAGTCCATCTGCTGAATAAGACGAGTTGTGACTGAAATCTGAGGAAAGAGCAAATAAGTGATGCTATTTTTTTGTCAAACCAAATTTAAAATATTGATCATAGTTGTATCTCTAGATTAAATCTGTAAATGTAAAGTGTCTAAAATGTACCTAAACATGACATATGTGTGCATATGTTTGTGTGTAAGCGGGGCAGCACATGTATGACACGGATCTACGATGCGTTCAAAGCCATGCAGAGAGCGTCGGGGTTCAGGGGAATAAAGGAGGAAATCACAGGATTCAAAGAGGTCATGTTAAAAAGGTTTATTTCAACAACTGTCTGAATCTCGTTTGTTTATTCTCTGTTTGAAGTCCCAAAAAAGTACAAAAAAAAAACAAAAAAACAAAAAAAAAACAAGTACATCAAAGGATTAGAAATCACATCAATGAAAACCAAGACACATTGTGTAGCTTCTTTTTAAATCAATCCAAGCAAATTTTTTTTCAATATTTATACATACTCACTGGATTAGTCAGACAAACATCAAAACCTCTCAGTAGCTTTATCTTAACTTTTTTTTTTTTTTTTTTTACAATGACGTTTTACGTACATTTTTAAACTTCTGTATGATTTCTTTCTTTTTACAAAATACACCAATGCAGGCAGGGAAGGTGTGTATGTGTGTATACATATAAGCATGTTAACGTTTTCCTCTTTTCACTGTATGCGTATGCTTCTTATGAGTGTGTGTGTGTGTGTGGGTGTGTGTGTGCAGGTAAGAGAGATAAGGTAGAGTGACAGCAACAAGAGGGGCGGGGCTGCGAAACAGGGGTGTGAATAGATGTAAGGTGGGGTGGGGGGGTTGCAAGGCGACGGCAGGGTGCGGTTGGTGGGGGCAGGGTTACTCTCAGCTGGGGGCAGTGGCAGCGGCGGCGGTGGTGGTGGTGTACGTTTTTTGCAGCAGCCGGGGCCGCTTGGTGGCAGTGTTGCCGTGTTGGAGACGGTTGCAGACTGGGTTGTTTGGCTGGTACGTTGGCAGGCTGGTTGGTTGGTTGGTTGGTTGGTTGGTTGACCGGTTAGGCGCACTCGGCAGACGGACAGACGGAGAGCAGGGAGGGGATTGGGGCTCACGTTGCCGGCGCACCTTGTCGTTTTCGGCTTCGTGTTGTCAGGTTGCTGGGGTTGTTTTGTTTTTGTTTTGTTTTCACATCATGTTGTTCTGCAGTGAGTTTACCTCCGAGGAGTTCTCCTCGCCCAGGACCTTGTGGTTCTCGTGTTTGGGGGTCAGAGAGTTGTGGATGTTGAGTGAGTCGTCCTCCTTGGGCGGCGCCTTCACCGGGTCCTCCAGCTTGTTCTGGGAATTAGGATCATCCTACCCAGGGTGGGGCGGAGGTGGAGGTGGAGGTGGAGGGGTAGGGGGTAGAAAGCACAGTTAGAACCACAACAACACCTTTTGTCTTAGTCATGTTTAACAGCGACTCTCATCCTGTTCATTGGTGGGAAACTTTGCTTTTGAATAAGTTTAAATCCTTTTCTTTGAAGACCAAATTCATCTTTGCTAAAGTCAGAAAGACAACCAGGCCTGTTGAACGATTCTGCACCTCACAGTTTACATCCACTGCCAACATTCATAAAGTAATATACATAGTAATATATCCTATAGAGTTTACGTCCCGTCATAGACCATTATTATTCATTAACCCTTTCTACAATGTTTTCCCAGTTTCAGTTTCCTAAACGTAACCATATCTCAACCAAACTGTATTAGTAGTTTCAGTGTGCAGATATCATAGAAAACATTGGCTTTGGACATAAAAAGCATTAAAATGGAACATCATTCAAACTTCTGCAGAATCATCCGACAATCTGGTGAAAACAAAGATGAATTTAGGCTCAAAATGCTTTTAAAGAATCACAAAACTTTGGATTTGTGTTTCATTCATGCACTGCAAGTTCCACCTTCATGTTTTAAAGGACCGCACCGGTGTGTCTGCAAGTTTTAGCTCCTTAACTACTACTTTCTTTTCTTCATTGTTTCGTAGTCATGCAGTGTAATTACTGTTTCCTTTAAAAAAGGTCTGCACTGCTTTACCTCTTAGCAACAATTAATGCAGGCTCGATGTGTTCAGCTGGAATTACACTTCTTGGAAGATACACGGAAATATCTCAAACCAGGGCAGATAAATGTGATCCAGGAATAAGATCCAGGAAGTTGAGTTGGAGCTCAGAGATGAATGCATTTAAAGGCTTATAAGAAGCGGTTTGTAATTCTTGCAGACAGACTTTTGTTGCGACTATAGCAAGATAAGCAGTCAAATACAACGTTCCAGATAATACCTTTTCTAAATAATGTCGGGTTCAACTTTTTTGCCGAACAATCGCTTTGTTTCTTTGCCGAACTATCTGCGTTGGCAACGTACGCTTTTGTATTTGTAGTTGAAACATGCAAAATCACCGGTATGGTCCTTTAAATCGTAACAGAATGCAGCAAAATCTAATTGTAGCTGTTTTATCGTTGCGTCAAACAAAAGCAGTTTTAGCAGCAGCCATTTTAGAGACTCCTCTGTTTGATAATCATCACGCTCAGCCGCCATGTTGTGTTTAGTTGAGGAGACAGTGAGGTGAGCTGCATGAGCGACAACCTCCCGAACCCCTTCCCCCCCCTTCAGGCAACCCAGGAAGCACATGCACATCCACATGCAAGACCCCTTACAGTACGTCCTATCTAATAATCGCTCATGCAGAACGCCTCCGTCTCCTCCCGCTTCACCTCCTACCTTCCAGTTACAGCCCCAAAACAAAACAGAAAAGAACAGCGATACGTAAACTGATTGTCCGCTCTGGCCGATTGTCTGTGCGTACCACCTTCATACAAACCCAAACAGTTGCTGGAGTGGAAAAAAACTTTTAAAAAATGTGTTTTTTTAAGAGGTTTCAATTGAACTCATCTGAATTTAATTAAGGTCAGAGGGAAAAATTGATTGCGGAGTCCATTTTGACTCTGTTTTTCCAGCCTTTTATCCCCATTAATATTGCATGGCATCATCGACCCTGCTGCGCGGAGGCATCCCGGGGCGACCGTCTGAGCAACACACACACACACACACACACACATCCATACAGGCAGACACACATACTGGTGAGATAGACACATTCATTCAGACACACAGGTTGGCAGGCTCACTGATTGTCAAACACACACACACACATCAGATTCCAGACCCCGAGGGCCGTGCCATTTATAAACACACCCTAATTGAATGTTTGCGTTTGAATTCAATGGCACTTTTAGAAAAGGAAGAGCAGTGAGAGCATTTACCCGCTGGCTGCTGGCCTAGATAGTAACTTCGGGCAGGACGTGTGGATACGTCACTTCCATGGTTACGGGATAGGGGCCCTCTGTCCTCCCGTCAGCGTGAAACTGGAAAATGTTTTTTTGTTTGTTGGATTTCATTGTTGTGCATGGGTGGAGGGGTGGCGTCGGGGGGGTAGAGGGGGGTGGAAAGCACGGAGTCACAAGGACTTTAGAGTGGGTGTTATTTTCGGTGGGGGGGTGGGGGTGGGAACAGAGATAAACAAGGTTCTGATGATGATGATGATGGAGGCACAGGGACAGTTTCTGATTCTCTTTTTGTCTTTCGTGGGCTGGTAACGATGCTACATGAAGTATTTCAGGAACTTTTAAGATACTAATAAAACATCTGCTTCCAGCCTCTGCTCGATTTCTTCCAGAGATCCAGAAACACAACAAAATGCTTTTCAGAAGTTTAAGCAGATGGGAAACTCTCTGGTTGGTGTCAAAGTGCATCGAGTGTTTGTATCAGGATCAATATAATTCTTCAGCTGTCCAAACGTGTTTTGCATTTACGGTGTTTCAGGGTCGATACACTCGAGTGTTTATTAGCATTATTGGTCATTCATCAATTTTTATGCTTGGGCACACACACACTTCAGATTAAAATATTTGTATTGGTGCAGTATGTATATGTGTATTTGTTTGTGGTTTGTTTGTTTACTGACAAACACTTATTTGGCATTCATGGGCGTGTTTGTATGTATATACGAACGTGCTTCTGTGAAGTCAAGAGGAATAAATAGATACATGAAGTTATGGGCTGGTGAAGATTTCGGGAACCGTACGACTTTATTTAACAGGTATTAAGGATTAATTCAGAGTGGATACAAATTAAAGGGTCAATTCACTCATGTTTGAATGCACTGTTCTACTACACGCCTGCAGCGTTTAGACTTAAAAGTTCATTCGGTTGAGCTCAGTCAGTCTGAGAGTCGATTCAGTCGATGGAAATGAAATCCTCTTAGAAATAACAGCCAGCTCTGTCCAGTCAATTCATTTTCTGTGTTGAATTTATTTAGTATTGACCAAAAAAAAATGGCTTGCTGCAGAGGAAACCGTGTCGGCTGGACTGAAGGAAAGATTGAGGCCAAGCAGAGGTTTAATCTACTGCAGTGAATGAAACACAAAGTGTTCAATTTCTTTTGCTTTTGTACAGAAATGACTGTGTGTGTGTGCAAAAATGTGTGTGTGTGTTGTGCTGTCTTTCTGTGTGTGTTTGTGTGTGGTTCACTTTGTCTAAACTCTGCCTTTTCTACACAAATGGCAGGGGTGTTTCTTCCATTAAAAGCCTCAGGGTGTGTGTGTGTGTGTGTGTGTGTGTGTGTTTGGCCACGTTGGTACCTCGGCTCTCTGGACGTGTGACAAGGTCTTTACAAAGTCGACAGTTTCCTGCTGCAGGAGCGATGCAGGATGTTGTTTTTCGGGTGTTTATGATGGTTTTGGATTTTACTTCCACGTCTTTGCAGCTTTTCATGAGATACATTTTAAATCTGTGTACAGACTTGATTTAAATGTTGAAATGAGGCAGTAGCTTCCAGGTTTAGTTTTTATGAACAAATACATTCACACACACACACACAAACACACACATTCAGAGTTGTGTCTAAACAGTACGAGCAGGTTTTAATCTTGTTTTGTTGTATTTATTGTATTTCAGGCTCTTTTTTTCTGTTATTTGTACACCTAAGTTAATTAAAATTAATCCATTTAATCTTCTGAAATGAAATATATTTGCATATTTATAGGTTATTGAATTTGTAATGAGGGAGAAGGAGTGGGTGTCATTTAAAGGATTTTGAAATGGCAATTATACCTTTTTTTTTTGTGGAAAAACTACATCAGACACATGATTGTTCCAAGGCTGGAGGTCTTTAAATAATAATTTAGGTTTACAGGTCTAACAGGTGATATCATGTGTTTGAATCTGACCGACTGATCATGATTTGTTATTTTTCATGGACGGGGGATAAAACTCGGATCGATCTACTGATAGTTGAGATATGTGGTGACTGACAAGGCCACAGGAACAATGAGAGAACTGTTCGGAAAGGTGAGCAGGGGGGTGGGTCTGGACAATCTGACAACGTGGCGGGACGGAGGGGGTTCAGTCTTACCTCACAGTCGGACTCCTCTTTGGTCTTACACTCCCAGGTGTATCTGCTCATGGTTTTCTGAGGGGAGGGGGATGGGGCAAAGGGTTATACTCCTCAAAAAAACCATACAAGGCATCCTCTTAGAAAGACAGATAGAGACGGAAAGCTGAGAGGCAGGATGAAGTTGAGACTGATCGAAGAGGACAGAAAGGAAGAAGACGAGCGGGGAGGAGTGACAGATCAGAGACGACGCAGAGAGATTAGGAGGAGGCAGACGGGAAGAGATAGAAGCAGACAGATAAAATAGACAGAGAGAGATCGAGTGTTGGAGACAGAGACCAATAGTAGGAGTAACTAGACTTCCTTACAGACGTCAGCTGATATTCCCAGCTGGCTACAGTATCTCTGAGGTAGCCTCAGACTCTCTGGTGCTGCCCGGATCACCACAGTACATTCAGGTTCGGATATTTACAGTGAGGCTCTCGACCATCGTGTCACAGAGCTGTTAGTTTGGACGGGAATCGAGGTTATTTGCTTTATTAGTTGAGTGTATTTTGGGTTTATTTGGATGGAAACTGTATATTTTTTAGTTTGGGGGGAATGCTTGACGTTACGGTGAGTTTTGTATGTGGTTGGAAAGTGTGTTAGAAAATAAATCTGGGTCGAATAGTAGTTGGAAATATTTGTGTAATAAATATTTGTTTTTTGGTTTAAGTCGACAGACAGAAAGGTTTGTTCCTACGGTTGGGGTTTGATACCATTTTATTCAATCCATTAATCACTTCTTATGTCAACACTGGCAACATAAGTGAATAAAGTTATAAATAGCAAACATCTGTCATTGTAAAGATTAAATTAAAATGGTGTTAATTAGCTTTGGGGTTAACCTTTCGACAGATCGGGTAGCTGTTTCTAGTCTTTGTGCTAAGCTAAGCTAAGCTAACTGAGCCTGACATTCATCCTCTCATCTAACGTATCAGAACCCAACTCAGTTTGTTACCTAGGTATCCAATAAACAACAACAACAACAACAAAACATACTATTCAACCCAGTTGACCAGCAGGGACTTTGGGGGCTGCGACGTGTGGATGGTGTTTTTAGGAGGTTGCGGTTTCAGAGACGTCGTTCGGTCATAACCGTGAGAGTTTTTTGCTGCTGGGATTTGGTGGGATTTCTGGTCTGTTAGCGTTGTGAAAATGGTATTTTAAATGTGATTAAATGAGTCGGTGTGATGCTTTCGCCGCTAAAGAAATTAAACTGTCAAGATAGTATGAAAGAAAATGAGAATTATAGAGAAAAACAACTAGTTGCTGCAGCTTCAAAAGTAAACAAAACTACTGATGGAGCTGTTAGAGGGTGGTACCACATATTAAGAAGACAACATTTTAAGAAAACAAAGCATAAACAACTCTTCTCTAGTTGTAGCGCTACAGCTACCCATGCTGCTACAACGTTAGCATTGCCGCTACTAGCTACCATGCTTCAGTTAGTGAGGTCGTCCCTCTCTGCTGCCACCTGCAGGCAGAAGCGGGGCGTTGCATCTCAGATGTTTATCCTGATAATTCTGACCATTTCTCACCAATATCCCACACCTTTATCTTACCTGGTTGTGACGTCAACCTCGTCCCCATGAACCTCCCCCAAGAAAACCAGAGTAAACCTGTATTTATTAGCAGTCCCTCCCGCTCCCCCACCCGTTCTCAGGATAAACAAGTAAAGCAGACATTTTGTTATTAGTGCAGCTTTGTAAACAAGATAGCGAAGCAGAGCTGCGGTGGCTGGCATGGCCACCAGGTGGCGCATGTTAGCGACAGAGCAGGCATGCCATGACATAGCAATGCAAGAGGTGAAAAAAAGAAAGAGAAGTTAGAAAGAGACAAGGGTGGGGAGGGGTCACAGCAAAGGATTCTGGGAGTTTTCTTTTAAAAGAGGTCAGATTAAAGCCGGACAAGGACAGTCTGTAAACGTTCAGTCTGCACAGTTTCAGGGGGAATTTAACCTCGAACCCCGGCTGTGTTAGTGTCCTAAATTAATTCTGCATCTGCCCTTTGTCAGCATGCAATTAGCATTAGCATGTTTCCTTGACACTGTTCAGTCATCTCTAATATAACTAGTTAAAGCTTAAGACTTGAGTTTTATGAATATTACCACTTCAAAGTGGTTTTAAATAAAAAGGTTTTCACAGTGGCTCCGTACAGTACTTGAGTTTTTTCATCTCTTCTGTGTGCCTCGCCATCACCTCCAACGCAGGATCAATAAGCAATAAACCAGGAAACTGAATCAATAAACACCATGAAACTATAAGGTTCGACAGCTACCGTGTCGCCATGGTTACAGGCTGCAAAAGTCATTCAGTGTGTGTGTGTGTATGTGTGTGTGTGTGTGTGTGTGTGTGTGCATGGATCGAGTATACGTCCACAATCAACATTCGTAGCAGTCAGACGAAGACCATAAGGGGCGTCTACAACGTGTCTGAACCGTTCGTCCACCTCACACCTCTTAAGAAAACTCCCCGTCATCCTTCCTCAAAATTCGACCCGCCCTACCCCTCCTCCTTTAGCGTTTCACACCTCGGAGTATCGGGGAATACTCATGCCCATGCGTTAGGGTGGGGAGAGAGGGTCAGGGGGCCCGGGCAGGGTTTAAGGTGGGAGATGCAGAAAAAAGGGGTGAGAGAGAGGCGAGAACCACGTTACCTGACAGATAATGTTATCATAGTAAGCCAATGCACGGGCATGAGGGACGTTAGGAGGGGTGTCGCACAGTTTCCTTACATTTGGGTGGGAGCCCTCAGCGATGGTGGACAGCGAGAAATTATCATTGTGCTGCTCCGATGAAGGCCGGTACTTACTGCTGGATGTCGGAGGACGGAGGGGGTTGAGAGGGAGGAGGAGAGGATGTAGGGAGGAAGATGAGTGAAAGAAGAGGAGGGAAGTAAATGATGGAAAAATGAGATGGAGAGAAGAAGAGGTGAAGTAGAAGATAGTAAGGAGAGAATAAGAGGAGGGTTTGGGATGTTTGGTTGAGTTTGAATAGGAGAAAAAAGAAGAGGAAAAAGGGGAAGTTCAAGGAGAATATAGTACATTCAAGAGAAAGAGACAAGAAGGATGAAAACAGAGGATGATGTGGGAAGACAGAGTTGATAAGGGAAGAAAAGAGGGACATTTAGGGGGCCAGAAGATGAGAAAGACAGATGGAAAGATAGAAAGGCAGTTTGAGGATTTAAAGAGGATCGAGGAGGAGGAATGATGAAGTGTGAGGATGAGATGTGGATGAATGTGGAGGTGACATTTGCAGATGATGATCCACAAGGTGAAAGAAGAAAAGAGCAAATCCAAAAGGAGAAAGAAAAAAAAAGACAAATGGAGAGACAGTGAAACAAAATGGGACAAAGGGGACAAGAGGGGTTAGATGGGTGCAAAGGAAGAAAAGGGGCAAGAAAAGGACACATTTAGGAAAAGATTATATTGTTGGAAAGAAAAGAGACATGAGGAAAAAAGAAGAGAAGAGGGGGGGAGGGCAAGAAAGCAGCATTAGTTTGACAGCGGTCAAAAAAACACAGACACAAACAAATAATCTGTGACGCAACAAACTGAAAATAATTTAATGTCAGGGTCAAGAAAAGAAACTTTGACTCAAAGTTTAAGAGCAGATTTTTCTGAGACTCACAGCAGGATACAGGAGGGGGGGGGGTCTTTTTGTCCACTCAGCTAAAAAGTACTGAGAATATATTATAATATATATGCAGAAATCCTCCCTTAAAGTTAAAACTCCCTGAAAACTATGAAAAAGATGTAATGATGACACGTATAATCTATAATGAAATGCTGTCAGGTCCTTTTGTAACATCGTTCCAGGGACTGGAAGATAAAAAAAACTTACTCTAACACATTAATATTAATGTTTTTTTCATGCATATTGTCCTTAGTAAATAAACTGATGAATATAAATATAAATAAACTCATGTAGATCTGTAAAATCTATAGGAAATATACATATAACAATACGTAACTTAAGCAAGCAGTGGATACCTGCGTTCAAGGTGGCAGCAGATGGGAGGTCATGTAGTGTAAATATCATGAATACATGTCAATGTGTGTGAAAATACACACATGTGGCAACAATTTTTAATCATTTGACGATAAAAGAGACAAATGATGTGTTTTGATAGATTAAATATAGCTGCTCTGGGAACACGTGGACGCTCCTGTCGCTCCCCGTCTTATCTGACGTCTCCTGAAAACTTTCAAACATTTAAACGTGGAGCGGAAAAACTTTCGGAGTTTCCTTTTCGACTGAACTCTTTGAACTCCATCGTCTTTCTTCTTCTTCGTCTCCGACTTCTCAAAGCGGAGCAGATGTTTGTCTGAACCAAACCAGTGTCACCGATTTGTCTCCTCTCTCCCTCTCTCTCTCTGTCTCTCTCTCTCTCTCTCTCTCTCTCTCTCTGTCTCTCTCTCTGCCTTCTCATATATCAAACGCCTGTCATTTGCCCTTCACCCATAAAAACTTTTATTCTGAACATTTTAAGAACAACGTCTCATGTTTCTCCACCTCCATCTCTTCACTCCTCCGTCGTAGTTAAAGAGGCTGTGATCTACCTGCTGCTTTCTGATCCAGGTGTGAGCTTCCATATTTATATTTCATGAATCCTGTGACAATCAAAGACAGTAGTGACGAGAGTGAATCAGTGAAACAGAAACCAGCTTCGGACCTCTCACTCTGTTCTCTTTCTGCTGATACAAACTGCCAACCAATCCTTTGTTTCCATTCATGCTTCCCCTCCCACAGCTCTCCTAATTCACAACCCAAAGATATTCAGTTTATCATCAGCAAATCCGGCTGTTTCTGTAACTGCCGTGTTCGACTCAAACCGTTTACGTAACACTTTGACCTCCTGTGAGTTTAAATGCTGATAAGTCGTTAAATTAATGAACAGATGAAGCCGATGATGATGATGATGAAGAGTCTCGCTCCGTCTTTGACCAGGATGTTGAGTCTGATCTGATCTCGAAAGAGACTGCAGAGAAACATGTATTCATTAACCGCTGTCAGCAGCAGCACACACACACACACACACACACACACACACACACACACACACACACACACACTCCTCTCAATGTATGGTGCTAAGCTTTCTCATATTCCTCTTTCTTTCACTTTCTCTTTTCCTCCTCTCCCTCCTGCAACAGTTTTTCCTTCACCCCCCCCCCCCCCCCCCCATCTCCTTCCCCCTTCCCCCCGTGTCACCCTACACTCCTTTTTATTCTTCTTATCTGTCTCCTCCTCTTCCTCCTTCCTCTTCTTCCTCTTCTTTCTCTTCGATTTCTTTCTAGCCAACCACTTGATGAAGCTGTGTTGTTGCACCCTGCCTCTACACACACACACACACACACACACACACACACACACACACACACACCCTCAGGTCGCACAGCTGTATGTAGGTCAACCCCGCCTCCCCCTACCACCACACCCCTCCTCCCTCCTGTTCAGACTGCCCTACTTTCACCAATGACATCACCCTTTTTTTTTTTTGCTAGTTTCAGCTGCTACCGGCTGCACCACTGTTCCTCCTCACCATCGTCTTCACCATCCTAATCTTCTTCACCATGACTAGCATGATAACCTTCTAATAATAGACCCTGTGCTGTTGGATATGGCGTCGAGGATTCAGTCCTTTGGTTCACATTTGCATCCGTGGTGCTCGGTTGCTCCGTCGGGCTGCTGCTCATCCACGACGGCTCTGTTGCTAGGGAGATGGCCACTGACACACCGGCGCCGCCAGAGCTGAAACAACCTCCCCCATCCTCCATCCTCCATCCTCCATCTTCCTTTTTATATTCAAGTCCTTAAATCTCTCATTTTCTGCTTTATTTTACATTCAGTCCACCTCCCTCCTCACTGGTTTTTACTCCAAGAAATGTTAATGATAATATTAAAATATTATATAAACCATTTGGTGAATGATGAATAGTTTGATTATTGCTTTTTTTTTCTTTTTTTCAGGTTCTTTAATTTGATTATAAGACGAAATATAAAATATTTCCATATTTTATAACAGAAATAAATAAAGATCTAAGAAAACAGACCTGGTGATTCATTTATGATTATGATAATTTACTTTTTTTAGCCACATTATCACCTCATAATGTCGTTATTTTGCGAACACGTTAGCAAACTGTTGGTTATTTACGCATGCAGCAGATACGGAGCAACGTTAGCATTCATTTGGATCTTCTGTCCAACAGTATTTACTCTCTTTTAGCTCCGTTTTGAGCTCCACCGACCACCGACTGAGGGAAATATCTGCCTCTTCAGCTGCTAAATGCTCCGCCGTGTCCACCAGCAAGTCGCTCAGTGCTGCTGCTGATAAAAGCAGAAAGACTGAAAGCTGCGCGCTGTGAAACCAAAACAAAGAGCTGAAAGACACACACAAAAAAAAGCTCTCTCGCCATCCTAGGAAAAAAATAATTCATAGAAATATCTCATGATGCTGTAAAAGAACCATTTTCTGGTCTTTCACTGATCTTTTTTCCCAGAGATTGCACGCCGTCTGTCCTTCCTCCTGTTATCTCCGTCATCTGCTTTTTCCACCGCTCCTCCCACCTCCTTCCTCCTTCATTGTCTTCCTCTCTTCCTGTTCAGCTGATCTTTCCAATCCCTCCATCAGACTGTCCATCTCCCTATCGCCTCCCCCCTCTGTCTCATGCAGACCCTCCTCATCCTCTCCAGCCTCCTCTACCTCCTCCTCTCCTCTGTCTCGTTTTTTTTTTTTCTCACGTCTGATTTTCTGTCACTAACTCAAACGTGGGATGATTCAAATAGCAGCATCTCCTTCATAACCTGACGCTTCTACTTGAATTCGGTTTCATGCGTAGTACAACAAACAAAGATCTTCAATAAAAACGTGAATCTATTTCAGAGGTTTTTTTCACTGACAGGCAGTAAATGTGAAGCAACAGACTCGATCTGTGTGAATCTCTTATAATAATTATGAGTCATTCTTGCCTGAATATGTAACTATGAGATGAAGTTATTGTTGTGAGAAATAATCCCCGCGGTCGGGACAGAAAAGCCTCGTCTTTCCGGGAAGGACAGACGCTGTTGTTGACTCCGTCTGTCTTTGCAGGTCCTGACGTTTCACTTTTTTTTAATTTATGTAATTTAAACATTGATTCTCGTCGATCATTCGGATCTGATCAACACAGTCCTGCTTGTTGCTGCTTCACTCTAACATATATAATATGAGCCATGTTTTCTCCACGTATGTTTGTAAACTGCATGATTATTTTCCATCTCTTAAGACTCTGAGACATATTGATTGAATTTCAATAACAGATTAAAGTTGTCAGCCTTTGTATTTTATTTCTACTGAACGTCTCTTCCTCTCTGCTCTCTGTATCGACCAGTCTGTCTCTAAAGTTCGCCAGCTAAAGGAACAAAGCCTTTTTGTTCAGTCTTTTACATTCATGCGAGTAATGACTCAGACTGTGCTAAAGTGTACAAATCTTATGTAAGACCCCCCAAAAAGCTTCATATTTTCATGTTTTTGTCATAATTTGGAGTGATTCATGCTCCTCAAAGCTACTACTTTGCTCACCTGCGCTTACGCAGCTTCTTGTTCTCCGTCTTGAGGACGTGAAGCTTCTTGGCGAAGCAGACGATGATCATGAAGAGCAGCAAGACCACCAGAGCCGAGGCGCCAACAGCCAGACACATCACCTGGAACTCGGTCACCACCGACTCGCAGCGAGCGCCCTTGTGCCAGATGTAATCCTGGACATTACACCTGGAGAAAAGGGAGGGAGAGAGTGAGTCAGGTGGAAGGAAAGATGGAGAGAAACATGCTTTGAAAGTTTTCCTTTTCAAACGTTGAGGATTTATTTTTCAGCTTCGATGGAGAAAATTAAAAAAAAAGTTAAAAAGTTTTCACATGTTGCAGATTATGAAGCAATCGGCTGCAGGCGTGTGAGCAGGATGGAAGAGACGCCGGCAGGTTTTAGCATGTGAAAAAAGAAAAGAAGCCTGGGGCGAGTTTCCAGCTATAAACACACACACACACACACACACCCACTCTGTCAAACATACATAAACACAATTATAAAAGACATTTACATTGATACAATCTAACACAACACATATGATCATCCATGTGTGGATGCACATCATGGGCACGTATGTGGACACACACACACACACACACAGCTGCCATCTGAGTCTCTCCGTAGCCGTTTGGCAGAGTACGGCGTCCGCCGGGGGACATAAACGACAGAAGCAGATGGCTTTGTCTACAGACTGCTGTGTGTAAAACGTGAAGCTGCCTCGCCGTCACATGAGTGGAAGAAACTGACCACCGGCCGTGTTTCTGTTCAAAATATTCCATTTAAGATGAACGTCGCTGGAGAGATGTTTTAGTTATAATATCAACATTTGATCTGTGTGAATTAAATACACATACATGAAAAATAGACGTGTGAAGTGGTTACTGTAAACAAGAACGATGTTTATCGCCATGCTAAAACTCGTTATACACCAAAAGCAAACGAGATGGAGATAAAACGGAAAGACGATCGCAGGTCAGGTGGTTTTTATTGACTGTAAACACAATCTTTATCTAGTTTTAGTTAGTTTAGTTTTATCCAACATGCTAACAGTTAGTTTAGTATTAATTATGTCATATCCTTCTGTATGTCTTATTTAACACTCCTACCATCATGTACAACACAGAGAAGCTTTAAATCTTCACATTTGAGAAGCTGCAGTCTGCAAATATTTGGCATTTCTGGCATATTTTGGGATTTCCACCTAAAAAAAGGTCCTTCATATGCAATAATTTACCATCTTTTTCTAGATAAAAAAGACACATTTTACACCGAGTGCATAAGATGCTGCACTGATGTGGTCAAAATGCAGAAGTAGTTGAAGCTGTAGAAACTGAACGGCTTTAATAGACGAATGACAGAGAAATGAACTGCTTTCTATTTCCTCCCACACACTAGACCATCACACACACACAGATGAGGGGGTATAGGTTGAATGGAGGTGTCGGCTACGCTCGCTACATGCTAAGCAGGCTCCTTTCACCGGACGACTTCCTGTATCCTTCCTGAACTGAAGGGAAACAGTGGGAACAAGCCAGGAGGCATTTTGAGTGTGAGAGAAGCGTATAAAACATTTTCAACCTCCGAGCGTCTCTGTGTTCGTACAAAGAAGAGAGGACGGGGGAGGGAGAGGGAGAGGCAGCGGGGCAGAGGGATGCATAAAGGAAGAAGGCAAGGGAGTGAGGATGTGCTGGTCGTCATGGCAACCCGGCTGAGCGGCCAACGAAGCAGATGTGGTGATGACATGTCATTCCATCACACGCATGTGTCCTCGCCCAGATGTCCAGAGAGACTCAGCCGTGTTTTAGCAGGCAGTTCCCGCTTTTCTTCTCTCTCTCACCCCCCTCCCCCTCCATCCTCCTTCTCCTCCCCTCCCTCATACTTCTTTTCTCCCTCCTCTGCCCTGCTTCTTCTTCTCCCCCTCCGTCCTGCTCCCCCACCCCCTCCCCCTGCTTCTTCTCCATTTGTCTTCTTCACTGGCTCTTTTCCTCCCCATCTTTCCTCCCTCCCTCCCTCCCTCCCGCCTCTCCTTCCACCTCCGCCCTTCTGCACTTTGCCGAGTGCCTCCAGCTGAATCATGTCTCTGCTTTCAGTTCAAGCAACTGACGTATTACTTTTTTTTTTTTTTTTAAACTCAGCAACGTTGTGCCTGACTGTCCAAGGTGCATGTTTTAATCTGGAAGGATATTTTTCCTACTAATAAGAAGTGTTTGTGTTTCCAGAGCCTGATATATATCTTATTCCTCTGTAACGTTGAACACGCACACATCCGACTGCTGTACGTACCCAGCACAGCACACAGCCCTGATGTAGGGTCAAATAATACCCATCATAGTGGACATCATGGACATTTCAGATTTAGCTGCAGGCGTAATGATGAACTTGCTGCATGGTTGCTAAGAAGGAAATCTTCTTAGCAACATGATTAATTCTGATACTAATCAAGTTAATTAAAACCATGTGGAATCAGACTCCTTCCCTCCAATTATTCATCTATTGATCGCTAACATTTCCTACATATCTATGACTGAAATGTTCCCGGATGTAGCCGTGTTGTTTTCCTTAAGGGACGTTGATGTCTGCATTGTTTACGACATATTTTGACTTCTCGCTGATGCTGATTGGTTGTTTTAACTGCATACTTTTGCTGAGACGTGCGATCATCAGCATGTCTCCTTCCTCTTATAAAACCTCCCACGTGTCCCACAGGTCCAACCTGTCTTTATCTCCATCAGGACGCCTCATCGGGACGGTCTGAGCAACAAAGAGCTAACAAGTCTTCTCAATATTTACCTGATTAGTCTGACACTCTGGGTTTAGGGAGGGAGAGAGTTTCATTTCACTTGCAGAGGGTGACGGTGGTGCAGATGGGGCTGTGGCCCTCTAATAACACCCCTGCTGTTTGTGATGAGGAGTAATGGAGGGTGAGAAGGGGGGAGATGTGACGACTAATGAGGAGGAGGGCAGGGGAGGAGAGGACAGTGTTCAAGGGCAAATCAAGACAGATGGGTCAGTTGGTTTTGGTCTAAAGGCCAGCAGACGACAGGCAGGAAATACTGATATCAGCTCAGAGCCATTTTTAATAAAACTTGGGTTTTATTTTCATAGATTTGGTGATGACATCGATTGACTTTGCTTTTCGAAGCATTTTTGGTATTGTGATCTTAGTAATAACTAAAAATACAGTAAACAATCAAGTTGTGATGAAGCAAAAAAAATGATCCTCTGAGTGAAGTAAAAGCTCTGAGAACTGAAACATCATAAATAAAAATTGATATATTACAAAGTGGTCAGCAGTGTGCAGGATTTTCTTTTCTGAATAATTTATTATAGCGAGCACTCAGAGGAACGATACCTCTGCTGCGGCTGCACAAACCTATGAATTAGTTTCATGACAGAAAATCTTTAGAAATATATAATCTGGATCTGCAACAAAGCGACGTGAGAGAAATCTCTACGTGTCACATTTGAGTCAGTTAAGTTAAGCGCAAATAATTAAAACAGGTTTAAATCGCACCGTTTATAAGAATTTAAAACCCTGATCGGCACTAAAAATGTCTAAAAAAAAGAAATAACAAAGAATAAACCTGCTCATCATCATACTGTAGATGATCGGAGGTGGAGGTAAAACACTGACTGACAGGAGAGGACACAACTGAATATTTCCTCCTTTGATACAGCAGCTGCAGGAAGTGAGAAGGAAAGAAAAGTTGAGTTGAGTTTATTGGAAAGCAGCGTGCAGCTTCTCTATCAGCGGCTCTGACTCCGATACTGGCTCTGAAACAAAACCTCTTTGTTGACTTAAACTTAAACTTTCTCATCAAACCGAAGGCTGTGGGAGGGGAAGAGCACCCGTGGGTCAGGACGAGGACACGACACTCAACAAAGAGGATTGTTTTTTACTTTAAAACACCGACAGAGATCGATCTGATTGGACGACTTGATGTGGAAATTTAACGAAGAGAAGAGGATGAGCGTGGATGTGTAGCTGTGTGTCGTCACCAGCAGTCATCTCAGAGGCATCGGTGGTGGACGCTGGATGATTTTACTCTCTACATTAGTGGAAGTTATGAATAAATTATTGTTATGAAGTCTTACGAGACGCTCCAGTTGCACTGAGCAGTGGTTTATTTTAAAAGGTGATTCTGAGCAGTTGTGAGATGATTTATAGGACAGGAAAGATAAAAACAGATACGAGAACATCAGTCTCTGGTTTAACTGCTCATAAGTCAACTCTAAACATACGCAGCCTGTAGATATGAAGCACTGCGTTACTTTAAACGGTCAGAAGCCGTTTTGACTTAAGAGCTTCATCCATCACCGTAAAGCTTCTTCTTAACAAAGCTCTTAACTTCTTTATGGGACGATTTTTTTGAACTTTGAACCTGAAATTCTTACGTTTTGACTCATCGGCGCCCGTATTTCCTACCATAACAGCAGCAGCTTGAACTCAACTTAATTACTGTATCTGAATAATGTCGGCTGTGTTTACGATATGAGCAGATTGTCTCATTCAGCTTTTCATTGCTTCTATAAACTGTTTATTATGGATTTCTTTTCTCCGAGCAGAAAACTGATCGCCTGCTGTTGATGAACACATGTTTCTGCTATGATATGAAATAATAAAGCTGATTATTATTAAGTCAGGAGATCTCTGCTCTGACATGTCTGTAAAATGTGGCAGCTGAGTTTAGACGAACTGAGACAATAAATAAATCAGATAAACGAGCAGATCGTACAACCAGGCCGCCTCACATATTACATTATTGTTGTTTTTTTTTAGGTCAGATGCTTTTTGTCTTTCATCAGCCATCCTCCCAGATTTTCCTTGAGGCCTCCAGTCAACTGCAGCACATTCGAAACAAACCAGCTTAAATAAAATATCACTCGATCAGCTTCCATTATGCAGATTGAACCATTATAACCTTATTAGTCACCACAGCGGGGAGAAAAAAACGGCTCCATTCAATCAGCCAGAGATGCTAAATCCCTCCATTTCAAACATGACGACGTAATCAGTGTTCTCCGTTTTGGCATTAAAAGATCCGGTTTAAAACCAATTCAAACCACGCCCACAACGTTTAGATGCCGTCGAAAAAAACACACCGTTGGTACATTTATGAACCTCCTGCTGCAGCTTCCAAAACAATTATTTAAAACTGTTGGTGAGCAAAAATATAAACCGAGCTAATTTAGCATATTTCTGTTTGCTTGTCATAATCAAATGTCATCTTCAGTGGAGCTGTCTGTCTCTGCAGCCAGCAGACTGTATTAACCTTTGTGGGAGACTGATGAAAACGTCATGAACTCTGGTTAGCAGATGTGTCTCGTGTTACTGCAACCATCAGCAGCTCCTCTACGTCCTCCCGCGTCTCCAGTTTTAACTCCTCTCAAATAAAGAAAAAACAAAGTGGACTATGAGTTTATATCAAAACTGATGCGTTCAATGTCCGTCGGTCAGATTGACCTTAAAGCTCCCTGTCAAATAGCATCTTGATATCAGTTCATATCGCTGGATTTGCTTACAGAAAAGTAAAGACACAACTTTTTTTATATTTGGTGACAGAGAACGGGACGTTTTTAATAATTAGAGTTGATGATTTGACGCATCGGTCATCGTATAAGTAGTAACACAACGTGACAACATGACAAGCCGTTAAAACAACTTCACTGACCGCCGTGATCGACTCTTCGTCTGACAGCGCTGACAGCAGCCGGGAGGAGAGACGCTCTGATGGTATAACTCAACTATCACCAGACACCTTTTTATTTCTCTCACATCACGTTGGATGAAAGACGCCATTAAAATGTGAGTCTACGTGAGACTCATGTGGGATGTTATCAGAGTTGACTGAGTTTAATTTATATTATAAATGTATGCAGTAGGTGCAGTATTTATATTATAAATGTATGCAGTAGGTGCAGCATTTAATGATGATTTCATCTCTCATATAAAAGCATGAAACGTTTGCAGGAATTTGCACCAGACGACGAGACAAAAGAACCGGTCGAATCTGAACTGGATCAATATTCCCGCCCACATAAAGATCAATAGAAAGCTCATGACTCCGGCTTTATTTGTTTATGTGTGAGTATTAGTGTTTGTGTTCTGTATGCAAAGTACATAATAGATGAAACTTTGTTACCCTGCAGCAAAATAACCACTGATCAAAACACATTTATGTGTGTGTGTGTGTGTGTGTAGTCAACAATTGAATACGTCAGGCCAGATTACTTTTGGCAAAACCAAACAGTGTGTGTGTGTGTGTGTGTGTGTGTGTGTGTCTTTTGTCCGGGCTTTCTCAGCAATCATAAATCTCGTGCGTTTGACCTCTGGCACTGATTCCACGACCCCGCGCTCTTTGACTTGGAAGTGATCCCTAATATAAACATAACCCTGTGTGTGTGTGTGTGTGTGTGTGTGTGTGTGTGTGTGTGTGTGTGTGTGTGTGTGTGACCGTTCCCATGATGTGATCGTGAAATCTAAAATGAATACAAACTGCTGTTGCTGCTCAAAGCTTCTCTTAATTAGATCAAGCTGCAGGACACACACACACACACACACACACACACACACACACACACTGACACACACACACTGACACACACACACACACACACACACACACACACACACACACACCAGTAAGTTCGACCTGGCTCTCTCCACTCGTTTCCATACTCTGACTCATTCTTGCAGTTCTCAGTTTCTGCTTCGTCTCTTCTTCTCGTTCGTTTGTTGTTTCTTGCTTTCACTCTTTCGTTGTTTTTCTCTTTTCAATATTTTCTGTCACAAACACAAACTTTTGTCCTTCCTTTAACTTTCCCTGACACACACACACAAACACACACACACACACACTCATTTTCGCCCACATTTCTTTCCTTTCCTCCTTCTGTTTTCTCATCTGTTTCTCCGTATATGACCCTCATTCATGCAGGAAGCGCTTTACGGCCTCAACGCTGTCAGATCCCATCAGTCAGACGGGGACAGGAGCGATGACACAGACAGCTTCAGAAGAAAGAGAAAGCACATGGCGGCGTGTTTACGTAGACCAGCCGAGGTTTAGAGCTACAGTAAAACCTCACTTCAGCAGTCTGTGTTTTTAGCCGGTGACAGAGCAGACGTGTGCTGAGACTCAGACTCAGTCAGTGTTTTCTTTCACATCCTTTTTGTTCCTGATGTCTCTACGCGGTCACGGAGACCTTTAACTTCAGGATAAGCACAAATATATATTTTCTCAGTTTGTTCTCATTAAAACTGATCCTGAGGCTCATGTCCACTGCAGTGATTTAAGACTGTATTTTCACAACGTTGGTGGATTCACAAGAGACAGTTTTTATCAAGAAAGGTCAAAATCGCAACAGACTGAGTCAATCTCTAAGAACAACAGAGCCCACGTTTCCCATAATGCCGCTCAGCATCTTTTTAGTCTCTGCCTTATTTTTAAGATATCGTTCAAACAGTTTGTAACACGTTTCAAAGCTCAATTAGGCAAAACTTGATACCAAAACCTCTTATGTACCTGGATATAAATGACATTGTACTTTCTGCTGTCTTTTCTGTATTAAAGTATCTGTCTTCCTCCAGCTGCAAAAGTTCACAATGACGATGACCCAAAACGCATCGTCTGATGCCTTCAAGGACTGTCAGAGGTCTGTTACGTTGTTGTCCAGCTATTTAGACTGAAATACGAGTGTATTTGGAAGAAAACCAGCTTCATTATATAATGTTGGAATCACATATATGAAGCCTCAGTTACGAGGCCGAATATAACGCTGTGATTAACAGTATTAATAGTTAAGTTTAGAGTATTACTATAGAGACGTGTGTGTGAAACAGGATGTGTGTGTGTGTGGGCTAACGAAGAAAAGGGTGTGGCTGTGAAGACATTAATCTGCTGTTTTCACACGTGACTCCTCGTGACATTTAAACTGATCCTGACGTGTAAAAACAGCACGACGGACGCTGTTAATCCATAACGGTTAAAAAATAATAATACAAAACATCATTTGAAATGCAATATGGAGAAGAAATGAAATGATATGTACATTTTTTTTTAAATTTCAGCAGGTTATTATTAACAGTTATTGTCTCCCGGCGCTTCAGGTATTTCTGTCAGAGAGAGAAACGACAGGCTGGTCTGAGGTCAGTAAGCAGTATTTCACAGGGTCGTGTGTTTTACTGCAGCGTGTTAAAGGTCCAAACATTCATCCTGCTGTAATTGAATTGGGTCTGATATATGAAGCAGCTTTACACACACACACACACACACACACACACAGACACACACACACACACACACACACATATTGGTGGTGATCCGTGCCAGCGCTCCATTGACCCATATTGCACTTTTGCCCAGCAGTCAAACGCGTCTCATCTCTGGACTGATTCACTCTCAGGAGCTTCATCACTGCTACAATCTGCTGACTGAGGCCCCAAATCTGCCCCAAATATCTGGATCACGCTGGAGCTGTTTTCTTTGCTCCATTTCCCTCTCAGTCAATAAACGATTGTGATCTGTTGAGTTGATATAGTGGAGATATTTTTGTTTTTCAGCTTCCTGCTCCGGTTTACTGTAAATATGTAACAACAAATTATTCTGCGTTTTCTTATGAGAAGGTTCAGAATAACTTCAATCAAAAAAACCTTTAATTTTAATATATTAAAGACATGAGATATATATTTTCACAGATCGTCCGGATGCAGGAGTTGATGGTACGAACACACCTCTTGCATCGCTTCATTAAACTACATGAATTTATTGCCTGATAGCAACTAATCTGTTGAGAAAGTCATTAATTAAAGGATATCAGCTGTTTGGTTTATGCTGATTAATGTCTCATAGTTCAGCTGTCAGGTTTTTTTTTCCTTCCTGAAATGAACATATATATATATATATATAATTATTTGGGTTTTTTTCCTCCATGGTGCTGCAGATCGTTGTTGTTATTTCAAATGGTTGTGGAGGATCAGGGTCTTTATCCCAGTATGTGATCTGTCTGTAGAGGGTGGAGTGAGCAGAGGGTGGAGACGCGCTGTGACCTGCAGAATAAAAGCTTGAGGTGAAGTCACAGGGTCACGTCTGGTGAACTGAGAGACGTAAATCTCTGTCCCCTGTCTCTGTCTTCATCTAAATGTCTGCGGTCGCTGTGGTTTAGACTGAGATGTGTCTGGTATCTGTGTGTGTGTGTGTGTGTGTGTGTGTGTGAGTGTGTGTGCATAAATTTGCATGTTCATCGGTGCAGCTGTTCATTAATTGAAACTCTCTCCCCACTGATTGGTCAGTTCATTCATTTCATAATTACAGGGGGGAGCGTGAAGACTATGTTTATGTGATTGATGGTAATTTAGAATCAGTTTTCTTCATATTAACTGTATTCCAGATATTTCTTTGTGATTAAATTACTGTTTTAAAGTCTTTGGTGCAGTCATTTCCCCCCAAACTAACACTAGAAACTTTTTTTTCCCAGAATCCTTTGAGCTTGTTAAAAGCGTAGTGAGAGGCTACAGTAGGTGGATACTATAAATCGATCTTTAGGCTTCTTGTATGATGGATTTCTTCCTGTATGGATGTTGAACGTCAGCACAGAAACCTTTTTTTTTATTTTTTATTCTCTGGGATTGTCACCATAAACCTGGAGCCTCATTCATTAAAACATGCATGAAGCAATTTCTACATGTGTGCTTATGAACTGTCTGTAAAAACAAAAAAAAGGTTTTTATCAATATGACGCACAACCGCAACGTCCTTGTTGTCATAGAAATAGTTCCAAAAACTAAGAACTCAGTCTGCAGACACATATCACAGGTTTGCATTGATGCCTTTCATAACCTGTTAAATATACAATGCGAATGTTCAGTATTAGAAACCAGGAAAGCCGTCATCGGCCTCCCTGCATGTGCATCAGCTCTGATCCTGAACATGTGTAGCTGTTCTCATCACAGATCCACAGATGCAGTGTGATTTTTGACTTTCAGATGTATCGGCAGATGACTCATATTTGAGCTGAAACCATTCTGTGGCTTACACCATATTTCCATAAATGATTCTCTTTAATCCGTTTGACTTTTCACCTCCACCCAGATTCATAACCAACTGTACTGGGTCACGTTTTGAGGGCAGGTCGTATAGTAATGAGACAGAGTAGCATGCCAATGATATAAATAATATCAATATACAGTTCAGTGTGTGTGTGTGTGTGTGTGTGTGTGTGTGTGTGTGTGTGTGTGTGTGCGTGTGTGTGTGTGTGTGTGTGTGTGTTTTCAGTTTTTCATGACTCCAGCTCTCAGCCCGGCAGACGAGGGGACATTTGCTCATAAAAGTCTCCAGTTAAAAATAACAATAACATGTTGGTTTCTATTCTGCACTGAGCTTTTCCACATGTTTCATGGAGCCTCGTGTATAACGTGACAGACTTTAACATGCTGGTGTCTGATTGCTCTGCAGAACATTGTGGACGCTGCAGAATGAATTTAGTGTTGATTAAACATGGAAACGAGAGACTCTGATGAAGCCTGCTGCAGCTGCAACATCTTCGCATCATGGGTGATACAATCGAGAGCAGCCGAAGTGAAACTAAAACCACAAATAAGAAAACCCTGAAAATCCCATTAACATGTAAAACTACCCTCATAACTAAAAATCCATCCTATGAGCTTTTCTCAACAGTATATCATGTGGCTTGCTTTATTTGTTTAGATATAGACAGTTATTAGCGTTTCTAACCTTTACCTGGCCTTTAACAAACACCATTTCCCATAAGCCCCTGGATGTTTGCAGGCTAAGTGTCTTTAAATCTGTCCATCATGCAACTTCTCTAAATTCCTTTAAGACTTTTTTCTTTTTAGTACTAAATATTTGAATTTTTAAGCTTTGTTGTATGTATGAAAGGTGGAAATAAAGTTGTTATTATTACAGTTATTATGAGAAGAATGAATACGTTTTGAATACGTCGTGTCATACCTGCAGAAAACCCCCATGCCCTCCAGCAGGTAACACTGTCCGTTGTTGAAGCAGTAGTTGGGCAGCATGTCGCAGGGTGAGCGACAACTTCCGTTCACCATCTGGTAGCCGACGCGGCATCCGCCCATCCCGTCTGACCCGTCCACAGGTGCGGTCGCTGGCGGAGCCGCCACAGGGACGTTTGGTACCGGAGCTCCAGCCCCGGGAAGAGCCGCCCCTGGGATAAAAGAGCCTGATCCTGGAACTCGGGGCTTTGAGCGAGCTGGAGAGCCAGCGGACAGCCGGAGGTCTTCGTCGCTCTCGTAGACGTCGGTCGTGGTGCTGTAGGTGTACTCATCAGGAGTGGGGGACACGCCATCCTCGTAGGGTGTGAGGTAGTCGTAGTTGTCTGGCATCGCCCAGGAGGTCGGGTCACCACCCTGAAGCTCATGGGCCGATGATGGAGTGGAGGGCGGGGCGAGGTCCAGGCTGCGTCCACGAGAGGAGGGGTCGAAGAAGTCCACGTGGAGGATGTCCGGGTTCGAGGGGTTGGTGGCGGGCGAGGGTGGGGCGGCGGTGGTGGTGGTGAAAAGGTGATCCAGGTCAAACACGTCTGTGTCCTTAGCGTGGATCCAAGGCGGGTCGGTATGTGGCAGACGCTCCTCCTCTTCATCCTCCTCCTCACCCTCCATGACTTCCTGTTGGCGTGGGTTGCTAGGCAACAGGTGCTCCGTCTCAGCCGAATCGGGGCTAAGCTGAGGCGGGGCTGCCACACCCACTTCCTCCACCGCAGTAACCACCGTTTCCCCAAACATGCCGCTGCTCTGCTCCTCCTCCTCGCCGGCGCGGGGGATCCGGCCCGCCCTCAGGGTCACGGGACTGGCTGAGCTGCTCATCCCGGTTACCGCGGCGATGACCTTGTCAGGCCCCTCCTCCTCATTAAGCAGGGAGGTAACATTGGCCGTGCTGGCCGGGTCAGTGGCATTGATCCCCACAGTGTTCCCTGCAAACACACAAAAAAAGGTTTCTTAGTACAAATATAACCTCAGAATAAAGTTTTAAAGGCGAACAAGGATTTTATAATCCGCTTCATACCTGCAGGACAGAAGTAAAGTCAATTATTAATGTGGTTTAGAAAGAAGAAAGAAGAAAGAAGAAGCAGAGAAACAAAATGCAGCAAATTAAAAGGAGTGAAAATGGTTTAACTCTTAAAAAACAAACCACAGTTAGTGTCAATCAGTTCAGGAACAACTTCAAATGAGCCCAAATAAAGAGCGTAGCGTGTCCAACCTGTGAAGATATCCTTCATATATGTGTTCAGGATGAAGAAAACTGAAAATATACACAAAATATACATGTAGAAAACAATATAATGTCTAATCTGACTCAAGTGGAAACAAGCAAATATCAGTTAAGAAAAAACTGCCACAGATTGACATCACAAGATAAAGTCTTTGTTTCACAAATTAAAAGACGAGACGTGATTGGCTGTATACTTATCCTCCGGACGATTACTTCATCCGAGGGAGGCTCATTGAGTCATGCAGAAAGCTTTGGATTATAGGAATAATTCACTAATGTACTTGAATGGTAAAGAGCTGGGATTAGGGATTACGGGGTTGGAGTAGCAGGGATTTGGGAGACTTTGGGGGTATCCTGCAGGGGGTTGGGGGTGATGATGTTGAGGAGACACAGACGTGACAACGTGCTGTAAATATGTGAGTGACAGCTAAAAAAAAAATTTATATCTATTTAATGTGAGCACACATTTTAAATCGATAAACTTCTCCGGCTGATATAACAAACAAACAAACAAACAAACAATAAGTTAACTGCTCCGAGTTTCCAGATACGCAGCGTCTGTGTCACATCAGTCACCATAAACAAGTGATGAATGTCACACTGAATTAAGTGAAAAATTTAATTAAGTGAAAGCTGTAATTAAACTCAGAGTATTTTAATCTTTAGTGTAATGACTTCGCCTGTAGTTCACACCCTGGTTCAGAGCGATAAACTACAGTATATCAGGCTGTGTGTGGATACACACGTGGTAGTAGGACAGGTACAGTCTGTTGTTATTAATAAAGCCAGACGTTTTATTCACAACGTCAGTTTCAGGATCCAGTTTCCTGCTGTTAAAAGATGCATTTTAAACCGTAGCGAGCTTGTTTTGATGTTATTGCAGTAACGGCTGGCACATGTCGTGGCTGCTGTGACATAAAAACTGACTGATCCTATTGTCTTGCAGCCATCTGTGACTTCACAGTTGTCTCTTTACTTCCTACAAACGAATGTCTCCTTTTTTAGTCAACATTGTTGAGGAAGCAATCGTTCAAATATTAAAATAACTAAAATGTGCAGTGTGATTTAACACAATAGACAAGATTAATAAAAACATGTCTGCACATCTTAATATAGAAAATATCTGCATCTACTCCAGTTGGTGATTTCCTACATTTCCCAGGATGCATTTAGACACCTCACACTTTTTTATGGTCTTTTATAGGGGCTGAAGTTTTATATCTGACATTATTAGATTATTTTTTAATATGCGCTGGAAGGTTAAAAGGTTCATTTATCCACCAATTTTTAATAATAAAAGATTTAAAAATGACACTAGCCTTTTCTTTGATATACAGTCAGTGCTCTAATCATCATCATTATAATCTATCTCTGGATATATTCATATCACAGAGGTTTCGGCCTCCTGTTCCTGGTAAATTTGTGCACTTTTGGTCCAATAAGGAGCTTTGGTTTACAGCCTCCACCAAATGGCATGTCTGAGGACATCTGCAAAGATCGTTTCCAAACAAAGTTAAGCTCAGATTGAGACCCTCTCGGATTTTAATCTGTTCATCTCTAAATGTCTCCTCAGCAACCAGACATGGAGACACTTTATTCATTATGACCTCCACCTAAGAGATGACGTGATGTCTGATGTTGGGACAAACACCCAAAAAACACACACACACCCTCAGATAGTAACGACACACTTGGCTCATAAAAACTTTCTGCTTTTTGCTGAACACGAGAGCAACAGTTCAAAATGAATCTAAAGAGGAAATTTAATACTGACATTGTAATCTTGAAAGTTTTCCTTTGCCAACGAAATGGAAACTGAGCTGTGAGTCATTCACAGCAGTCAGATCTCACAGCATCACAATGCAAAGTAGAAAATTAATCAGCACGAGATACTCGAGAGATCCGTTAAGCGTCAACGCAATCATCGAGACACGAGACGTAATCAACCTGGAGAAACTCGTTTTCACAGATCTTTCTGTGAGTCCACCAGACTTTCTTTTGGTCAAGTGTTTAAATTTTCTTCCTGTTAGCTAATGTAATCACCGTCTGGATTATGTTCACAGGAAATGGTTCTCAATTTATATACTGACATCCTCAACGAATACGTCAAAATCATGTCGATAGAAAACATAATTACGTTTCCTTTAAAACATCCTGCGTGTGTTTTAATTCAGACTTGGTTAATTAATAATAAACTCATACTTCAAGTCACTTTTATTGGTATTAAACTATGATCCCAAACCTTAAATAAGTGCCTAAACATAACCAGAAAAAGATTAATCATGCTTTAGTTGTTGGTAGAGATGCTCATTAACAACGTTTCAGGTTATATTCATGTTCACAATGTATTTAAGCATCATTTTTAGTGGACAGGTTCGATATGGGAGTGTGCAGAGCAACAGATTGACTTTCTCTACTTCCTATTCGATGCATTTCTCCCAGATATTAAAAAAAAAAACAGGCTCGTCCAACGTAAAATATATTAAACTCTGAGGACACTACATCAAAACCTGATGTTTGCTAATAAAATATGAGCCAAGAAGCTCAATATCCAGCAACATAAGAGGCTCTGTGGTCTGAAATAAACTAACAGGGTGATTTATTATACTGCTGCTATATCTCACTACCAGCTGCTGGTATATTAAACCAAAATGAACCAGGACATGTGTTTGCATGCTTGTGATTCAATCTAAACCTTCCTGTCATCATTAAGCATGAAACTGTCATTTCAGCCACTCTGACAGGTGAAAGGCTTCAGCCGAGGACAGCAACCCGGGTTAACACGGCAAAACCGTGCTCTCACACACACATATGTAAAGAAATACGCTTTACTATAACTACACAAAAGCATTTTTACACACCAGGAAATTCGTATTTAAGAGCATAAACGTCTGATTCTCTCAGACACACCAATAAAAACAGTCACCATCTACTGGTTTACCACACACACACACACCTGACAGCAATACACTCATTAAGTGACAGTTTGTGCTGTTTTTCTGTAAATCTCCTGGGAAGAGCAGTCAGCCTTCAACAAGACCAACTCCTCCTCCTCCTCCTCCTCCTCCTCCTGCTGCTCCTGCTGCTGCAGGAAAAGCCTGATGAATACAAACTGTGCAGTCTGAGAAAACTGCTGCACAAACAGACAGGAGTGACAGGAAGATGAGGACAGATGGTAACGAGGGACAGAAAGAAACGACACAACATGACAGAGAGAAGAAATAGAAAACCGAGGGAGGAGGATGAGGTGACGAAGAGAGGGATGGAGAGATGTTCCCACTCTGCCCGTCTGTCTGTAGTCGAAGAGAAAACACTCAAGAGATTTTCAATCACGCCTGCACTGTTTTCTTTCAGGGGCTTTTATATCTCACACAGATATCACAATATGATGCTCGTGGTCCAAGACGCTTACAAAACCTCTTCATCTTCATCCTTCATCCAATCATTAAACCTTTAACACACACAGAGAAGAGACCACAGCGGTGTCCGTCTGTGTGAAATCCTCACTGTGCATCTCCGGACTGAGCTGCAATTAAGTGAGAGTTGCCTCCCTTTCACCACCTCGTTAACCTAATTGGATTAACGAGCGGGAACCTTTTAACGGACAGCTGATTTAGGAACAGCGTGGCGGCTCTGCTGCATCATACTGGTACACAAGTATGTGTGCGATAAGTCGCTCCAAATTAAGTATGAATGCACAAATGGTTTGATTAACAGAAGATAGAAACACATGATTACTAAGATACCTGCTGATTCACCGTTTTAGAGCTCAGTTTTAATTAAATATGAAAAACGGGGCTTTTCATTGGAAAATCTGTTTGTTCAATTCAGATCAGAGAAAGAAATAAACAAAAAAGAGCTTTTCTATGTTTTTGATATTGTACAGTAGGGTTTGAAATACATTCAAGGTCCCGTCAGTTATGAAACTCAATCATCATAATTCAATAAAGGCTTGTTTTACTGCTGGTTACGACCGTGACACCACGATGTTGGAGATAAAAGATAAAAGATAAAAGCAACAGTAAAAGGATTATAACACTGTGGCTCATATTTTAAGAGTGCATGAAGCTGCACGGTCTCTGTGGATGAAGGGATTTCCTGTCATGCTCGGTTTCAGTCGATCAGAGATCCTGGACTGACTTCACGCTGACACCATAAAGAAGAGCCTCACATACAGATGATTACATCATCAATTGAGAAAATCGGTTTCGTTGATAATGGAAAGAAACGTCAGCTGCAGCACAGACAGAATGAAGCCAGTTTTATTGGTGAAATACACCTTTAAAATGACATCTGTGTTTTGTTCGTGGTGAATTAATCTCACCTCACATGCAGTTTTAAACCTAAAGCTGATTTGCAGAATATTCTTACTAGTTGGGTCAGATGGAGGTTGGATCACGTTCCCATCATAAACAAACTTCCTGATAGTTTTGGTCTGATCCAGTTGGACTAAACGATGCAGGTTTGGAAACACCCTTAAACAAAATAACTCAATAAGAGACCAAATTATTTAGTAAAATGATGATTCCTTTGCAGTGATTGAGACTTTAAAATGTGCAAGCTGAGCTAAACCAACAATGAGCTGTGTTTTTGTCCCAATTAGAGGCGGAGAACTGGCAGACTAGACGTCAGCTGGCAGGTTCGGGCCGAGCCGAGCCGAGCCGAGTCGAGTCAGGACAAAATGAGACAAAAGTGACGGAATAAAAGCGTCTTTGTTTGTTCCCACTTTAGATCATCAAACATTATTACATAAGAAGCATGTCAGCGAAGTTGTTTATGTGTGTGTGAGTTTTACTGTGTGTGTGTGTGTGTGTGTGTGTCTCAGCCAGTGTAACTCTCCAGTAATTGGGGTGCTTCCAGCTCCTCTGGTGAAGGGTGTGGATGATCGTAATGAGAGGAGTTTAGCTTGTCTGCGTGTGTGTGTGTGTGCGTGTGTGTGTGTGTGTGTGTGCGTGTGTGTGCGTGCGCGCGCGTCTGTTGGCGAGCCGCCGACCCTCAAGCTTTGCCTTTTGTTTAACCCAGATCAGTTTGGAGAGGGGAAGCCTCTAAACCACCCACAGACCTGGAGGACTCTGATTGGCTGTGACAGATTGTAAAGAGGAACCTGATTGGTTGCGACACTTAAAGCCCGCCAGCCAGTTTGCTGACTGGACAGAGAAGGAAAAGGTTGGCGGGTCATCAGGAGCAAAACAAAAGATTTCAGGCTCCTGTTGGAGAAAACACCATAGATAAGTTTTAATGTCTCTAATTACATATCATATCCTAAAAATGTACTGAAATATAAATATTGTCGTCACTTATTTGTCCAATAAAAAGCTAACGTAGAGGCCAGCCTGAAATGATGTAAGTGTTGTGCTGCCTTAGGGACTGAGAAAACAACAACGTGGTCGAACGTAACTGAATATTTCAAGTAGTGTGAAACACACACGAGAGATGATGGTATTTAATAATAACGACCGTACAGAGCGAACCGCATACCGCTGTGTGATGGAGATGAAATGTGAGTGGCGAGTGAGTGAGAGCCTCTTTAACTAATTCTCATTGATTTCAGCTTCTGATACCACACACACACACACACACACACCTCCTCTTTTCTTGTTCCTACACTCACTCCCTCATTCACTCTAATGAATAAGACATGAAGCTTCTTTATCTTTACTCAATGCTGCTCATTAATATCGATATAAAGAGGAAATGCACCGGTCTGCAATCGGCTCTAATTGAAATCCTCAGCATCGATTTTCCACCAGCCGTTCTTTCGCTCGTCTTTTTTCCTTCTCCTCATCACCACTTCATCTCATCACCTTCTTATCTCACTCACTTCCTCACTCGATCATCCTTGTCAAATAAATCTTTTTATTTCTTTCTTCAGTCCTCTCTGACTCTGTTTCTCCTTCCATCACATAAATCCTTTTATTTCTGACTCCACAGGTGGCGGAGGAGGATGGAGGAAGGATGTGTTGCCATGGAAACGTCTCGGCCTCGCTAGTTGATGCAACACTGCGCACACGACGAGATAAACGAAGCACACGGCTAATAATAATATGTTTATCTTTGGCGAGCCGTGGTTTAATGAAGATGAAGAATGCGATACTGTGTGTGTGTGTGTGTGTGTGTGTGTGGACACGTGTGCATACATCATGCATGCATATGTATGAGGCCATGCATATAAGATTTCCACTTCGACACACACATAATCTTTCCCTCTGACTCTTCACATCTTGATGTTAAAGCGGCTAAAATGCACAGGTGTGTGTGTGTGTGTTCATGCATACTGTATGTGTTCATCCATGCATCTCCACCTCGACAGCCTGTTTTCTCTTCCCTTGTGGCCTGATTTGAAACGATCAGTCAATTAAGATTCAAGTGTGAAAGCATCTACATGCAGCAGAAAGGAGGAGAGGAGAGGAGAGGAGAGGAGAGGAGAGGAGAGGAGAGGAGAGGAGAGGAGAGGAGAGGAGAGGAGAGGAGAGGAGAGGAGAGGAGAGGAGAGGAGAGGAGAGGAGAGGAGAGGAGAGGAGAGCTTGTGCACGAGCATGAACTCAATGACTCGCATCACCAAGAACACACAGACAGGCTAGCACCTACATAACACACACACACACACACACACAAACACACACACACACACACAGACATGTAAATTACCATTGAAGGGCACCCAGACATTGAGAACAACGCCAACTCAGCACTGTTAAAAACACACACATATCCTAATTGTTTCGTCTTTGACCAGGAGGAACAGAAGCAGCCCGTCACTGTCGGGATGGTCATGACCTTCTCCACCTTCTCCACCTTCTCCACCTCCTCCACCTGCAGTCAAAACTTCTGGGCCGAACGTTGCCAAGGACAACAGCAATGACACACCTGAGAGCCGCAGCCAAAAACAACCTGGATGCTGACAAGGACGATGACCTGTTGGAAGTCACCGTGCTGAAGTGGGATTTATGTACTTCACTACATTTATTTTATTATATAAATTTGTGAACGTGCAACGTGCAGGATGTTGTGGAGGAAAAGAGAGTGAAGTACAGACTGAACTAGTGTCACATCACAGAGGAAATGATGCACTTCTTTCCTTTCGCTGTCACTCTGCTAACATGATCGCACATTACTGCTAATTACTTTCCTAACGGGGCTCGTTATGGCTTCAGCACTTTGACATGTGTTGCGTTTGATGAACCGTCACCCGTCACCACATCTAAAGTCACATGACTTTCTCTGCTTCGTGTCGAACGTTTCAAGCAAGATTTTAAGAAACTGTGAAACGCTGAATCTGAATACGACTGTTCCCGAAATAATATCAAGACTTTGACGACTTTGATGACAAATGAGCCGTAAAAACGCTGCAGCTGCTCAAACTTGATGTTTGCCAACAGCAGAATGTGAAAATCAAACACGGTACGTAACTCATGAAACCAGTATGCAGAAATAATGAATACACCAGTGCAAATAATGATATCATCTACAAATTAGAGCTAGTAATGATGGACTACACCCATTGTCAGTGGCTTTGGACACACACACACACACACACACACACACACACTGATGGGGAGGCAGGCAGAGAGACACCAGACTTAAAATTTCAGCCAAAAAGCAACTGACATTTTGAGTTTAATGAAATTTAAAGTGTGAACACATTACGGCGGCGATATGAACACACTGTTCTGCCAGCCGGTGTCAACGGATGTGTGGTTTCCATGGATACCGAGAGGAGGCAGGTGACAGAGGATGGAGAACGCAAAGCCATTGTTCCCCAACAAACCGGTGTAAATTGTATGATTGGTAATTATTGTAGTGTGTGTGTGTGTGTGTGTGTGTGTGTGTGTGTGTTGTTTTTTTCTTCCTTGCTGCGATAAAAAGGCTGCGCTGCGTTCGTGGAGTCATGCAGGGAGGATTTGGCTCCAAAATTAACCCACTGCACATCAAAGATAATCTGGCAGCTAGCAGATATGTGTCAGCAGGCCAGAGGAGAGAAGAGATGGAGAAGAGGAGGAGGAAGATGAAAGGAGAGGCTGTACATGTGTGTGGAAACGAGCGTCGGACACGCTGACATCCACCACCCTAACCGTGCATGGGGGAAGGGAGGAGGAGGAGGGTGGGGGGAAATGGACGGCATGTCATCTGTATTTAACACACAGAAAGAGAACGATTGCAAATGACCACCAGAGGAAAAAGCCGTCACTGACGGTCAACTGTCAGTTGAAGGCAGCCGGCTCTGGTCGTCTGAGCATCATTCACAGATGTGGGCCAAGCTGCCGCCTCCACACTTCACCGGTGAAGCGAGACCGTGTGTGTGTGTGTGTGTGTGTGTGTGTGTGTGTGTGTAGAGTTAGCCCAAGGTTGTTTTAAGGCGTCTGCACCAGATCTGTCAACCTGTTTTTGTTAAATATTCACTTGACTTAACTGAGAACCGTTAACAAATAATTTAGCTGAGAGTCAGATGGGAAGAACTCATAGCGCTTAGCTTAGCTTAGCTTAGCTTAGCTTAGCTTATCTTAGCTTAGCTTAGCTTAGCTTAGCTTAGCTTAGCTTAGCTTAGCTTAGCGGAAGAATTGGAAACAGTGGGAAACAGTTAACCTGTCCAAAGGTAACAAAATACACCCACCTGCAAGTGTAAAACAACAAGTTATGATTATTTTTGTCGCCGACTATTTCTTATCTTCATATTTAACGTATATGAGACATGACAGTCGTATCAATCTTCTCATCTAACATATTTTCCAAAATCTCAAACTTTAAAGGATTCGGCTGTCGTCAATAACTGATCTATATGTGTATATCTAAAGCCTGATTAATAACACTGGGTGATATAACTTCTTTATATTTGTTTAGAAACGGCTCCAAAGATTAATAACTGTGATCATGTTTTCACTCTCCATAGAGTAGTTCTGTGTACGTATACAACCTCTAAATCGCTGCTGTCAGTCTTTTCAAGCTTTTTCTAAATAAACTAAAATGTAATCTTCATGATGAAGGAACGTATATAAATCTGAGAAAACAAAAAAAACCTTCACATCGGTTCAATCTGTGGAGAAACGCAGACGACTGGACGGACATCAGATGGTTAGTGTGTTAAATCCTGACATTTGGCTCAGACGTTTGTTCTCGGTTGTTCCACCAATGTGAAGGATTTCATGTTTGTCCTTTTCTTTTCTTTCTTTTTATAACTTCAGAAAGCTTCCAGATTTTTTTGTGTTCAAAATAAAACACACACACACACACAATGACTTCACCTTGCTCTTCATCCAGTACAGTGAAAAGAATCAGATTATATTAGATTATAACGTCATCTACACTGTTTCATGTTTACTCCAGTGGGGTTTTTTTTCTTCCTCTCTCTGTGTATCACAATGTCCGTCCAGATCCCTTCATGCATTATTCATCAGCTCCCTCAGCCCTAATCCTCGCCTTTGTGTCGCTGTAGTGCCAGTGTGCCTCCAGGGATCCGGTTAACTGCATCGGCTGGACTCGGTCACTGTCACAAATCTCTAATTTCTCCAATAATATTCCTGCAGCGGCTTACAGTTCGCCTGCAGTACTCCAAGTGTTGTTTCAGTGACCTGGTTTACTAAAATATCACTGTAATATCTCATAAGTATTCATGCAATATCTGGAGTGAGTTAAATGCTATTTTGAACCTATATAAAGACTATAAATGTCTTTAACATTAAGATGATAGTGACCTTATTGTATATTCATGTTTATATTTCCATCCCGTCTTCCTGTGTGAATATTTCATCCCACTGTGGGTTAAAATTGACCTCATTACCTCCTCTAGTGTCTCTTGATTGTCCACTGGTGTCTTTATTGTGACCTCATTTTGATTGCATGTAATTTACTGTCTCCTGTGGCATCTCCTACAGGGACATAATGTGCATTTTTGTCTCCGATTCGAAACATTTCTAAAAAATAAAAGCTGATATTTAATTAAAAATTGTGTATTAAGATACCCACATTTTTTTCTCCAAATTTGCAATGACTGTAAAATGTCAAAACTATGTCACCAGTTTAGAAAGAATAAAATGAGGCTTTTAATGCCAGCTGAGTGTGAAGTGCAGAGCTTCCTAACCTACAATCTGAGCCTCACTGACCTCCTTTCTGGCTGCCCTGTGGGACTGTGTTCAGGAGCCCTGGATGCACAGAGAGGACATGCTGCTGCAGCATAAAACATAAAATATGGAGGTTTTTGCATGATTAAAGCGCGCAGTGGAGGACAGACAGTGTCTTACCGTGGACAGACATGTGCAGAGCCAGGACGCACCACAGCAGCGGTAGTCTCCAGCATCCCGTGGAAAAGCTCGTCTTCTTCCCCTTCATCCTCGCTGTGCAATGATCAGATGATCAGATGAAGAGAAAATCCCTGCTCTAAATGTTGATTTTGCAGAAACAAAAAATAAAAAAAAGTAATCCGGACGTGTGTGTGTGTGTGTGTGTGTGTGTGTGTAGGTTTGCGTGCAGTCTAGACTCCAGCCTCCCTGCGCTTCTCCTCCATAGCCGCTTGGATCCGTCGCTGTTTCACACGCTCAGTGAGGTTGGTTACGGCTCCATTGCCACAGAGCAGGGTGGTGGTGGTGGTAGTGATGGAGGAGGAGGGTGGGGGGCGTGTATGGAGGCGCAGACGCACGCCGTGGCTCGGCTTGGTTTGGCTCGGGTTGGCTCGGCTCGGTTTGGCTCGGGTTGGATCGGTGCTTTGGACACTTCGTGGCTGAGAAGGAAACAAACGCACGGCGCGCTCTGCAGCCTTCACATCATCTGCTGAGGGGGAGAAGGATTGTTGGTGCACCCCTCTTCCTCCTCCCCCTCCTTTTCACCCCTCCTCCCTCCCTCCCTCCTTTTCCTAAGAGTCTCCCCACCTCCTCCTCCTCCTCCTCCTCCCTCCCTCCATCCTTCCTCTTCCTAAAACTTCCCTCTACTTCAAACCATCCACACTCCTCTTCCTCAAACTTTTTGTTTTCCTCCATGTTTTCCAGACATTTCTCCTCTCAGTTCTTCATATTTCTCCCCTCCTTTCTCTCCTTCCTCCTCCTCTTTCTCCACCTTGTCTACCTCCTCTCTCTCTTCTCTCTCCATATTTTCCTTTTCCTGAAACTTCCTCCTCCTTCTCCTCTTTTTCCTTCCCTTCACACGTCCCTCCTCCTCCCTTCATCCATTCCTTTCCTTTATTAAAACTCTCCTCCACATCATAGCTGATGATTGTCCCTTTCCTTACTTTCCCTCTCTCATCCCCTCCTTTTCCTAAAACTGTTCCTCCTTCCCATCATTTCTCCTCCTCCTCTTCTCTTCTTCTATCTTCCCTCTATCTGTATCATAAGACTTCCTCCAGCTCCTCCTCTTTCCTTTTCCTCATCTTTTCCAGCTATTCTTATCGTCTTTTTTTCCAAAACTTTTACACTCCTCCTCCCTCCCTTCCTCCTTTTCCCAAAGTTTTTGCGATTCAGCTGAGAGTGTTGGATCTCAACAGGAGTGCTTACACTCCAGCCACTTCTTTTGTTTCCTCCGGGAGATCGGTCTATTTAGAAGGAGCTTAACTTCCCTTCATCACTCACTGTCTCTCTCTCTCTCTCTCTCTCTCTCTCTCTCTCTCTCTCTCTCTGTGTGTGTGTGTGTGTGTCAGAGAGGATGAGGCTATTTGAGATTATGTAAAAAAATAAAATAAATGTGGTGTTTGATGCCGTCAAAACAAGCAGCTTTGGTCAATAGTGTGATAAGACAGAGAAGCAAACAAAGAGGGGGAGGATGAGGGGAGGCATGGGGGGGGTGTCTGGATGAATGTGGGGGGTTGAAGGGGTAAGTGGGGGGTCGGGGGGGTTACACACAGTGATGAATACCCAAGGGCCCCGGGGGTAATGATGGTGGTGGTGGGGGTTGTGGGCATTCTTATACACAAAAAACATAAAGGAAGAGTGTGAGGCTGGACAGCAGGAGGTGTTTAGTGTGTATTTATCTGTGTGTGTGTGTGTGTGTGTGTGTGTGTGTGTGTGTGTGTGTGTGTGCACATGTATCTGTAATGTTTATGTACACGTGTGCATGTGAAAGCAGCAGCAGTGGCAGAAATGAAACGAGAAATGTTTAGCAGAGTAGAAAACGTGTTTGGTGAATTGTGAAAAGTAGGACAGACACTTAAATAATATAAAATATGAGGAGAGAAATGTTTTGAGAGCAGCGTATGAACAACATATCCAACATATCCTCCCCTATCCTCAAAATACACCGAGCGGGTACTAATGAGTACCGCTCTCCATCGTCCTCTTTAACAGATCACATCAAATATCACAAAACACATATTTCCAACATAAGGTTGTGTTATAATTCACATTGTAACATGAGGAAAACTCTCTAAACACTGAATTAAAATGATTTGTTGAGTTATGACCTTCCTGTTTTAACGACTGGTTATATCAATTCATTATCTATCATTATTTATCAATAACTGTATGTGTGATTTGAACTGAAACATATTTTGTCAAAATGGGATATTTTCTTTATTGATCGATTTGTGTTTCTCTGCAAAACAGAAACAATACTGAACTATAAATCAACACCTGCAGGGTGCTCATCTATGGAGGGATGTCCATTAAAACCTCGCGTCAAGCATAAATCCAGCTCACCTCAGGTACGAGTCATATCAGGTGTGTTTCCATCAATTTACACATAAAAGAACCCGAAATTAAAAAAGAAATGATGAAATATTATGAAATTTATCCTTTTCTTTTTCTTTGCTAACAAGGAAAAATTGGTGTATTTTTTTTCTATTAGTATTATAAACTTGTTGGTCTAATAAATAATGTACGTTAAATGATAATTTGCCAGACGTGCTAACGACCTTTAAAGGCTTTAATCATGATTTATTATGACTTCACTGAGCTTCATAGTTTCAGCTCATTGTGTTTGTGTTTTTTACTGAAACTCTTATAGTCACTAAAACATTGAAAACATCCGTTAATGCAGATTTAAACTTTCTGTTCAGAGTAAAGAACCTGTCTGGACGCACACAGTAACACAGCTGGTGGCAGGAAACAGGATGTGAACTGATACGGAGGCTTGAGGCCCTCTATTATAACAGGATAACCTTGATGTTCACTGTACACACACACACACACACACACACACACACACACACACCATCCCCAGACCTCAGCCTCAGTCTGGACATTTCTTTGGTATGTTGGAGTTAATGCCTCTTACAGCTATCATGTCAGACTCAGGGTCACTTTGCTTTAGTAATATGAACGATGGATTAGGGACATTTAATCCCTGTTGTTCACCTCACCCTGGTCTGCATCTATGAGGCAATAATAAATACAACATCCATCCCTCATCACCAGCTGCAAGGACCATAAAATAATCTGTATCACATCATTTATGAAACCTAAAGAAGCTTTATATATATATACATATATACATTTATGCACCTTACATTTCTCTGCAAGAAAATAGGGCCATTTTTCAATGTTGGGGTCTGTCGTTGTGATCTATGGTGAGTTTTATGGATTGTTTTTTCTTATTACTTTATTAATGTTTAGTATTTTTTCTATATCTATTAATCTAAACAAAGTCTGTCACACTCTCACAGACGACAGAGACACTTGAAGTTACACCTGTGCTGTGCTGCAGCAGCCACTTCCTGTTTGCAGCTGTACAAGATTGATGCAATTAAATTCTTTCATATCATCAGAACAGGTGTGTGTGTGTGTGTGTGTGTGTGTGTGTGTGTGTGCGTGTGTGTGTGTGTGTGTGTACTAACAAACACAAACACCAATAAAGCCAGTTTGATAAATGTGTCATAGCAAACCTGGGGTCATTTTCTGACCTATATATCTCTATACATGCAGACTACAGTCTCATTAACTCAACTCTGTAACGAATGTGTTTTAATGAGAACACAATCTGGCCTTCGAGGTTGTTTTCATGATGTTCTGCTGCACATATGGAAATTAGATGTTGCGCCCTGGTTTATTGTTAAAGTTCAGATTTGTTAGAAGTTCAGAGGAATAAATTTCTTGTTCAGGTACGATGATGTTGGTGAAGGAGCTACATACATTTCATCCGGGGAGGTGAAATAACTCTTTGGTCCAGGTGACTTTTCCATATTCAAATATTTAAGTAAGCCAATCTGAAGAAGAAAGAAACAAAGTCGACTTTTTTAACCACATACGGTGTTACATACCTGTAATCCACGAACAGTCATGACGTTTGTACCTTAACTATGTAAAAAGAAAATAGTCTGACAGAAAAAGATGATTATTGGTCTTATTGCCAAGAGTTAAATATGACGATTGATCCCAGTCTCGTGTCTGGATCGAGCGTTTCTGTTTGTGAACAGACTGATGAGATGCTGCGTGTTATTTAGAGGTTTACAGCTGCTGCTCGTCAAATACATCAAACTTAAACCAACCTTCACTGCACCAATGAAATCCTATTGACACAAATATAAAACAAGGTGCACTGTACTGTGAATCTACTGAATCTCTGCACCTTAAAACATATAACTTCCTGTTTTACTGTGATTATTACCACTAAATCATCATCATCATCATCATCATCATCATCATCATCGCTCAGCTGCATTTGAGCTCAGAGCAGAATCAGCTTGCTCCACATATCCAGGCTGTGATTGTGATGCTACTAATGACTACCGACATCGTTATCATGTCGTGATTGTATAGACAGTCGTGTTATTTTATTTTATTTTTTTTTGGTTCTTGTCGCTCACTGTACTGCTGGAGGAGTCAGACAAAGGACAATGACGAAACAATGGCTGCGAGGAGGTGGGGAGAGAAGAGGAGGAGGACAAAGACGAAGGCGAAGCGGGAGGGAGGGAAGGGAGGTGTCTGTGTGGCTGTCAACTGCTGGCCTACTTTAGTCTCCTCCATTTTTTATTGGCACGTAGCGCCATAATGCATCTACACCAGCGTCACAATGAAGAAACATTTCTACATTCACACATAAAGCAGCGAAACGTCAACTGTGAAGTCATGCATGAGCACACACAACCTGGAAAACAGAAAATGACTTGGTTTGCTATATTGACACATTGAACCGGTGTTTCACAGAGTCAGCGTTTTCTGCAGCTGCTCTATATATGTGATGTATATGCATGCATTAAATATTGCATACAGAATGTACTTTGTTCATCCGCTTACTTACTTGGGATGTAAAACCTAAATATGGGAAACGCCGTACGGTTAATTACTATCCTATAATCCAAATTAACAGTTTAATCTGCAGTGACATATTCCTTCACCTGCCAGGTGCAGAAATCATCCTGCAGAGCTCATTTCAGCTGCGGAGTGATACAGTGGCAGTTCTAGGACAGAAAGTAGTCCTCCTGGAAAAGAGCATCGCTAATGAATCCCAAACTAATGCATGCGTCTAAAACCAGTGCTGTAGTCGTCTGAATAAGCATAAAATAAAGCATATGATTGTGAAATATGACGCCTGTTATGTAACATATTATATATCTTGAATTTTCCATCATGTTGCAGGTTTTGTTGTGTAAATAGTTGATTGTACACAACATGTTTTGTGATTCTGGTGCAGGTGGTTCAGGTTACACTCATCACCGACATGCCAGACACAACCTTCAGTGCCACCGGCTCATCCATGGTAACTATGGAGCCATCGCTATAGCAACAAGCTCCTCCAACAAAATGGCAAAGACCTGCTGCAGGATTTAAGGAGAAATCACACTCGTATAAACACAGTCAGAGGTACTGATGGAAAAACAACAACAACACAGTCCCTTAAATACAGCAAATACAGACCCAGGGTTTTTATAATGCAAATAACTAAATAAAAATTTAAAAAACAAAACAAAAAACAACAAGCTGCTACTGGAGCGGAAGTTGAAATCTGAGGGATCGACAGATAAAATACAGAGAGACAAACGGCGAGAACGGTTGAGCTGAAAAGTCTGAAGCTCATCAATAGTGGCAGATTCGGTCCAGATGTTGGGATGCCGAAGGGTGCAGTCATGTTAATTATGAAAACACTCTCACACACACACACATTATACAGACAGCCTCAGCATGCACACAAGTCACAGCTTAGCTTTAGTGTTCAAAATTTAGGAGAAAAAAAATACTAATTTTAATTTCCCATGGTTGTAATTTCTGATATGATTATATACAGGTGAAGGTGTTTCTGTGGACTGTAAACTGTTTATATGCTACATATGGTAGTTTGAACATCAGCAGAGGGGTGAATATAAATATAAAGAGACGTGGTCAGATGGTTTTGTGTAAAACTCGTCCTGTTTCTCGCCTCTCTGGCAGCTGCTCTGTCTTCAGTCTGTTTCCTTTCTGCTCTGGAAACCAGTATCTTGGAGGTTTTGGCGCTTCGTCTTGAGTCTGGATGGTTGCCTGTTTGAATCCCCCCCGACAGCTACTGAATTACCCTTTTAGTGAGTTTTCTTTCTTAACACTGAGCAGCTGGACCTTTGTGTCGCTAAAAAAAACAGCTTCAAGAGCCAGAAGCCTGATCGAGTGTGGAAATACAAGACAACATCGCTCCAACGTCGTTATGTTTGCTGTTTATTTGGCTTTTATTTTTAATACTTATTAATGTGAACGAGGCATTCATGGTTTCTTATATAATATGTCAACACTGTACTGGTTGATATTTCCACTGAGAGTTTGATAATCTTTCCATCAACTGGAGACAATTTAGACTGACAATCAAAAATTAATAATTATTACACATATTTTTAAACATCAAAAATGTATAATAGCATCATATGAGTGTGATTATGAAACTGAGTTATGTCTGTGCATTAGATATCAAGGTCCTGGGTTCGATATGGGATCATTATGTACCATCATGCAATGCAACCCTTATTTTTTTCATGCAATTAAAAGTTTAAATATGAAAATCTGACTTGCTTCTTTATTGCTGTGTCACATGTCGGCTGTTTTACAAACATCATGTTGCAGGTTTGATCCCAGCTGCAGGAAATGTGAGTCCTGGTAGGATTTTAATACCATTCAGCTTCTAGCGATGAAGTGCAATTAATTTCAGCTTTCAGCCATCACAAGCGAAATGACATTTTCTAGTTTAATCATGCCAGCAGCATTAAGGCCTCAAACTAAGCGTTTGTCTGATCTTTGCGTGTGTGGAGTTTAATGCAGGAAAGACTTTTAATTCACACCGCTGCTTCTGTTGCTTTCATACATGCAAACGAGTGAAGCAGCAGTTTGTTTTTCAGGCCTGACCTGTACGCCAGGCCTCGTGTACGTCTACACAATAATGTACATTCACTTTATTAGGAACACCTATGTAACTGAAGCTGCAGCATCATTGTTTCCACAATGCTTGAGATCTGCTCATCTGGATCCCACCGTCCCGTCCCGTCCCCCCCTCCCGTTCACCCAGGGAGGCAGTAAACACCCTCACGCCCTTCATCCCTCTCAATAACATCCTCATAGTCAATCTGCCGGACAGAGAAATCCCCCCCTCTCACCAGATTACAGCCGCTGGACGACTGGGATTAGGTTTTAAACAGCGTCGGGGAAACTGTGTTATTCTTATCAATTCCCCTTTATGTATATACACACACACATACACACGCTACAGTGCTAAGCAGCTAAGGCAGCAAAACAAAACACCCCCACCCCTCATGTGCCAGAAAAAGCTCACGATATCGAGCTTTATAGAAAGTAATTTAACAGCCTCAAAATTACATTTATAGGCTTAATCCAAAAGTACAACAGTCTACGGTGTAAAAACATATTGAGTAACTCCACATCAGTTAAATACATTAAAGATGTTTTTCATCAACTATTTCATTTTAAACCAAGTTCGTCATCTTGAACATTTGCTGTGTTCAATTAGCTGAATCTGGTGATTGTTACCGCTGGAGATGAAATAAAGCATTTTGTTGTTTTTATTACAAAATTAATTTATTCCAAGTCAGAAAATTAAAAAATGTTTTTGTGGAAACTGTATATCACTATAATAAAAAATAAAAAATGTCAATGATATAATTAGTTTCTCCTCGTGGTGCTGCTCTTTGTATTAAAAAAAATAAAAATATAATAAATAGTGGCAGAAAATAGTAATAATCACTTCTTAAAGCTACATTTCATTAGTCAGCATTAGAATATGCCGTGTTTTTCATATGTCAGGATTATTTGAAGAATAAATCAACACTCAAAGCCGTTTGTCACGACACCAAACATAAAAACACACTCTCACTCTGCCGAGACAATCCTCATACCTTTAAATCCAGAAAAGATTTGGGGTTAATTAATTTTAACAACATGAAAAATAATTTAAACATATTGTTTTCACAAGCAGATCCTGTCTGAAAAAATGAATGATTACAGTGAATAAAATGTCTTTATGGACACCTGACTGCTGTTTTAAGACAGACTTGGAAACATTTTGAACTTATCCTTTAATAGTTGTGGCTGCTCTTTTTTAATTTTCCACCTGAAACACTGATGTTGTGTCTTTGTGTGTCACGTTGTCGCCAAAAGGCAGCAAAGAAAACTGAACCAAACATCAAACTCATACAAAACACAGTTTATTCGACAGTGTCCAGGTCCAAGTACCAACAGACCCCATACAAAATAAAAAAAAAGGAAAAAACAAAATACTACAAACTTTCAAAGAACAGAGATAACTTCCATCTACACAAAACTTCTCCTTAAAAATACATTACCATTAACACAAAAAAGGATCGATTAAAGATAATATATGTAAGGGGATTCCCGTCATATTTAAGTGATATTACATAACAAGCCTGGTAAGATGTTGAATGGAAAAGGAGGGCGCGGTGAATGAGAGCGAGTCAGTGTGTGTGTGTGTGTGTGTGTGTGTTTTCTTCTTCCAACAGGCTGGTAGAAGAGGGCAACAGTCAGTGATGCAGCAGTCATGTGGGCACAAGAAAAGATGAAGAAAAAAAAAAAAGAGGAAATGAAAAGTAAAGAAATGGGAACGAGAGGTAGCGAAAGGGCGCGCAGAGAGGTAGCAGGTAGCAAGAGGAAGATTTCTAGAAGAGGTAGCTAGCAGATGAACGAGGAAGAGGTAGCAGAGATGCTAACAGTACTAACAGAGGCGGAGGGGTTAAGACTTCCACAATAAAATAACCTTATTCGAGCTTTTTTATTAACCCGTGTGTCGACCGATGCGCTAAATATTTTAGCATATTTAACCCTTTTATTGTAAGAGTACGTCTATACTTGAAGCCAACGTTCATGTTAAACTTAAAAAACATAGTAAACGCATCAAGCGAACATGTGTCACATGTGGAAAGGAAAATTAATTATGAATATAATGATGTGGACTTTTTAAATTTTGATTTGTTTCAACAGATATTCCTCAGTAGTTTGTCGTAGAAAAATTCAATTTCCTTTTTTTTTTCCTTTCCAGAGAAGTTTAAACTTTAAAAGTTGAGATTAACAAATTCATTTCTGACCGTTGATAAAAGTGGACGAGAAGATCTTTGGGTTTTGGACTGTTGGTCGGACGTTTTTACTTGTGTCAGTAAATAGGACAAAGTAAATATTTCCAGATTTAAATCTCAGTTTGCTGTTTTTATTTAAATAAACAGAAGATGAAGTTACCTCGGACACTGGATAAATTGTCCCTATGTTGACACTTTATTGTCTAAATGATTAAACCATATTGAAAATCTAATTTCAGCGGAGCCATATAACCTATATTATTATTATTATTATATATAAATATATATTTGTTCCCCTTGTTTAGATTTACTGCAACGTCGCAGGACAAGATGATTTGAGGACGAAACTGTGAAATCATGATCGCTTCTCCTCGAGTACATTGAGGTTTTTCCTCAGGTGAGTTAACACCCAGGAATGAGGATATTGCTAATGTTTACCGTGGCTAGTGGCGAAAAAGTGACGCACAAATGTGTGAGGAAGGGGGGGGGAGTTAGGAAGTGGAGTAGGAGGTGTTAGCGAGGTAGGCAGCACTAGGCGTTAGGCGGGGCGGGGTGTGGTGGGGCGGGGGGGTTATTGGCTACAGTATCAGCACCTAAAAACATCTAGAAGCCCACTGAGCTGAGGACGAGCGTCGTTCATGTTCTGATGTTTCAGTCGAGCCGCATCACAGCGTCTCCCTCTCTGTAATGGCTCTGTGAAGGTCAGCAGGAGATTAGGGGTGTGTGTGTGTGTGTGTGTGTGTGTGTCCAGTGCTTTGTGGCAGGGTCTGGCCAAGTCGGTGTGTGTATGCAGCCTCCAGTGTGAGCATCAGCTTAGCTTACGTTTCTGTGTGTGTGTGTGTGTGTGATGGCTGTTTCGCTTCCTTATTCGTTTAACTTGAACAGTTTGAGCCACTCATGTAATCAGATCAGATTTTACATCTCAGACTTCTGTGTTAAAGTCTCGTTATATTTTATATCTTTCTTATTGTCAACAACAATGAATTGATCCTCATCTGTGCCGTTGATCTCTGTTGGTTTCCAAAACCGATTAAAACAACAACAACAACAACACATGAATGAGCGACAGCGTTGAACTGACAGCGGAAAATAGTTCGCTGTTAAACGACATCTGCTAAAATTTACTGTAGCCAACTGTTTCTTCATGTTTTCATGGAATTTGTTGAAAATAACAGAAATGTCTAGCCTCGTATTTTAAATTAAGACATAAAAAAGCAGGTTTCTGTCATATTGGGAGGAACGTTACAGGTTTCAGAACAAAACTGGTGCATTTCTAAAGGTTTTCTTCAGACTCTTCCATCGTATAGCGTACGGTAGCTTCTCGTCATCTTTGTCATAAAACAACTAAGAAAATGACTTTTTATAACCGTGACAGAAAAGCCTTTTTTTTGTTTTTTGTCCATTTACCTGCCACAGAATCTTATTTTGAATGCAAACTTTTAAAGCGACAGTTACATGAGAAGCACAGACTGGTCAAAGGAGACAAAGCGGACGAGTGAAACGCCATCAAACACCTCTCTGACCTGAACACACACACACACACACACACACACACACAACTACAGTGTATCATTTAAAGAGGAGCGAGAGGTAGATACTCGACAAGACAAGAGTGAGGGAGGCTCGGTCCTCTGTGTGTGTGTGTGTGTGTGTGTGTCTACATATTGTCTGATTCATCTTCTTGCGTGTTACAGGTCAGGCTGATCAGCACACGCACACACACACTTACACACCTGTACATCTGAGGGATCTCTGGTCTCACTAGCTCCCCCTAGTGTTTGGCTTAGCAATAGAGGCACCAGACAGGAAGAAGTGTGTGTGTGTGTGTGTGTGTGTGTGTGTGTGTGTGTTAAACAGAGACGGGAAGGGGGTTACAGTGTCATTTAAAACAGCATTGGAAAGAGAAAGGTTAGACAGACAGAGCTTTTTCATCTGTTCTGTCCTCGTTTTGTTTTCTGTGCAGAGTCATTGTCTCCAGCCTCCATCTGGCCCAACAGAGCAGAAAACAGTGTTTTTTTTACTAGACAACCCTTTGCCGTTGTGCCCTGAGAGGAAGTCTGGATGTGTGTGTGTGTGTGTGTGTGTGAAATATTGGGTCACCCTTGCCACTGAACCCTGAGTGTGTGTTGGTGTGTCTTGTGTGTTTATGGTAGTTTTGGGTGTTGAGGGGGAAAATACCGAGCCGGTTGCACAGGCCATCGAAAACGGGGGTTGAGGTTCAGAGACAGAGTTAGTTTTGTGTGTGTGTGTGCTTCTGTGGTGTGTGTGTGTGTGTATTTAGGTCTTAGTTGTCAACCACGCGTCCACTCGGGGGCACTGGAGGACCAACGGGAGCTACAGGCATCGCTTCAGGCTGTGAAGGTGGTGGGCCGGGGTCTAAAAAGAAGAAGAGAAATGCATTATGGGTTATGATGCTTCCTGTATCCACTAGAAACGCTGCTTGATAAATTTAAAAAGGGCCATGAGATGATTAACAGGAAAGAAAACAAAACACAATCAAGTCGAATTGCTCATAGATCAGAGAGAAAAATCAAAACAGTCAAATGTATATATTTTTGTTTTTAGACGTCATGTATAGAAACTGTCTCTTAATCCAAATAGTCCGGTTTCATAGTTTCTTTTTCAGGGATTTAAAATCTACGAATGACCCATCACATGTGCTCCAATCTGTCTGAGCTGACCAAGTATCAAGTCGCTTTATTATTTTAAGTTTAACTATGTTAGTCTTAAAACATGTCATTTGAGGTGCTGATTAGCTTCAGACTCAACAGGAGGAATAAATGGAGACTTGTGATGTGATGCTAATAAAACATTTAGCTGTCTCTCTTGTGTCACAGCAATATTTAGATTTCCAGAAACGTCTTTTTTTCCTCTTGTTTGGGGTATAAATACTGGTTTATAGAAACATTTCCACAGTAAACTGGCTCTGGTGAGTTGAGCGGTGTACTCGGCTACAAAATTAAAATCACCATTTGTTTGCCTAATAATCCAATGTACGCAAACACACACATTTCAAATATAATGAGGCAATAAGACAGAAGGAGGTTTGGACTCACACATGCCGTTGGGAGCTCCTGGGTGGCGTGGAGGCATCATGGGAGGCATGCCACCAGGAGGGGGGCCAGCGGAGGGCGGCCCGGGAATCATACGTCCTGGCATCGGCTGGCCTGGTCCCATTGGTCCTGTGGTGCACAAAGTATGAAGGGACAACTTCAGACATTTTGTCCAACATGGTGGAGAGGACATGCTGCAGCAGTCTGACACTGAGAGGTGTTGATTGATTTTCGTGTCCCTTTTACCTGTCTGTCCTGGGTGATGAGGACCCATGGGGTGGTGACCCATCGGGGGGTAGCCAGGGTGCATGGCAGCACCGGGTGGGGGCCCTCCGTGGTGAGATGGGGGTGCTCCATGGTGGGGCGGGGGCCCTCCGGGGTGCATGCCTGAAGAAGGTGGCCCGGGGTGGGGTCCAGGGCCTGAAGCCTGTCCCTGTCCTTGAGCCTGAGCGGCAGCAGCAGCGGCGGCGGCGGCTTGCTGCTCCATCTGCTGCCTCGCTTTCATCTCTGCGTATTTGAGCTGCTCCATGTGGAACGCCTGACGCTCGGTGAGCAGCTGCTGCCTCTGAAGCTCCAACTGCAGCGGGAGACGGAGGAAACGTCACAAAAGATGATTAAATGAAGACCAACTCACAATAACAACCACGGTGTAAAACAACCGTCTGTGAGTCACAAATCATATTTAATTTGACCGCTGTCCCCATTTCATCCTCTAAATATGAACATAAGAGAACATAGAAGAAGATTTAGAGGGTTTTCCTGCCATCTTAAATATTAACACATAAACATTTTTCTTGGGTTTCTTTAAGACTGAAATATAAAAAAAAAAATCTCATCAAATGGGGATGTGTGGTTTGATTTTATGACAGTTTTGTCGTCTCTGCAGCTCAGGTTTGTACACTTTAATGGCCGACTGCATGTCTGGATACGGATATGGTGCACAAACAGGCCACTTTTGGCACTGTGAAGCCACTGATTCACTGTGCAGACCTTTGTTTTTTTTCTTTGCTCAGTATTTGAGTATTCGGTGGCAGCAGCAGAGGTTTGGTTTCTCTTCAGTCTTTAGAAAGCTTATGTAAAACACTGTTTACAGCTGTGAAACTGGGCTACGATCCCGATGCCTCCACCAGGGAAACACAGTTTTACACTCTCACTAGTGTCTCCAGGGACTGTCCAGTGGCACAACGAACACACACACACACACACACGCTGTTAATTAGCACTGTACAGTTTCACTTGGCTTGCTATACAACCGCTTTGCTCGGGAAAATGTTTTATTTGCAATTCAACTCCTTTACAAAGAAGTAATTCTGTGTGTCCTCTTCAGTTTCTGAGGAGGTCAGTGACCAACGTTGGCAGATGAACTCTATATCTAATATTTACTGGTACTTATGTCAATTCACTCCAAAAAAAACCTGTATTCTAATTCAGTGCTTTCTGTGTCTTCTTTGTTGGTGAGTATAAGCATAACTCTCAATATCTTTATCATCCTGAATCATGCCATTTTCACCACACTTCTCCACATTGCCTTTAAAAAACGTGTTTCATTTTAAAATGATCATTTTCATCATTATTTCATTGTCGTTTAGCAGTTTTCTACTTCCCCCAACAAACAAACACAAGCTTTATACAACAGTATTTGTGAAAATTAACTACATGAACTGTTCAGCACCAATTTAAGAACGGAATAAAACAAAAACACATGAGCAGGTGCCGTTTTACCTGCACTACAGAAATTCACAAAACAAACAGTGAGCGGATGCTACTGATGTCATGGTGTCTCCTGTTCAGTATAGCACCTGTTAACCAGTTTTTGGGACTAAATATTGAACACAATTAGATTCAATATGAGGTTTGAAAGCATTCAGATTCAATAAAATGCTATTCAAACATTAATATTGATACTGAATTAAAACTGCATGATGAGCTTCTGTTAATCACATTCATTATTAATAACTAGCTAGCTGAGAGCTCTTCCTGGGTGCATAGAGAGACATGAAATGCACCAGCTGGAACTCAATAATCGATACTCATCATTTTCCTCTAAGTCCAACTTACAGCCTCTTTCTCTCGGTCCATGATGGTCTCGAGCTCCTCGAAGTGCCTCAGCTTGATCTCCAGCTTCTTCATCTGGGTCTCCACCAGCAGAGCGACCAGGGATTTGATTTTCCTCTCCTCCACCGCCGCCAAGTGCTGAGAGGAAGAAGCGAAAACAGACACATCATAACTATCTGTTACATCATGATATATATATATATATAGTCAAGAAAAAGTTGTTGTTTTATGTCTGAACCAATCTTGAGGGGGTACTACATCCTTGAGTACTGTGGCTTCAGTACAATATATTTACAACCCGGGTGAACATTGAGAATATGGAGGAGTCTCACCTTGGCCTTTGTGGCAGCAGACGCCAGGGCAGCGGCAGCCGCAGTGGCGATGTTTCCCTCGCCAATGTCATGCTCCAGCTTCTTCCTTTTGTCCTCTCCCTCATCTGTAGTCGCCTTCTCCTCCTTATCCTTCTCCTGCTCCGAGGATGACGTCTCCATAGCCTCCTCCTTGTCTTTGTCTGACAGGGAGGAAGACAGAAAGCAGAGCAAACAGTGTGTAAAGCAAGACTTTAACTTTTGGTTTGTAAATTGTTTTGTGCAGGTACATATGAGTCTTATTATTGTTGAATTTGATGCATTTAAAAAAAAAGGACCAATAGCAAATATTCATATTTGACAAGCTGCAACCAGCATTTTTGCTAATAACCATTAAGGAGGAGAAACTAAAATTGATTTTTAGACCTGACAAAGGTCCTATTAGAAGTGTGTAGGACTTTTGAAAGATTTTTTTGTCATCATGAATCTCAGTGTTACCTGCTGGAGCCGTCTTCGCCTCCCCTCCCTCTTCGCTCTCTTCCTCGCGCTCCGATGTCTCGCCTCCCTCCTTCTTCACCTTCTCCGCGGCTTCTGTCTTGTCGCTCTTCTCTGCAGACTCACTGGGCTTCTCCGCCTCGTCCTTCAACTCCGCCTGAAGGACAAAGACAGACAAATGATGAAGTACAGGCCGATGTTACAAGCGTCCCTCTGAGATCAGACTTTATTTAATACAGACTAAATCTGAGTAAAACTAAAAGAAAAAAAAAACCACACAGACACAAAAGTAGTAGAACTTGCATACAGACAACATCCACTAAAACAAAACATGGAGGCTATCATTTTGAAGGGTCATTACACTTTAAATCTATGTGGCCATTAACAGCTTGTAAATGCTGTGATGCATAGGGTCACATCATGACCTCCCCCCATTCACTTATTGGGGACGATCGCTGTGATTTGGACAAAGTGTCCGACACTGGTTAATGGATGCTAATGAAAAAGCTGCCCAGCAGAGCGCGGACAACATGAACTGCCATTACATTCACCCGTCGGGCCTTTTCCAAACCACGAGACGTGGTCCAAATGTAGAAGAACAGATGAATTAAACAAGGTGAGAGAGAACAAGTGTTTCCTTAACAGACATATAGCCACTTTTAAAATGATTGATAGTCAATATACTCAAATGAGGTGCAAACTTTAGCAGAATAACAGACCGAGACCTGCATTTTTATTCATAAAATATGAATCTAATCACAGATGTTGGATGACATGCAGGAAGGTGCATTTTGGATTTGATAACTTGATAATCGACACAGTCAGCACACAACTCCAGCATTAACAAATGAGACCAGCTGACCAACACACACACACACACTTTTTGAAGTAGTCTTACCTTATCACCCTGCTGGGAGTCTGTGTCTGTGTCCATCTTTTCTGCTTCTGTGGTTTCTGTAAGAGTGACAGAAGGGCAGATAAATGTCACTGATTAAATATGATCTGTTCATGCATGCCTAACACAGAAATTAAAAGAACAAATCGTTCAACACATTGGACGGACAACAGAGAGAAATCCAGAAGTAAAATGCTTTTAAAAAAAACAAGAATGCCAGCAGAGGAAATTAAGGCATTTTAAGTAAACAGGGCTGCAGGGAAGAGTGTGGAGTGAGTTTAAGCGTGTGCATGCACACAACACACACGCGACCGGATGAACACATGTGAACGATGAGTGGTAATTCATGTCTCAGGTGCACTTTAGTGTGCGAGTGTGTGTGTGTTAAAGGTCTGAATATTGATTGTGTGACGTGTGTGTCGGTCGATGCACTGAACACATTTAAGGTTATTGATTTTAAGTGTGGCTCTAGAGGGCATTAATTCAGGTGTAACAGATGATTGTTGCATTGTGTGTGTGTGTGTGTGTGTGTGTGTGTGTGTGTGTGTAAAGGAGACAAAGAAGTGAAATCTTCTAAGAAAGCATCCAGTCACATAGAGAAGGAAAGAGAGAGAGAAAGATGAGCACATGTGGCTGAGTGTGATGACCCAGTTTTCTGCTCCCCCTCCTCCCCCTCCTCTGCCCCATCTGCCACCATTGTTTTAATCCACGAGTTTCCATGGCTGTATACGTACACACACACACACACACATACACACACAAACTCCTACATTGTTCATCCCTCTTCTGCTAAAACTGAGGTGTATCTACTTCAAATGTCACGACATGATTATCTCAAGTGAAAACAATCTTTTTTTTTAAATTAAAAGCAGGAGGAAAAGCAAAATAAGGATGAGAGTGATAACACAGTCTACCCCTCCTCACACGTACAAGCAGGATTCTTCATCACAGACGTCTCCTTCAGCCTGAAACCGGGTGAAAGTGTGACTATCTGCTGCCCTCTAGTGGCTGCAGACATCACAACCTCAGCTGAGCGCTACTCACCTGTCTTCTCTGGCTCGTCGGGGGCGGTGCCAGCGATGCCGCTGCTCTCCAGACCGAAGGCGGGGTCCACCTTGCCTGTGCTCCTGGCTGCCTCCTGAACCTTTTTCACGTGGGCCTCCACCAGTTCAGCCGGGACCTCCTCACGCACACGAGAGAACTCCTCTGCAGACATTTTCCAATTTCAGTTTATTGACATATGATACTTGCGTGGTGTGTTCAGACAATAAATGCAAAAACCTTTGTGTTATCTGTAAAGATTTGCCTGCCGGACCGTTTCAGATGCCATTAACAGTTAATTTAACGGTAGAAGAGTTAAATCTCACCTAGGGCTGCCCTGGCAGCAGCAGACGCCACTCTGGGGTCGACCACAGAGGCGAGGAAGGCGACAGTACTCATGACGGGGTTTCCAGACTGGCTGAATGGTATGGGCTGGTAGGCCAGAGGGCCCAGGGAGGCCTCTGTGCTCTCCAGGTACGGATCCTCAATGGGCAACCGCAGGAAGTGCAGGATACACTCGTCTTGGGTGCGCGAACCGACGTGCTCCGACACTTTGTTCCAGTCGTCTTTGAACATCTCAAGGGCCTGTTAGTGGGTGAGGGAGTCATAACATTATCAATTAAACTGCAGATTATTTTCTTGATGAATCATTTACTCTATGGTATGTTAGAAAAATAATGGATTGACAGCATTCAATATGCTTGTTTTTCCTATTAAAAGGAAATTCAAAAGCAAATAAAAAGAGGAGAAACCGTGAACAAGGAAGGAAAATTTCAGCCAGATAAATCAAAAAAGGTGCAGAGAAACTGCAAAAAAAATCATTTCTCACGGCTGGATAGAGGCTAAATATAATTTAGAGTATGTAGCAGATTTCTAAATACCTCCAGCAACAGTAGAGTCTCCTGCTCGGTCCATTCCCTGGTGGAGTTCACCCCTTTACTCTGTAAGGAACCAAAGCCAAACATTTACATCAACAATCACATTAAAATTGGTAACATACAACATGACTGTGTATTAGCATAGACATTTTCATCAATATTTACCCATAACCTCCAATTCTAGGTGAAAAAAATGAATTATTACACATATGTTGTTACCGTTTCCCCTTTTCTTTAGTAAAATCTTAAAACACGGATGGTGTCATGCGCTGACCTTTAGGTTTTTCTTGTTGTAGAGGTCAATCCGAAGGCCGAAGTTTTGCAGGTCGATGGGTTTGTCTTTGCTTTTGTCCGGGAAGTTTGCCATCTGCTGCGGAGGGGGAATCTGCAGGTATCAAACATGGAACATTAAGCAACTTTTTCTCCCCCGCTCATTATTGTTTAATATCTCTAAAGACCTTTATAGTTCATCATTGTGGTTTTTAAAAAAAAATCCTCCGTCCGCCCCTAACCCAACCTTACCGGCGGGGGTCGGTGATTCAGGGGCATGAGGCCTGAGGGTGTGTCAGCCAGCACGGTGAAGTGGGGTGTGGGCGGAGGGCCCATGGGCAGCGGGCGACTGTCTGAATCAACCTGGTAGTTCACCAAACCCCACTGCTCCAAGAACGCATGAACCCTGGAGACATTTTTACACATTTATTTATTCCAATTCATTCGATGTCTGAAATTATACAATTCAACTTTTTATATATCAATAATTTAAGCTTTCACACATTATATTTTGTGAGCCTTCATTTAGATCAAGTAGCTTGTGAAACAGGATCAGACTCTGCCCACCTCATGATCGCGCAGACATCCCCGGTCAAGTTCCTGCGGCAGGAGGTGGAGGTGAGGTACTCTTGAGGGTTTAGCCGATACGTGTCAATCATGAAGTTACGGTAGGCCAGGTATCTGTTTTAGGAGTCGGGGAGAATCACATTAGTGGGGCAGGACATTATTATAATATGCAGGTACGTGTGTGGATTGTTGGTCTAAACTCACATCTCTGGGGTTTTGGATTTGTTCTTTCCGTTAAAAAACTCGGGCAGGGCTCTTCTCTCAATCTCATGGATGCTGGCAAAGACAAGACATTTAATCGTTGAACACACACACGCCTTGTCCTGTGACCTTCGGGCTACCGTACATCCTGACCCAACACTTACCAGTTGTAGTCAAACCAAGTGCCGTAGCTGGGGATGATGATGTGGTGCGTCTGTTCGGTCACGTTGTCCTCGCTGGCGTCTATCAGTCGGTTTATTTCAGCTTTACCCTGATCCTCATCGTCCTGCGGTCAATTTATTTACAAAAACACTTACTTACTTTAAAATGTTTATTTACTTCATTCTCACTCACATGCGCCTCAAGTGTTTGGTTTGATGATGATATAAGCAGACATAAATCATTTTACCTTTCCACCGGACAGCACAGAGTCATCCTCCATGTCATCTGGAAGAAAGATGAAAAAAAAAAAAAAAGATCTTAGTTGAGATAAATGGCACGTGGCACGGTCTGTACTGAAAACCTAGTTGGAAACTGATCACAATAAGTTTTTATTTTTCTATTTGGGTGATTAAATTAATTCATTAACAGATATTTTAGTCAGAGACACATACCCAGGTCAGCCATATTCCCTCCTTTCACTGGAGTATTCTCACTGTCTTTCTTTGAATTTGCTGTGTATATAAATAAAAATAAAAAAGAAAAGATATATGATGAGGAATAGAGCACTGAAGTAAAGATTTTTCTTTTAAATTCAAAGACAGTTTATAATTGAGCCGCGGGCAGAGAGGCATTTATCGGTTTTCAAAAGAGAACACACTAAAATAGATCGAGCGTGTGTGTGCGTGTTAGAGAGACGAGAGATTTTTAGTCAAAGTGGGACACTGCAGATGGGACTTGGTCTATAAAAAAAAAGCATTTTTAGTAAGAATTGAGAGTTTAATTTTAAAAGAGGATCTTTGAGGAGAGTGCAGATCAGGCTCCATTCATCACTGGTTACTAAAAACACATCCGCAGACTGTTTTTTCTACTTTTTCTCAACATGGTGTGCGTTTACTGAGACGGTGTAGGATTAGGTGTATCTGTGTTTCTGATTTGGTGCACAGCACTCAAAGATTGATCGATCCAGATAATAGTATTGAATGAATATGCACGTTTTTTTAAATGTAAAATGAGGACTTTGTAATAATGACTTGCAAAATAATCAAATGTTTAAAGCTGCAACCACATTCATTTCTTGATCAACTGGTTACAGATTGATCGTTTATATATTATGACGTGTTCAAATACCTTTTTGAGAGTGAAGTCTTAATTTGTTTCACTTCAAAAAGCAAAGAAGGTGGATGGTAAGCAAATCCAACCTTAGTTAGGTACAAGTTAAAACAAAAAGCAGCCTGCAGTGTTTCCATCATGACCGATCAAGACCTCGCAGGTTGAAATGTTTCATCAATACATTTCTTAAAGCTTGAAAACTTCGGCTCTTCTCTCGCTCTTTTCGTTTGATCCAGTTTCCCTCCTCTACAGCTCCTCTGCTCTTCGGTAATCCGATACCGCAGCTACACCAGCGTTTTCAGTATTTTGTGACTAAGGGCAAGTCTGCACAAAAGATTTCTAGTGTTTTTAATTTTCAACTGCAAATAGTTGGCCCCAAGGCTTCTGGCCGACCCAAATACACTGGAGAAATCTAAACTTAGAACATAGTTCTGCGATCAACAGAAGGAATAAATTAATCATTCAGTCAAACTCGTAAATCATTTACTGTTTTTCTTAAGTTTTATTATCGTTGTGAACCAAGTTTTGGACTCTTTATCTTGAGCTCTGGGAACTAATTTTCTTTATAAAATGATTAAGTGATCGTTCCTTTCTTTGGTTGACAGTTTTAACCAAACTGCTGCCTTCATCTGTTTGTTCAAAGTGATCATGTAATAAATAAAAACGCAGCGTCCCTGCAGCTCAGCACATACCGTTCTTGGACACACTGCCCTCTTCCATACTGGCACCAGCCGAGGAGTCGTCCATGTCCTTCGTCATGTCCTCCTCCGTGTCCTCCTCTTCACCTCTGTGGCCCCGTCGCTTCCAGTGAGGCCCCGGGTTCCTGAAACAGACGGAGTCGTGAGTCAGTTAATTGCAACTAGAAACTAGGAACGGCCATTTCAAGCAAAATTATGATTCGATGGGAATTTTTCAGCCGTTCTTTGAAGATCTGCGAGTTAGAAGTGCTAAAAGAGAAGTGTTAGAAGAGGTTTTTTTTTTCAGTTTTTTGCACACACTCAAGATTTAAAAAGTAGTTTTAAGAAGGCGCCTCCTTACCCCTTCTTTCCTCCCTTCTTGCGGGACTCGGCAGGAGTGCTGGGCGGTGAGGGCGAACGTCTCCTCTTCTTGCCGGCAGAGTTGGCCTTCCGCTCCTTACGATCGGGTGTACGGGAAGACTGATCAGACAAACCCCGTGCAGCGCAGGGAGCGAGGGATGGAGGATGAGAGAAAGAGCCGCAGAATGAGAGGATGGAACGGTTGCACACAGAAGGAGGGGAAGCAGCGGGAGAACGACGGCGGGGGAGGTAGGGGGGAGGATGCTGTGGTGGTGGAGGAGACGACCAGGGTTCCTGTACATTGACCTCTATTAAAAGGATTTTGTCTTTTACCCAAACATCCACTTCTTGATTTGTGCATTGTGGAGAAAACTATCTTTCAAACAAATATGACCTAACTTTTGTAATATTTTATTGTCTTGGTTCATAAACAGTTTATCTCCATTTGTGCATTCTGTGAACCAAACGCATGTAAAACATTTTTTAAAAACACCTCTACATCGAACACACTTTTAATTAGCTGCCAGTTTAACTATTCTCAATTTAACTGGCAGCATTGAAACATCTGCATTAATATTAGTAGAAAGCGAAGGTGCTTTCATGCCTTGTTATTAAACAGGCAAAAAAGTAAAAACAAAACGTCTTGTAAATAGAGTGGCCATCTTTTATCTTATCAAGTCCTTCATGTGGGATCTAATTGCAATCCATGAAGCAATTTGTGAGTTTTTTAAAGTTTACCAGCTCTTTGTCTGATTCTTTACTCAGTTAAAATGATTTTCCAAAAATTTGAACAGAAACCCTGAAACACATCAGAAGGAGAGAAAGTGTGCGGAGAGGTTTGGAAAGGATGGACAACAAACAAGACACAGACGAAGGTGGAGGACGCACAATCCGCCTCATGCAACCAACACACGTGCACCAGCAATCACGCTTATTCCATCACTCAAAGTATTAAAATACACAATTCCTGCTTAACAGTTAATTTTAACGTTATATATGTCTTTAGTTGGCTACTATTACTTTAGACTCAATCGGAATCAAACTTTTGATTGATTGATTGATTGAATGCTGACAAACACACATTAAATATCTACCTCCTCCTCCTTGGGGAAGATCCTCTGGCGGAAGCAGACTGGTTTCTTGTTCTCATCCACCTCGTAGTCTTCTTCATTCATCCACTCGTTGAAGGCATCAGTGTCTAAAACCCACTTAGCGTGAACCTGAGGGGGAGAATCGACGGCGTATTACGTGGAGCTCATCCTGCTTGCACGCAACTGCCACTACACAGTTATTTTAACTCAGAATTAACTCACTAACTGCAGCCTGATATTCAGAAGGGCTTTTCTGTGTCAATATTTGCATTGTTTTAACTTCTAACAATGATGTGCTGCACTTTTAATGTCATCACCTACACACTTGCTTCCTACATGCTTCTCTTTGGAGCTAAAAGCCATCATAAATAACAAAACCTAACAATGATGGCCTCACTTGACACTAGCGGCTAATCCATTTCGGCCTGAAAATGTTGAACAGTTCCTACTCTGTATTGACGCCTCATTGCTCACCTTCCACGGCCTGTCAGTGCTGGGTGGTTCCTCCACATCACCATCCACCTCGCTGACTGATACCCAGGTATCATAGCTAACACAATAAAAGAAAACAGCCGCGTGTCAGTGATACGTACAACATAGATTTAAAAAAAGAAAGACTAAAGCAGTTACCAAACAGACCTGAAATACAATGTCTACAGGTAATAAAAATGATTATTATTTAACTATTTAAAAATGTAATCAGTATATTTACTGAGTTCTGACAATTATAATTATAATGAGATTTCATTTGATTATTTTCAAAAGACAAGAAATAAAGACAACTGAAAAATGAAGCGCAAATATTAAACCCCAGAGAATCAGTTTGTGTCAACTTCAATCACTTTAAATCACTTTTTGTCCTCCTCTATGCTCACCTGTCCGGGTAGAGACCCCAGTGTACCAACACCTGTTTGTCTTTCCTCATGACAGGACGCAGCCACTCCTCTGCAACACACACACACATTAACATGTAATGTATATGACATGCTGACATGATATGATAACCTGTCAAGTACTTGCTTACATTTGATGTTATTTTCAATATAAAATAAAACAAATTATTGTATAACAGGGTGTGTGGGACCAAGGAAATAACCTTAAATATGATTTTGTATGATTATGAATGCACCTAATATGATTGTACATTACCTTCTTCTTGTTGTGATGGAGAGGGATAAATGTGGTGGGTGGCTTTTGACTTATCCTCAGTGATGGAGCCCTGAAAAATAAAACTATTAATCTAACAATCAACGATACTGATACAACAGAGAAACAAGCGGACAGGGTTTGTTATGAGAAACATCCTGTTTCTGCTTGACTATAGTCAGCTGATGCTCACCTGGTGCCTTTTGATGGTGTCTTTGAGCTTACTGGCTTGTTTCTGCTCAATGTCCGGTGAAAGGAAGACAGTGGGTCGAGTCAGGCAGTTATTCTGGAAATTTTACAGTTAAAAATAAGACAAAATAAGACAACAAAAAAAGAGACTAAAGATTAATGATTAATCCGTAGATTAATTGATTAGTTGTTTGATTATATGATGATGAACATGTCTGAAAACAGCGAAACATGTTCAATGTTCCCAAGATGCACAAGAAGCAATGTAACAGCCAACCAACTTTCATAACCAAAAAATATGTTCTTTATCATAGAAGATACATTTTTGATTAACCGTAGTAAGATTGAAAGATCGGTGTCAGTGAGCTGTTCATCAACCAGCAGCCTGTGTGTGAAGAGGACGGGTCATACCTGCACCAAGTTCTTCTCTACATTTAAGAACATTTCCACGTTCCTGTCCATCCGGGAGGGATTCTGCAGGTCGAACCGACGCCTGGGGACGGTGAGAGACAAACAATGAGATGTGGTTTCAGCATTCATGCGTCAGGTTACTTTTATGTCATTATTCGGTGACTTAAAGTATGATTTCTATGACCGTTATCTTCCGCCAACTGTTCGGTTTAAGGTGAAAAAAAACCATGAATACCTTAAGGACTTTCAAGAAAAAAAATATCGTTGCAACATTTGCTGTAAGAGAAGGAGTTACTTATTTTACACGTCAGGACTATATGAGGGTTTAATTAAGAGTCTATTGAAGGTAACCACAAGTGAACTCACCAGCCCTGCTCGCTCTTAAACTTATAGACCGACCCCAGGATGTGACAGAGGGCACCACCAGCCTTGAAATCCAGAAAACACTTGGCCTGAAGATAAAAAGAGGAACAATGAGGACAAATACCACAAACCAAAACATGTCAGAATGTGATTTTAATGGAAAATATGAACATGTCTGCCACATGCTTACAGGTAGCTTGGTGAGAGCAGGATTGTTGACCCTGCGTCCAAAAGCGTCCTCCTGAAACTGCAGCAACTGGACCACGAGGCCTGCCAAGGATTTACTGGAGGGGGAGTCATTCTGGACATACTAGGACCAGAATGACAGAAACACATTCAGAATTTATCACGCAAAAAACAACAATTATTCACATTTTCAAATAACCCGTCAGTTACTTTTTTGTCACCAATTTACAACCTGATCAAACTTATGGACAGACATTATTTACAAGTAACAAGAGCTCAAAACGAGTGACAATACTGAACTTAACATTGAATTTTGCCATTATTGTCAACATTTTTTGCATCATTGTTTGTGCAATTGGACATGGTGCAAAAAAAGTGACAGATTAAACAGACATTAATGTAACAAAATCCACAGACAAAACAATAAACAACACAAACACAAATAAGTGTTAACAAAAGTTTTAAGTCAAGACAGTTTTTAAGACGTTTATGTCTATCGGCGAATCATGTGTTGACATTTCATATCAGCATGTTTCCATGTCTGAAAGTGGTGAACTTAATTCAACTGTGTGCTTGCTGGCCACAGAGAAGGTCAAAGGTCACAGTCGTCAACAACAACAACAACAACATTTGGAGCTTAGACAAGACTCAAGATCTTCCTCAAGGATGTTTCAGCAAAGACATCATTTCTGTCACAGCTCCTTCAAACTGAAGGTTAATCTACATTTTCACTTGCAGAAGAAGCAATGATACAAGGTCTGCGAACACATGAGCAGGTATATTTATAACAAGGTCAGTATCAGTGAGACCTACTTCTAGCATTAAAGTGGGTGTAATTTTTTTTTACAGTGGTTATATTTATCTTAGTCTCCAAAGCTGTATCCACAACCCCTCATCTATGGTTTTTTTAATTCATTTACTGTCCCTCTTAATCATAACAACTGCTAATGTGTGTCAGTGGGTTTGAAGAGAGCAGGAGGAGACAGCAGCGCTATTCTTTGTTTGGCTAACGCTGCTGTGTTGACAAAACTCAACACTGCTTCCTCTTCAGCACAAAATACAGCTGCGTTTGTAATGTGCACAGAATGATCGTTTTATTTCTAGACAGTTATTTGAACTTTTTTTATTTTTAAATAAGAAAGGTTAGATCTTATCTTCCTAACATTATATGTTGCTTGACTGCATGGTGTCCCGTGACTAACATTTTGGTTAACGTTAGCTTCTCGGGCCTTTTGCCAATGCTAATAAAGAGATTTTGTGGATTAAAGAAAGTTTCAAACTTAAATTGAACAACTAACCAACAGAAGCTGCAATCTGGCGCTTAGCTGTAAACAACCCCGTGTTAATAGCAACGTTACTGGATGAGCACTTAGCGAGCTAACGGTGAGCTAGCTAGCTGATAAAAAGCTTTGCTCAAGTGAAATTAGCCCCTGTGTAATTTGTGGCACATTTATCAAGGAGCGCAAACAACTGCGTATCACCCGTTAGTCGCAAACAACAGTGATAGTTTAAAAAAAGCAGTCCAAACCTAACGTTAGTTAATTTTAGCTAACCCGGCTAGCAGCGCTCCATTGTGCCAGCGGGACGCGGGCCTTCATAGGAATCAATGGAGCCGCATAGCTCGCTCACCTTCTTGTAGTGCTTTCCGATCCACAACCGCACCGTCTCCAGCTGAGATATTGTCTCTGAACTCTCCCAGAATTTCGTGGACGGGCCGCCGTCCTTTTTTCTTCCCACTGCGGTACCGCCGCCGACCGGGCCGGTGGCCGGTCCGCCAGAGCCTGTTCCGCCTGCCGTTGTCGCCGCCGTCGCCATTGTGTGTTTAGTTCGCTGCGTCGTCTTTCTCCTCCACCGCGTCCCTCACCGTGCAAGTTTTCGAATGATATTGCGCAGCCGCAAACGTGTTGACACTTTTCAAGTCTCGCGATATAAAAAGATTTATGGGAAACGTAGGCGCCAACAGGAAGTTTGTTTCGTTAGTAGTTATAGTTGTTTAAGAAAACTTTGTAAAAGTATATTAAAACTATGATATTTATGTATTATTTATTATTTATTTAATCCACTCAGGAATACTGCATTCTAATTACTTCATAACATACTTTGATGTAAATAAATAATAAAATATGTAAAATAATTAAAGTGCTCTTAAAACTAATGCACTTTAAATTATTAAATTGTCCTTTTTTTTAGTGCAAATCAATACTACTGTATTAAAATTTATTGCATGAAGTTAATTTCAACATCACAATGAATTCAAAGTACAATTGTATTCATTTATTTTTTTTATTACACTTAGTAAAAAAGAAATTGTATTACATACACTGGTATTGTCTGGCAAAAGTATTTAAAGAAAAGCTTTGCAAAAGTGTATTAAGTACATTTCCACATGTATATCATAAATCCCACTTGAGAATACTGCATACTTATACTTATAGCATATTTTTATACAGACAATTAAATGACACCTCTTACACCATTTCCCCATATTATGAGATCCTACATTCCAGCGATATGTAAATATGTAGATATAATACTAATACTGATATACTGTACAGCTGTTGTTTTTCAACCGTCACCCTAAGATGATACATTATGCCCACCATCCACCAGTGACTGGCCAAGTTCCACTGTTATTAACATCAACACATATTGACACCATTACAGTGTGAGTATTTCCATTTGTTGCTTAATTTCTGGCAGTAGAACACCAAAATCAGGCTTGTATGAATGTCCACTACACTCCCAGTCAATGTCCTTGATGTAGGTGTTAAGCAAATTTGAGAATAAGGACAACGCGGTCATGTTACATTATAATAGAGAGTAAACATCCTGTTCCACGCTTGGCTCGCTCAGTTATTAAGAGCAATAATATGTGCCTTGTTTACATTGAGACATTACCATGCAATAATTAGTTATATAACTGAGGGAAGGGATCCTCATTTACAACGGTACAAGATTACAAAGCAGGATTACACTGTAAAATAAAACAAGTAATAAAACAGAAATGTAAATATTACCTTCAATTCAAAATTATTGATCTAATGTGGGGTGGATGTGGCTCACATACCCAGCTCCTCCAGTTATGTGGCAAGATATTTAACTGCTAATTGCTCCCGAATGTGTCATCAGTGTGTGAGTAAATGTTTGACTCTTCCTGATGAGCACGGCAGCTCCTTCTTACCTTAAACACAATAGGTAAACAAAAAGAAAAGAAGTTAAAGAAAGGTCTGTGAATATTCTCAATCATCCAGGTCATAGTTATCTCAAGGAGATTAAATCGAACGCAACTGGACTTGGTTATTTGTCTTTGAAGACGTTTCACCTCTCATCCAAGAGGCTTCATCAGTTCATGCTCGCTTGACTAGGCTGGGACTAGTCAAGCGAGCATAAGTTAAAGAAAGGACACTTCTAGTGTCAAACTCTGCATATGCATCATTCTGCACAGTGAAGCTCAAACATAAATAAATATAAATAAAACACATTTTCTTTTAATAGAGGGGGACTTTAACTTGACCCCAACCTTACCCTAAACTCAACCAGTTATCTCTGTTACACCGAACCAAATCCTAAACCCAACAGCATATCGTAACAGGAATAAAACGCTATTCAAAAGGGGGAACAGAATTCGACACCTGGATTTGAGGTGTTGTTGGTATTTAACCTCTCAGTTAATAGCAGACTTTTTCTTTGCGAGTAGACTCATGTTAAAGCTGATAACAAACAGTGGATTAAAGTGTTAATGAACGCTTAAGGACTGTTGGTGATAAACTGAAGTGTATAAAAGATTATTAATTTTCCCACACATGTTTTAAAACATAAAAAGACTGGTATGAGTGATGAGTTATGTCTGAAAAAAGTTCTGAACTTTATTTTCTGACACAATGGGGCCAATAAGTAAAATTAAGTAAAGAATATCACCAGTTCTTTTCTTTTAAAGGACTCTTTCAAACCAGCAATCAATGTTGGATCAGTCGAGGTCTTTAGGTAAACTTTGAAAAAATTGATCTAATATACTAATAATTCTTTATTGTCACGACAGTTGATCCACCCTGCAGGGTCAATCATCACCTGATTGTCATCTGCCAACACACTTGCCCTTCACTTTCCTGAGAACTTCATTATCACTCCGTTGTGTACATATACCTGCACCCTTGTTATGTCCTCTGCCAGTTTGCCAATGTTGCTGTGTGCATTCAACCAAAACACCTGATCCTGGATCCTGGATCCTGGTGACAAGGAAACCTACACCATAGATTAATATATACATAGATAGATATAGATTAATATAAATACAAGGATGTGAAAGTAAAATTATGTTTAATTAGTCCTACATTCATTGAAGAGCCATTATTGCCAGGAATGTAGGGAAGAAATACAGACATACAAAACATCTAAAACTACAAAAAATGAAACTACCGTATATATAATGTAAATAGGTTGATGGATGATGTAGATTTATGCATGTTGCATATGTTAAAGTTGCAAGGATGCCAATTAGTTTATTGTATAATGTTATAATTAATCGACAACAAACCTTTGAGAGAATGTGCCTGCATCGCTCTACGCTGTGCAGTTAGGTAATGAGGTCATGTGATTCGATCAAACAGGCGACTTCTAAGGGTTAATCTATTATCCAGTATGTTTGAATTCCTGTTCCACCAGCTGTGTGTGTGTTTGCTTTATGTCTCTGTCTTTGATGGACCTCTGATGAAGACACATTTGACTGCTTCTATGAAGTGTACAGTGGGTTTTTCAGAGCGTTTTGATGAATAGTCAGATTAAGTTTACTGGACCACAAATGGATCCAAACTAGCTGCGATGACACTAATCATGCTTGTAGGTTCACGCTTTAAACTTACTTAGTGAGCACAGAGAAACTTTCACTCTCCAGATGGACATGCAAACAAACTCGACAGTCAAATTCAAACAACCAAATGATGGAAGAAGAAGAAAAACACATTTCTGATTGGAGGACCTGAAACTCCTACAAAGCCTTTAAGTAGTATTTTATTTTCTGACACACTAGGGCCAATAAGAAAAGTAGAGAATATTATCAGCTTTTCTTTTTACAGGAAAAGCATCAGCAATAGATTGCACAACTCTGAAGAATTTTTATTGCAGGAGTAGGAACAGGAGTAAATATTAAGCACACAACTGAACTGAAGCAGAAAATATATAACTATACTGACAGAATGGACCCAAACCCAACCAAACCAAGGATACGACAAGCAGCAACAGAAAATTCACACTGAAATAAAGACAGAACTAATCAGGAAATGTGGCACAGGTGAGTGGGTAACACAAAAGCAGAGATTGGTTGGGGAAAACAAAGATTGACAAGGGTGATGCAGGGCAGGTGTGGAGTAAAACATTATGGTTGCACAGGTTGACCCAAAATGCAGGCTCAGACAACGGTTAGTGAGAGAAGGGGATTTATTGTGATGTGGGAGAAGAGGGGAAGGAGAGGGTCCGATAAGAGGTGGAGGGAATGGCTGAGGTGAAGCAGTGGTGGAAATGGATGGAGGAGGCATGGAGTCTGGGCGGTCTGAAGATGGTGGATGGAGAGCAGGCGAGCAGGTGGCAGGAGGTAAAGATGGTGGTGGACCTGAGCACAAGAGATCGGTGGTTAGAGGTCAGGAAATCAACAAGGAGCACAATGAACAAGTAGTTTAGGATGGTCCGAACGTGAAGCACCACAGAGGCTGAACAAACGATCTGACAAAGAGTGGAAGGAAGGCCAGGGTTTATGTGTAGTTGGAGTGATGAGTTGATGGAAGGCAGGTGAGCTGAGGAATGGCAGGTGTGCTTCATCTGTTGATTATCCAGGAGGCCCAGGGAAGTGTGACACGCCCACACAGACAACACAAGGAGGGGGAGAACACAGGGAAACAACAACAGACACAACTGCCATCGTGACAATTATAGAAGTAGACCCACAAAAACAGTCCACAAACAAAAAAAACATGAGTCCGAAATCCATGAGTCCATGAGAGTTTCATTGCTTTTCATTGGATAATAGAACGAAGAGCTTAAACATGTACAGTGAAAAGTGATGCACGTCTGGCAGGGTTGTTTGCACGTGCTCACCTCTCGCCTCCAGAAACACTCTCATCTCATGGTCACCGTATTTCTATGTAACTCTCCATTCATCATCTGACCACCAGGTTCCTCCTGACTTTCCCACTTTTCTCAGTCACTTCACCTGTCCTACACCTGCCTTTGTCTTTGTTAACCCTTTAATTAGCATCAAAGCGCTTCAATTACAAATGCATCTGAATGTGTTCTCCCAATGTTGGTTGATGCCTATTCAATACGGATATATCCACATTTTGCAATCACTCCCATTAATGCCTGTTGTCGCTAATTTGCACCATACTATTCTATATGCTACGGTCAAATTAATTAAACTTCAGGCATCAAAGGGTTAATTTATTTAACACTCACCACACTCTCTTAAAAGGCTGTCATATTGTATTGTAGATTATCATATGCCCTGTTTTATGAAGGCACTACAACAGCTATCTAGTAATTGTAACATTTGATGCCGTATTCATTCTTAAATATTGACATACTAAACATCAAACAAAATGAAACTACAGCTGTCATCTTCTATTTCTAAACACCATATGTTCCACTTGGCTGAAATGATTCTTATCTAAACATAAGATGTTGCATATCATAAAAATTTTATGATAAGACGTCGGTTTAAATATCCCTGTCTTCATCTTCTTCTGAGCTCATTTTTCATGTCAAGGTATGTGGTTGTTGCTGAATAGCCTTTCTCTCAAATACACAGTTTGTAGGGGTTGTATTATGTTTCTGTGTATTGTCGACTAGTATTTAAGGATTTAATTGCCATTAGTCATTAATTTTACAAAAGTAAGTTCTGAAATAGAGCATTAGATTGTTCATACAGTAATAATAATGACTATGTTGATTTCTTCAGTGTACTTCTGTAATTGTCTCAACCAGGATGATGAAACCCGGTTCAGTTCTGCTCTTGCTGCTCTTCCTGGGGACGTGCTCGGCTCACGTCTATCGTAAGTTTAATCTGGTTATATGTGTGATATCTGTGTTTAAAACAAGTATATTTAAAAAACAACCTGATATGTATAATAAGTTGTGTAGATAATATAAAGATGGTGGAGTCATAATAAAGATTAATGTGGGTTAGGTGGCTTATGGGTCAGTTTATCACCCGTTTATTTAATTAATTATTTCAATCTGACAAAGGAAAAACAAAACAATTGATCAATAGACAGTAACGCACATGTTAGTGAGGAGGTGTTACAGTATGATGATGCTGATTCTGGGCTAAAATCATGAGTATGTCCTCAATGCTGCATCCGATTGCAAAGCATAATTCGATTGGATCTTCCAGTTGCAGCAAAATACGCAGCAAGCGGCCTTAATCTATTCATTCAGGTGTTTTCTTTTAAATTTCCGAGTTTAATCTGAGATAATATATATTAGTTTGTTTCTTGTACATGTACAACTTTAATGTTGCACAGTTTTTCAGTTGTTCTTTTTTTATTTGAAAGTTATTACTTTCAGGTGTGATATAAAGTATAAATTCCTCCACAAAAAAATTTGCGTATTTCTTTCACAGAAAATGTGGCCTTGCGCGGTAAAGCAACTCAGTCATTCTGCTACAGAGGATCTCAGGATGCTTCTGGGGCTGCTTCCAACGCCATTGATGGAAACCGTGAATCTAATTACCTAGCTGGTTCATGCAGCCACACTGTGCAACAGACCAACCCCTGGTGGAGGGTGGACCTGCTGGATTCCTACGTGGTCACCTCCATCATCATCACCAACAGAGGAGACAGCTGGCCAGAGAGGATCAATGGGGCAGAGATTCACATTGGAAATTCTTTACAACAAAACGGTGCTGCAAACCCAGTGTAAGTGATACATGGAGTAATCATTACTCCTTAAATTTATATGAGTCTGATTAATTTGCACAATATCCATTGATTTCCTGTAACTGTTGCGTGGTCTGGTGTGGGTAATGTGGACCAAGTATGGATTCAGAGGCTGAAGGTGGGTATTTATTGTGCACCAGAAAAATGGCGAAAAGGCAGACAGAAAATACGGTCAGTACCGGTACAGGCAGAATGCTACGCACTGAAGGCAACCATGAACTAGTTCGGGCCTGAATTATACCACATACTAGCAAGGAACGGTATAATCTGGCACAGAACAAAGGAACTGGGAGTTCTTGAGTAGTTGGTGACGACATGATGGTTTGCAGCTGAGCAGAGTCCTGGGCGCAGAAGACCACACCTCCGAACCACACCCACCTGGCAGACAGGGAGAAAACAAAACAATAGACACAGAGGGAGGAGGCAGAGGAGAATGAAGCCATGGCAGCCTGGACCATGACAGTAACTAAAGACCTCTGACACAGATGATCAAACTAAATGTAAAAATCTGTCAGAATAATAATAAATCTCCCATCTTACCTGTGAAACCCTTTTATTGCCATCAGCTGTTTGTTGTTTAGCTTGACAACATGTTACTTATTAATGCAAACAGCAGAAATCCCAACAACACAGTTTTCTTGGAAAGTGTATTACTTCTTACTTCATGTTGCTGTATACCTTCAAAGTACTTCAGTTGTAAAATACGTTGATGCACTGTTTCCTCTCTCTCTTTCAGGGTTGCTGTAATTTCTAATATTCCAGCAGGAAGATCTTTTCCAATACTGTTTACCAAACATGTGGAGGGACGTTATGTGACTGTGGTTATACCTGGTCGAGACAAGATCCTCACACTCTGTGAAGTGGAAGTCTATGGATACTCTGCCCCGACAGGTGAGAATTTATTATGCGGCTGAAGCAGGAGCGGATCTAGAAAAATACTTATGGGGTGACAAGAGGGCACAGGCTGCCATTTACAAACTCATACGAACAAACTTAATCTTGTGCTTTTATTGTTCACGAAGAACATACAAAAAACAACAACAATAACAACAATGCTTCAAGGATTTAAACCATTTACATCAGTGTCACATGTTAAAATCAGATTTTTCTCAGCAGCCAAAACAAAGATATTTCTCTTTCCTTCCAACTGGTCTTCTTCCACCTGGTCTTCTTTTCTTTCCTTCCACCTGGTCTTCTTCTTTTGTCTCTTTTCACCTGGTCTTCTTTTCTCTCTCCTTCCACCTGGTCTTTTTTATGCTCTCATTCCACCTGGTATTTTTCTTTTGTCTCTTTTCACCTGGTCTTCTTTTCTCTCTCCTTCCACCTGGTCTTCTTTACGTTTTCCTTCCACCTGGTCTTCTTCCACCTGGTATTTTTCTTTTGTCTCTTTTCACCTGGTCTTCGTTTATCTCTCCTTCCACCTGGTCTTCTTTACGTTTTCCTTCCACCTGGTATTTTTCTTTTCTCTCTCCTTCCACCTGGTCTTCTTCTTTTCTCTCTCCTTCCACCTGGTCTTCTTTACGTTTTCCTTCCACCTGGTATTTTACTTTTGTCTATTTCCACCTGGTCTTCTTCCACCTGGTCTTCTTCCACCTGGTCTTCTTCTTTTCTCTCTCCTTCCACCTGGTCTTCTTTATGTTTTCCTTCCACCTGGTATTTTTCTTTTCTCTCTCCTTCCACCTGGTCTTCTTCCACCTGGTCTTCTTCTATTCTCTCTCCTTCCACGTGGTCTTTTTTACGCTCTCATTCCACCTGGTATTTTTCTTTTGTCTCTTTTTACCTGGTCTTCTTTTCTCTCTCCTTCCACCTGGTCTTCTTTACGTTTTCCTTCCACCTGGTATTTTTCTTTTCTCTCTCCTTCCACCTGGTCTTCTTCCACCTGGTCTTCTTCTTTTCTCTCTCCTTCCACCTGGTCTTCTTTACGTTTTCCTTCCACCTGGTATTTTTCTTTTGTCTCTTTCCACCTGGTCTTCTTCTATTCTCTCTCCTTCCATCTGGTCTTCTCCATCTGCCTTGCTCAGTTGATTTCTTTTGCCTTTTTCTTTGGTAAGAAAAAAACTATGTATTGTACCTTTTGTTTTCATTTCTGTAACATTAAAAGTAACTTTAAAATGTTTTACTTGACAGACGTTGAATCAGTATTAATGTATAATAGTTAGCTGTACTTTGTTGGCTATATTAGATCAATCCACATCTAATTTTTTGTCAGCGAGCGATTCACCCCAGTTTACTTCTTCGATTGAATCATTGAAGTTTTGTTGTTCCCGTTTTGGTATCCTATAGAACCAAGGGTTTGAAGCTCTTTTTCTTTAATTGTCTTGTGACCATTATGAGATTGTGACCAGACATCCCTGTGAGCATATTGTATGACTTCAAGATCCTTTATGGCCTATTAATAAAAGCTAGATCAATCTGGGTGCTGGTCGAGTTTGTAATTCTCGTGGCGCCATTAATTACCTCAATCATATCCATATGATTCCACTTTTTGTGAAGGTCCAGCTAGCAGTGGTGTTGGCCCAGGTAGCAAAAATAAGGGCCTAACAAGCCGTAATATTGGTTGAGCTAACACTCTGTCACTGAAGACGCAACTTACCTGCTACAGAGATGCCACACGGATGGATTCTGGGAAACATAGAGCAGGGTACATGCTCAATTCTGAAACAATATGAATTTTTCAAGAGTAGATTTGGGATCTGTTAAATACATGATTTCAATTACGTAATTTTTTAAAGAAAATATTTTTTTCAGAAATTGGAGAGGACTTTCCATTACTAAATGGACAACAATATGCAAATAGTTGTGACTTTTAGGTTTAAAACATCTACAAATTGTGACCGTTTTGTTCTACAGATAGCAAGAGAAATTAAGTGTCAGAGCTGACGTTTTCAATTGTGTCTTTTCATACAGGAGAGAACCTGGCAACCCACGGAAAAGCCGCACAATCATCAGTTTATGACAATCGCATAGCATATAATGCCATTGATGGAAATCCTGCCAACAACTGGGTTTTTGACTCCTGTACTCACACTAGACATGACTTTGCTCCGTGGTGGCGACTGGACCTGGTGAAAACCCATAAAGTGTTTTCAGTTAAGATAACCAACCTAGATGGTGACTACGCACATCGACTTAATGGAGCTGAGATCCGCATTGGAGACTCTCTGGAAAACAATGGAAACAATAATCCCAGGTAGTTTACAGTCCATGAATTAAAAATGTACTTCAACTAAAAGTTGGTCATTAATGAATATTTGTCATCTGGATAGTTTGGAACAAGACATCATGCCCACTTAAAGAAGTAAATAAACTAAAGAATGTTTGTTGTAACTTAGCATAACCTATATTCATCAAAATATTACCTTTTAAAATCCCAAATGAGGATCCATGTATTAAACTGACTTTTTAGTAAGTTAACAAAGTCATTTTTTCCCTCCTAGGTGTGCAGTGCTCCACATTCCTAGAGGTTATACTCAAACTTTCCAGTGTAACGGGATGGACGGTCGCTATGTGAACATAGTCATTCCTGGAAAAAAGGAGTACCTGACCCTGTGTGAGGTGGAGGTGTATGGCTCTAGACTGGATTAGATCTGACATGGTTTAAAATGTAACAATGGCAATTCACATAGCCGGTATTTAGCTCATGCTTTTCTTTTTAATATTCAATGCAATCATTGCTTTAATCATAATTAATAAGATTGAAATCATCAGAGACAACAGGTTTAAATCACATTAAAGCTGCATCAATACATGTTTGACCACTAGGGGGCAAAATAATTCCAAAACAAGCTGACAAACAAACTTTTGGCTCATATGTTTGCAAACAATTGCCCATATACACATTCCAAAAACAAAAAAAACAAAAAACATTAGCATTCATTCAGAGTTGTGTTTCTGCATGCAGGATGAATGTGAATCCAATATTCAGTCACCTTTCTGCTATAGTTTGGTGTCCACAACTCCTGAGTCAAATATCTGTGCTATAGCTGAGAGATGTTAGATGCTGAAGAGCTGAACTTGTCATGCTTCCTCCAATTCATGATATTATGTTTGCTGCAAAACATAAACATGAATGAACGTCATGTAATTCATGTTTTTTTTCTGTTTTTGATGTTTGGGTTTGGCACCTGGATATTGGATCTGACAATTCCCACCATTTGATCTATTATCCAATCTGTTTGAATTCCTGTTCCACCAGCTGTATGTGTGTTTGCTTTATGTCTCTGTCTTTGATTCTGATGAAGACACATTTGACTGCTTGCATTATTAAAGGCTGCAAATCAATCTATGTATACCAGTCTTTTCTATATGAAGTGTACTGTGGGTATTTCAGACCTTTTTGATATACAATGAGATTAAATGACACAGATGTGTTAAACCGAAACCAATAGTCTCCTGGTGGCTACTGATCAGGGCTGCCCCTCACTAATCATCCTGCTTAATCTTGCCAACGCATTTGACACCATAGATCACCATGCTTCACCATTTCCAACACCTCATTGGACTAATTGTAAATGCCTTTAAGTGGTTCCAGTCGTACCTGTATCCTTAGATCCATCACATTACCTGCGGTGTACCCCAGGGGTCAGTCCTGGGCCCAACACTCTTCAACATTTACATGCTTCAATACATTCAGAATAGTGCTGCCATGGTCCTGATGGGGGTGTGAAAGCATGACAGCATCACACCCACGTCCATAGCAAAAACTAGCCTTGGATCTAATACAGTAATATTTCTCTTTTGTCATAACTGTTGCCTCAGTTGTATTTGTTTTTCACGTCCTGCATCAGTCATTATCTGTCATATGCCCGAACACATGCCTTTCATTTTACTGAGGTCTGGATTGTCACTCCCTTGAGTACATATACCAATAACCTTATTATTGCTCTTGGCCAGTTTACCAGTGTTGCTGTGTGCATTCAGCCATCAAGCGCGATCCTTGATCCTGTAAAATGATGCTGGGTAAACAAAACATCATATTTAATTATCCATCCCTGTTCCACTTGATGGACAAAATGACTGTCATGTAAACATTTCATGTTTAATGTCATACACATTCTGTGATAAGACGTGCATATAAATATCCCTGTCTGATCCACATCAAATTAAATTCATCAGCACTGCACAAAAAGCGGCTCTTCATCTTCTTCTGAGCTCATTTTTTCATGTCAAGGTATGTGGTTGTTGCTGAATAGCCTTTCTCTCAAATATACAGTTTGTAGGGGTTGTATTATGTTTCTGTGTATTGTCGACTAGTATTCAAGGATATAATTGCCATTAGTCATTAATTTTACAAAAGTAAGTTCTGAAATAGAGCATTAGATTGTTCATACAGTAATAATAATGACTATGTTGATTTCTTCAGTGTACTTCTGTAATTGTCTCAACCAGGATGATGAAACCCGGTTCAGTTCTGCTCTTGCTGCTCTTCCTGGGGACGTGCTCGGCTCACGTCTATCGTACGTTTAATCTGGTTATATGTGTGATATCTGTGTTTAAAACAAGTATATTTAAAAAACAACCTGATATGTATAATAAGTTGTGTAGATACTATAAAGATGGTGGAGTCATAATAAAGATTAATGTGGGTTAGGTGGCTTTTGGGTCAGTTTATCACCCGTTTATTTAATTAATTATTTCAATCTGACAAAGGAAAAACAAAACAATTGATCAATAGACAGTAACGCACATGTTAGTGAGGAGGTGTTACAGTATGATGATGCTGATTCTGGGCTAAAATCATGAGTATGTCCTTAATGCTGCATCCGATAGCAAAGCATAATTCGATTGGATCTTCCAGTTGCAGCAAAATACGCAGCAAGCGGCCTTAATCTATTCATTCAGGTGTTTTCTTTTAAATTTCCGAGTTTAATCTGAGATAATATATATTAGTTTGTTTCTTGTACATGTACAACTTTAATCTTTTTCAGTTCGGTTTTTCAGTTGTTTTTTTTATTTGAAAGTTATTACTTTCAGGTGTGATATAAAGTATAAATTCCTCCACAAAAAAATTTGCGTATTTCTTTCACAGAAAATGTGGCCTTGCGCGGTAAAGCAACTCAGTCATTCCGCTACAGAGGAACTTGGGATACTTTTGGGGCTGCTTCCAACGCCATTGATGGAAACCGTGAATCTAATTACCTAGCTGGTTCATGCAGCCACACTGTGAGACAGACCAACCCCTGGTGGAGGGTGGACCTGCTGGATTCCTACGTGGTCACCTCCATCATCATCACCAACAGAGGAGACAGCACTCCAGAGAGGATCAATGGGGCAGAGATTCACATTGGAAATTCTTTACTACATAACGGTGCTGCAAACCCAGTGTAAGTGATACATGGAGTAATCATTACTCCTTAAATTTATATGAGTCTGATTGATTTGCACAATATCCATTGATTTCCTGTAACTGTTGCGTGGTCTGGTGTGGGTAATGTGGACCAAGTATGGATTCAGAGGCTGAAGGTGGGTATTTATTGTGCACCAGAAAAATGGCGAAAAGGCAGACAGAAAATACGGTCAGTACCGGTACAGGCAGAATGCTACGCACTGAAGGCAACCATGAACTAGTTCGGGCCTGAATTATACCACATACTAGCAAGGAACGGTATAATCTGGCACAGAACAAAGGAACTGGGAGTTCTTGAGTAGTTGGTGACGACATGATGGTTTGCAGCTGAGTAGAGTCCTGGGCGCAGAAGACCACACCTCCGAACCACACCCACCTGGCAGACAGGGAGAAAACAAAACAAAAGACACAGAGGGAGGAGGCAGAGGAGAATGAAGCCATGGCAGCCTGGACCATGACAGTAACTGAAGACCTCTGACACAGATGATCAAACTAAATGTAAAAATCTGTCAGAATAATAATAAATCTCCCATCTTACCTGTGAAACCCTTTTATTGCCATCAGCTGTTTGTTGTTTAGCTTGACAACATATTACTTATTAATGCAAACAGCAGAAATCCCAACAACACAGTTTTCTTGGAAAGTGTATTACTTCTTACTTCATGTTGCTGTATACCTTCAAAGTACTTCAGTTGTAAAATACGTTGATGCACTGTTTCCTCTCTCTATTTCAGGGTTGCTGTAATTTCTAATATCCCAGCAGGAAGATCTTTTCCAATAACGTTTACCAAACATGTGGAGGGACGTTATGTGACTGTGGTTGTACCTGGTCGAAACAAGATCCTCACACTCTGTGAAGTGGAAGTCTATGGATACTCTGCCCCGACAGGTGAGAATTTAGAAAAATACTTATGGGGTGGCAAGAGGGCACGGGCTGCCATTTACAAACTCATACAAACAAACTTAATCTTGTGCTTTTATTGTTCACGAAGAACATACAAAAAACAAAAACAATAACAACAATGCTTCAAGGATTTAAACCATTTACATCAGTGTCACATGTTAAAATCAGATTTTTCTCAGCAGCCAAAACAAAGATATTTTTCTCTCCTTCCAACTGGTCTTCTTCCACCTGGTATTCTTTTCTCTCTCCTTCCAACTGGTCTTCTTCTTTTGTCTCTTTTCACCTGGTCTTCTTTTCTCTCTCCTTCCACCTGGTCTTTTTTATGCTCTCATTCCACCTGGTATTTTTCTTTTGTCTCTTTTCACCTGGTCTTCTTTTCTCTCTCCTTCCACCTGGTCTTCTTTACGTTTTCCTTCCACCTGGTCTTCTTCTACCTGGTCTTCTTCTTTTCTCTCTCCTTCCACCTGGTCTTCTTTACGTTTTCCTTCCACCTGGTATTTTTCTTTTGTCTCTTTCCACCTGGTCTTCTTCCACCTGGTCTTCTTCCACCTGGTCTTCTTTATGTTTTCCTTCCACCTGGTATTTTTCTTTTCTCTCTCCTCCCACCTGGTCTTCTTCCACCTGGTCTTCTTCTATTCTCTCTCCTTCCACCTGGTCTTTTTTACGCTCTCATTCCACCTGGTATTTTTCTTTTGTCTCTTTTCACCTGGTCTTCTTTTCTCTCTCCTTCCACCTGGTTTTCTTTACGTTTTCCTTCCACCTGGTATTTTTCTTTTCTCTCTCCTTCCACCTGGTCTTCTTCCACCTGGTCTTCTTCTTTTCTCTCTCCTTCCACCTGGTCTTATTTACGTTTTCCTTCCACCTGGTATTTTTCTTTTGTCTCTTTCCACCTGGTCTTCTTCTATTCTCTCTCCTTCCATCTGGTCTTCTCCATCTGCCTTGCTCAGTTGATTTCTTTTGCCTTTTTCTTTGGTAAGAAAAAAACTATGTATTTTACCTTTTGTTTTCATTTCTGTAACATTAAAAGTAACTTTAAAATGTTTTACTTGACAGACGTTGAATCAGTATTAATGTATAATAGTTAGCTGTACTTTGTTGGCTATATTAGATCAATCCACATCTAATTATTTGTCAGCGAGCGATTCACCCCAGTTTACTTCTTCGATTGAATCATTGAAGTTTTGTTGTTCCCGTTTTGGTATCCTATAGAACCAAGGGTTTGAAGCTCTTTTTCTTTAATTGTCTTGTGACCATTATGAGATTGTGACCAGACATCCCTGTGAGCATATTGTATGACTTCAAGATCCTTTATGGCCTATTAATAAAATTAAAAAATTAAAAAAATAATAAAAGCTAGATCAATCTGGGTGCTGGTCGAGTTTGTAATTCTCGTGGCGCCATTAATTACCTCAATCATATCCATATGATTCCACTTTTTGTGAAGGTCCAGCTAGCAGTGGTGTTGGCCCAGGTAGCAAAAATAAGGGCCTAACAAGCAGTAATATTGGTTGAGCTAACACTCTGTCACTGAAGACGCAACTTACCTGCTACAGAGATGCCACACAGATGGATTCTGGGAAACATAGAGCAGGGTACATGCTCAATTCTGAAACAATATGAATTTTTCAAGAGTAGATTTGGGATCTGTTAAATACATGATTTCAATTACGTAATTTTTTAAAGAAAATATTTTTTTCAGAAATTGGAGAGGACTTTTCATTACTAAATGGACAACAATATGCAAATAGTTGTGACTTTTAGGTTTAAAACATCTACAAATTGTGACCGTTTTGTTCTACAGATAGCAAGAGAAATTAAGTGTCAGAGCTGACGTTTTCAATTGTGTCTTTTCATACAGGAGAGAACCTGGCAATCCACGGAAAAGCCGCACAATCATCAGTTTATGACAATCGCATAGCATATTATGCCATAGATGGAAATCCTGCCAACAAGGGCTACTGTACTCACACAAACTATGACTTTGCTCCGTGGTGGCAACTGGACCTGCAGAAAACCCATAAAGTGTTTTCAGTTAAGATAACCAACCTAGATGGTGACTACGCACATCGACTTAATGGAGCTGAGATCCGCATTGGAGACTCTCTGGAAAACAATGGAAACAATAATCCCAGGTAGTTTACAGTCCATGAATTAAAAATGTACTTCAACTAAAAGTTGGTCATTAATGAATATTTGTCATCTGGATAGTTTGAAACAAGACATCATGCCCACTTAAAGAAGTAAATAAACTAAATAATGTTTGTTTGTTGTAACTTAGCATAACCTATATTCATCAAAATATTACCTTTTAAAATCCCAAATGAGGATCCATGTATTAAACTGACTTTTTAGTAAGTTAACAAAGTCATTTTTTCCCTCCTAGGTGTGCAGTGCTCCACATTCCTAGAGGTCATACTCAAACTTTCCAGTGTAACGGGATGGACGGTCGCTATGTGAACATAATCATTCCTGGAAAAAATGAGTACCTGACCCTGTGTGAGGTGGAGGTGTATGGCTCTAGACTGGATTAGATCTGACATGGTTTAAAATGTAACAATGGCAATTCACATAGCCGGTATTTAGCTCATGCTTTTCTTTTTAATATTCAATGCAATCATTGCTTTAATCATAATTAATAAGATTGAAATCATCAGAGACAACAGGTTTAAATCACATTAAAGCTGCATCAATACATGTTTGACCACTAGGGGGCAAAATAATTCCAAAACAAGCTGACAAACAAACTTGTGGCTCATATGTTTGCAAACAATTGCCCATATACACATTCCAAAAACAAACAAAAAACCCCGAAAACATTAGCATTCATTCGGAGTTGTGTTTCTGCATGCAGGATGAATGTGAATCCAATATTCAGTCACCTTTTTGCTCTAGTTTGGTGTCCACAACTCCTGAGTCAAATATCTGTGCTATAGCTGAGAGATGTTAGATGCTGAAGAGCTGAACTTGTCATGCTTCCTCTAATTCATGATATTATGTTTGCTGCAAAACATAAACATGAATGAACGTCATGTAATTCATGTTTTTTTCTTGTGTTTTTAATGTTTGGGTTTGGCACCTGGATATTGGATCTGACAATTCCCACCATTTGATCTATTATCCAATCTGTTTGAATTCCTGTTCCACCAGCTGTATGTGTGTTTGCTTTATGTCTCTGTCTTTGATTCTGATGAAGACACTTTTGACTGCTTGCATTATTAAAGGCTGCAAATCAATCTGTGAGTTCCAGTCTTTTCTCAAAAGTCTAAAACAAGATAATTAAATGTGGACTCTTGAATATTAGGTCCTTGTCCTCTAAAGCTGTTTTAGTCAATAAATTAAAATCTGATTATGATTTTGATTTATTCTGCCTCACCGAAACCTGTACTGGTACTGGTCAAGGTGGTGGAGTTGGAGCCATATTTGACTCTAGTTTACTCATTAATCCTAAACCTAAACTAAATTATAATTAATTTGAAAGTCTCTTTCTTAGCCTGACTCACCCAACCTGGAAAACAATATTATTTGTTATATTATACCGAGCTCCAGGTCCTTATTCTGAATTTCTATCTGAATTTGCAGAATTTGCATCAGGCTTGGTCGTTAAATCAGATAAAGTAATTATTGTAGGTGATTTTAATATTCATGTTGACAACCATAGTGATAGTCTTAGTACTGCATTTATCTCTTTGTTAGACTCAATTGGCTTCTGTCAGAGTGTAAATAAACCGACTCATTGTCTGAACCACACTCTTGACCTTATACTCTCATATGGCATTGAAATTGATCATCTAATAGTCTTTCCACATAATTCTATTCTATCTGACCATTTTTTAATAACCTTTGAGTTCATACTACTGGACTATAAGCCTTTTTTCAGAAACTCCTACAGCAGATGTTTATCTGAGAGTGTTGTAGCCAAATTTAAGAAAATGATTACTATAGTATTAAATTCAATGCCATGTCTCAATGCTGCAGAGGACTTGTCTGCTTCCTTTCGCCCCTCACACATAGATCAGCTTGTTAATAATACTACAGACTTATTACGGACAACTCTTGACTCTATTGCACCAATGAAAAAGAAGGTAATGAAACAGAGGAGGTTAGCACCATGGTATAGCCAGCACACTTGCAAATTAAAGCATGAGGCATGTTAATCTGAACGTAAATGGCGTGCCTCTAAACTGGAAGAATCTCGCCTAGCCTGGCAAGATAATATTGCAAATTATAGGAAGGCTCTGACCCTGTGTGAGGTGGAGGTGTATGGCTCTAGACTCTAGACATCCCAACCAGGCTGCTTAAAGATGTATTACCTTTAGTTAGCCCGTCCTTATTGAATATGATTAATCTGTCTTTATTATCAGGATATGTACCACAGGCCTTTAAAATAGCTGTAATTAAACCTCTTCTTAAAAAACAACTCTAGATCAAGAGGTTTTAGCCAATTACAGGCCGATACAAACCTTTCATTTCTCACTAAGCTATGTGATTTTCTCCATACAAACAGTTTATTTGAGGAGTTTCAGTCAGGATTTAGAGTAAATCACAGCACAGAGACCGCACTAGTCAAAGTTACAAACGACCTCCTAATGGCATCAGACAAAGGACTCATCTCTGTACTTGTCCTATTAGATCTTAGTGCCGCATTTGACACCATTGACCATTAGATTCTCTTACAGAGACTGGAATATCAAATTGGCATTAAAGGAACCGCCCTAGGCTTGTTTAAGTCATATTTCCTAGACCGTTCTCAGTTTGTTCATGTTCATGATGAATCCTCCATGCAAACCAAAGTTTCTCATGGAGTCCCACAAGGTTCTGTATTAGGGCCACTTCTATTCAGTTTATATATGCTTCCTCTAGGGAACATTATTAGGAATCATTCAATTAACTTTCACTGTTATGCCTACGACACCCAATTATATTTATCGATCAAGCCTGATGAAACCAATCACTTAACTAGACTTCAAGCATGCATTAAGGACATAAAAAATTGGATGACCCACAATTTTCTGATGCTAAATTCAGATTAAACTGAAGTTCTCGTAATTGGACCCAAACACCTCAGAAACTGTCTTTGCAGAGATTTAGCCTTAGATGGGATCACCCTGGCCTCCAGCTCCACCATAAAAAATCTTGGAGTTGTTTTTGATCAGGATTTGTCCTTTAATGACTATATAAAACAACTTTCGAGGACTGCATTCTTCCACTTACGTAACATTGCCAAAATCAGACGCATCATTTCTCAAGTGGATGCAGAAAAACTAGTCCATCCATTTGTTACTTCTAGGCTGGACTATTGTAACTCTTTGCTATCAGGCTGCTCTAATAAGTCTCTTAAGAGTTTGCAGCTGATTCAGAATGCTGCTGCACGTGTTCTGACAGGAACCAAAATCAGAGATCACATCTCTCCCATTTTGGCTTCCTTGCACTGGCTACCCGTTAAGTCTAGAATAGAATTTAAAATTCTTCTCCTAACTTACAAAGCTCTTCATGGTCAGGCACCATCATATTTAAAAGAGCTCATAGTACCTTACCACCCCACTAGAACATTGCGCTCCCAGGATGGTGGGTTCCTTGTGGTTCCTATAGTGTCTAAAAGTAGATTGGGAGCCAGAGCTTTCAGCTATCAAGCTCCTCTTCTGTGGAATAAACTATCACTCTGTGTTCGGGAGGCAGACACGATCAACACCTTTAAGAGTAGACTTAAGACTTTCCTTTTTGATAAAGCTTATAATTAGGGCTGGCTCAGGTCATCCCTTAGTTATGCTGCCATAGGACTAGACTGCTGGGGGACTCACACACTCTCTCCTTGTCCATCTATCAATCAATCAATCATGTTACTAACTAAACTTCTTCCCTGGAGTTTCTGTGCTCTCTCGTCCAGCAGGTTCTTGTGGACTGTGTCTGCTGCTGTGGTCCTGCGTGGCGTCTATTGCATGCGTTGTCACCATTATCATTGTTACCATATCCCCATTACAGTTTATAGTTAGTTAATTGGGGTGTGACGAGATCGAGATGCATCTGTATCTCTATCACAAGTTTCACTGTTACTGTTACAATTAGCATTCATTGTAACCTATTCTCATTTTTATCATCCATTATAATTCATTGTGAGTGTACAATATGTGTGTGTTGATTTGTTCTGTACATGTGACATCATTGCACGTCTGTCCGTCCTGGGAGAGGGATCCCTCCTCTGTGGCTCTTCCTGAGGTTTCTTCCACCTTTTTCCCTGCTAAAAGGTTTTTTGGTGGGCAAGTTTTTCCTCACTTGAATCGAGGGTCTAAGGACAGAGGGTGTCACTCCCTGTACAGATTGTAAAGCCCTCTGAGACAAATGTATTTTGTGATTTTGGGCTATATAAATAAAATTTGATTTAATTTGATATGAAGTGTACTGTAGGTTTTTCAGACTGTTTTGATAAATAGTGAATTCAGATAATTCACTATTCATTTTCAACACTGTCCAATCGAATGGGAACGTTGGAGTAAAAAATATGACAATGTATTGGTACAAATGTCTGTGTTTATTCAGAAATGATGATATACGAATTGTACTATAAATTATTATTATTGAAGTTTGACCTGTGAAATCATGAGGTGCACAACCAGTTTGAGAAAAGAGGGATTAATCTTATTTTGATGTAAAACAGAGCCAGTAGAGTTAATCTAAGTTTACCGTGTGTGATAAATTGCATCTTACACACACACATACACACGTTTTATGACATAAAATAACTGGTTTGAATATGAATTTGTGTCTGATATGTTTGTTTTTTTTTTATACAAAAAAAGTTCCCTTACCCAATTCATTTCTAATTAGATAAGTGATCTTTTTTGGCCTCTTCTCCTTTGTTGAAAAATTCACATCACACTTGTGAAAAACTAATCTTCTTTTATCATAATTTTAATAAGACAATTTCAATAATGGATTTTTTTTTTTGCAATATTGCACAAAACATAAACACTATATAAAAACTACTGGTTAGACAAAAGTTAAGAAGGAAAATCACTTTTTTTTTTTTTTTTCAAACATACATTTAAGATACAAAAACAATGCTGCTGATGAGAAATATTTTATTATCTTTTTTTTCTTTTTAAAATACAGATAAAATAGACAAATATTATAAAAGACATCAGAAACAAACGCAGGCCTGCAACAGGAATAAACTATTTATGTCAAAATGTATTTGGAGGTGTGAAAACTTAATAAAAACGTCTCTACACCTTCAATCTTCATACGCGCAGGTACACAAACCAACATCTCTGCAATCAAATGCACAAAATGCAGCAGGTGAAATGAGAAATTTGATCAACTGCTTCCTCTGGTACATCTGAATATATAATATATAATTCATTCTATCATGGCATCATAGTGCCCAATCACTGATCTGCACCAAGGTGTGTTACATTTAAATGTCGTGTTGGAGGAGACAATGTGAACCACAAACATCTGTGTGGTGGCTGCATAAATTCACGCTTTCACACGAGTAAACAGGAAGAAGCAACAACAATGATGTCTCCTGTTGTGTTTTGTTTACTGAGGGTTAAATGAAAATTAGCCTGCTTGCTAATAATGAGGCTACAGTCTGAGGTTAGCTTAGCTTAGCATAAAGACTGGAAAGAGGGGGAAACTGTTAGCCTATGTCTGTCCATGGTTCTCGGAAACTCAACGAGTATGTGGATTTATGTGTTGGACTGTTTCAATATTTTATCAAATTCTTGTCATTTAATGAGCTTTAGACATGATGCTAGTTGGATGGTCTGTTTCCACCCGTTTCCAGTTGACTCGGATAAGCTTCCTAATTAGCAAACAGACATGAAAGCAGTATCTTTCTCCTAATTTACATTTTTAAAGACAACCACACTGTATATCGACTTATTCTGTTAATTTACAGATGGATAACACTGTCTGTACAGTAAAATGAGGGAACAGCTAGTCTGGCTCTGTCCAAAAGTAAAAAAAACAACAACAAAACACTTACCATCACCATAAAGATCACCAAGGCTACAAGTTGTTGTTTACAGAGGGTCCAGGAAGTCACTGCACCCGGCCAGAAACAGCCCAGCACATAAAACCACAGCTTACTTTTACACTTTGCATAAATGAACCAAGAGAGATGCATCATGTTGATTTGTAAGCAAGGTGCTGCTATTCTTCTACAGACAGGACCGCCTCTAGTCTTTATGCTAAGCTAAGCTAACCTAATCACCTCCTGGCTGTAGCTTCACGTTTACTGTACAGACATGAGTTGTATCCAACTATATGCAAGAAAGCAAAAAAAAAAAAAAAAGGTTATTTCCAAAAATGTTGGATTACTCTGTTAAACTATGATCATGGCCAGTAGACAGACCCACATACTGCTACCATTAACACAATATTCACTGCTACTAATAGTTCAGATTGGCTGTTACAGAACTCACACCCACTAAAAACACATCTTGCATGTGCTACAGTACCTCAAGTTTAATAGTCAGTTAATAATCAGACTTCGTTTGGCAAAATAAAATAAAAAAAAACAATAATTAAAGAAACACTGAGAACCTTTTAAAGGCTGTACATTGGTATTTTACAAAACTGTTTGGGTATTTACAAAAGTTGTTACAGGACACAGCTTAGGGAAATTTATACTCAACATAAAGTTGAAATCATTTTAAATTCAAAAATGGTAAATGGTCATAAAGAAACTCATCTTTCAAAATGTTTTCTCATTCTGAATCAATGTAATTCCATCCAGGTGCAAATACTGAATATGTATGAAAAAGCTTTTTAAAAAAAAACTTCCAAACACATGAACAGGAATTCCCCCTGTTCACCTCTGAAGGAAGAAAAAAAAAAAAAAAAAATCAACACCTTTCATAACAATACTCGCACAAATAAATTATAAAAATAGTGTACTCGTGAAAAATCTGAAAACACTGTTCATAAGAAAAAAAAGAAGTCAGCTTTTGTTTGCAAAGTGTATTGCTTCACAGTTATGTGGACATCAAGGATTGGTCCTGCCAGACAAAATGTACTTCTTAAAGGGGACATATCATGCTTATTGTGATTTTCTGTTATTTTTTATACAGTTATGATGATGATGGCTCCGTTTGCAGTCATACCTCTACATCTTCTTCGAGCCGAGTCGTTCACATATGCTTAAAAATGGCTGCTTGTTGTTGCTCCGCGGGTTGTTTACGTTTGTCACATATTTCAAACTGGATTCAGGCTCAAACATGTGCAGATGTATTTGAGAAGTTTATATTTTGAGTAAAGAATGAGAGAAAGAAGTGAAATCCTCCTACTACTGTCATAGTGGTTACAACTGAGAGGCTGCCTTAAGAGCCAATATGAAAATAAATAAATACGTTTATGAACTGTAAATCATGCAACTGGTATTCTAGTGTAGCCCCAGAATAAAAATACAGACCTGGAAATGTGCCTGATATGTTCCCTTTAAGCTTGAATGAAAGAAAATTGATCCTAAACAGCAAGAAAAACAATATTGATGTATGAACAGCTTCTCTTAGGGAACGATGTTGCTTAAAATAGGGAGCGTAGTAGATGCAGCAATAGGGATGACTGGCAAAATGTGGTTTATCAGGGGAACTAAAGAGTGGAGAGTTGATTTTACTCACTACCCAGTGAATCAGAGCACCAAAACAAAAACCAAAACAAAGGTGAACTGTGTGTGTTTCAGTTTTGGGAAGTAAAAAGCAGCAACGGCAGTGACGGACCAAAATATATATATATATAAAAAAAAGAAAAAGAACAAGTTGGGTGCTGAACCAGTCCTTCCCTCGCTGTTATCTGAGGTCTCTGGTGACTTTGGGGACTTTGAGGACTTTGTATATGTCATTAGAAAAGAGTGTGGTGAAGTGAGGCCGTGAGTTCCTGGACATGTGGGTGCAGAGAGGAATTTTACCAACATTTTGGGGATCCTCAATATCCCAGATCTCTGGCATACTGCACCCGGGCCTGGGCAAAGAGAGAAAGAAAACGACGTTTAAAATCAGAAATGGAGACAATTTGTGCAGCACGACGAGACGAGAGAGCAGCAGCTAAAAGCCTAAAAATAGAGAAAACACAAAAACAGGTAACGCTTGATGTACCTGGTTCGCCTGGTGCACCATGAATCTTCCAGGACAAAGAAGTCGACTCCGAGCTTCACCAGGTTCCTCTTTACTGTTTCTCCAGACATGCGGCTGTACATGGAGTAGACCAGCTTGGTTCTCTCCCTGCAAGGAAACAATAACATGTTTCAACTCACGCACACAGTCAACTGTGGCACGGTGTCAACTGTGTCAAAAGTGACACGGCTCGAGTCGGCCACCTGAACGATCTCGTAGCCTCTCAAAGGACTTTTTTCAAGGATCATGGTTGATTTTAATTTCTGAGTGCCATATTCAAGCACTTCAAGCACCTCGTACGAACCCTGGGTGTCATTTCTTGTCTTATTTTCCTAGAGGCCAACGTGGCATCACATCTTCCTGCTGTGTTTAACAGACAATCAAAGTGCTGCCGATAGAAGAGGAAAACTTGTTAATCCCACTGACCTCAGACCGGCGTCTTCGTAGTGGGGGTGGTTGACGATGGGCCGACCTGTGGACAGCTTCACACTGGCCATGGTGGGCATGGCTCCCGCAAACACAGAATCTGCATCACACACACACACACACACACACACAAACACACAAACACACAAAAACAAGACAGATTTCAATTCAAGTTGTTTATTAGGACAACATAAAATAATAAACACAACCAATAATGAGTTCGAACACCCGTCTTGATTATGGTATAGAGTTGTTTCTACAGTATTTTAAATGTGTAGTTAAGACCTGATTAATGGTTCAGAAACTTCATTTAGCATTTAACACTGCAGTTTAACAGTTTGACCATAAGGTTTACAACAAGCAGAGTAAATGCATTCCTCAGATTATCACAGCGTTGAGCCGAATACTGTACAGGTAGCAGGTGAAACTTCACTTACCTAGACGGGTGTTGTCTTGGATCCAGTCCAGCAGCTCCTCCTGCGGCAGGTTGCTGAACTCTCCGATGATCGCCCACTGGGCCTGCAGGTTGGCCACTCCCTGTACAGCCATGATGGCCATGACAGCAAACACTGCACCCTGGTGCCTAAACCTCTCCCCGATCCAGCCGAACAACTGACATAACGAGCGGGGAGGACGGGAGGAGAGCGTTACTGAAGGACAGATAATCACAGGAAACTCTCAACGTGCTGCAAAGATGTAGACAGACCTGTTTGGAGCAGACCAGCGAGGCCATGATGCACATGTGCGGTGTGAGGAAGAGCTTCAGGCGCATGATGAGGACGGCGAGGACGGCAAACGCCACCAGCTGCAGACTGTGATACACCAGCTACAGAGTGACAAGTCCGATCAAAACAAGCACGAGGAGTCGAGCTTTTTTTTAATAGTATCTTTTATCTAAAAATGACTAATTTAAAATAAATAATCCTAAATTGCAGCCCTACTGTGAGGATCATGTCTGTAGAGGGAGCTCCACTCCAAGCTAAAGTCTCATCTGAGCTCTGAAGAACAGCTACATTTCCTGGACAGACTATACGACATAATGGTTTTATCTGAAGTACTTTTTTAACGCTGTGGGAACTCTCTTGGGCTCCAGCAGCGCGAGTCACTGAGCCGTTCAGGGACATTAAAGCAACGATATGAGAAAACCGCCTGACTAACGTGGCTGGTAGATGAACATCTGAATATTTTCCTGCCCTGGGAGAGACATTAGAGACGAGGACATGAAGCAGCTGACAAAAAGAAAGACAGAGAGATTTCATAGCAGAAGGGAAGCTGCATTTCACTTCTTAGTAATGAGAAAAGGGATGAAATTCTTCCCCGGAGGAATCTCATCAAATATAAACAGGTTTTGAAAACTGGAGTGATTCTGTAAAAATGCCTGAATGTTCACACTGTACATATAGGTAGCATTATGAAGAAATGATGAAAATGTTTTCCTCACCTCTCCCTTTGCGACTATTTCAGGCCTGCAATACAGAACACATACAAATATATAATATGTTTAAACTCAAGTGGAAATATAAAAAATGGTTTTTTATTCACTCTGAGGCAGCAGAAACAAGTAGTCATATCATCAGCTTTTAGGTTGACATGTTAAACAGTTAAAGAGCAACATCATCGTTCATTTAGAGTCAATGTTTCTGGCTCTTTAGCTGCTAAATGCTCCACTATGTTCACCAGCTAGTCTGCAGCTAACTGTGTCTGTTTGCCGTTTGGTGCTGAGCAGGTTGTAAAGCTGAAAAAAAGCCGAGGGAAGCTGCAGATTTTCTGCACAATGCATTACACACTGACAACGATTATAGCTGCTTTAAAGCTAAAATAACATATCATATCATATCATATCATATCATATCATTGTTTTGCATTGAAAAAGTAAAGTGAGGAAGCCTCTGGATGCTCACCCTGCAGCTTCATCAACATCGTCGGCCTTGCCAGACGCCTTCCCGCCGTCCCTCAGGAATCTGACTATATCCTGCACAGTCTGAAAAGATCAAAATATGTAGAATGACATGCAAAGGATGTGTGAATGCGATGATCCTCCTAGCAGCTTGCTCATGTACTGCATGCCACGCTTTGTCAAATCGGCTCATGTATTCTTAGCTTAGCGTGGGCACGGCATAATAAGATTAGAGCACATAAAGAGCACTTCCTCAAATTATTAATTCATTTTAAAATGGTTCACGTTAACAGGAATCACTACTCTTTCCCTTATAAAAGCTTAAACATACACGTGTAAATGTCAGCTACATGCAGGACAGGATTTTCTGACTGAAAGGGTAAAAACTTGAATTTTAAGACCTCCAGCTCAGTGTTTCTGCCGCAGTGAGGCAGCATCTCGAGGCTGTCTGAAAGGTTTCATACAGCAGTCTTGACACTTTCTGGCATCTGTACAATATCTATTCCTGCAGAATACACCGAAGACTTTTCATGTCCCAAAGACTTCGAGAAAGTTTCTTGATTCAATGCATCGACCGACTCACATTCGCAAACTCTTAAAAACTCATCTGACTGTGTGGTGATGGAACAACTTACCCTCCAAGCGATGAGAGCGACCACCAGCATGTTGATGGGGAGCAGCAATGTTTTGGTGTAACGTACAGGAGTCTGAGAGGGAAAGAGACAACAGTTATCTCATAATGTTACCCTGGTAGCTGAATGGTTGCTGCGCCCCTGGTTCGGTTCCAGTATGTCATATTCATCTCTTTCCCTGTGTTTTCTGTCTGCTACTTCACCACCCACTATTCAATGAAACAAAACAAAACAAAAACAAGCAGCTGTTGTCTAGCTGCAGCTTTTGTCACATTGAGCCCTGCTGGGAGGCAAAACCAAACCATTTCCAACCAGAACAAAACAGCAGGAACGTCTGCATTTCTGATAACTTCACAGCAGAATCTGGTGACATTTTGAAAGCAAATGTCTTGATAATTTCACAGCAAAACACACCAGAGATTTATCAGTGACGGCTGCGGCACACTGAGCCGCTCTGTTCAGTTATCACCGTTTTCTGGCGGCTCTGACGGGAGGAAGTCAAGCGTCAACTCTGATGGAGGTTGATGATGATGATGATGATGATGATTTGGGTCAAAAAGGAAGCAGAGACGTACCTCGAACTCCATGAAGTCAAACTCTGCAGCGCACGTGTACATCAGGGTGTGGAAGTCCTTGTAGCTGGTAAACTTAGACTTGATCAGTCCACTGATGTGAGCCTGATGAAGACAAAATATTATGGATTATTTTCGTATATATAAATGCAATATAGAAAGTGACTGAACATATAATTTACTAAAAATATGGATTTAGTGTAAAGTTACTGTATCTTACATCATCGGAGGCTCCGAGGATTGTGGACAGCATGAATTTGAACAGAACCGTGGAGGCGACCCAAGCTAAACCCTGCATGACCTAAAGGGAGAAAGAAAAGACACATGCTGCCAGTCTGATATGTACACACACACACACACACACACACACACACACACACACACACACACACACACACACACACACACACACACACACACACACACACACACACACACACACACACACACACACACACACACACACACACACACACACACACACACACACACACACACACACACACACACACACACACAAACAACCAACCTGCAACAGAGTCAGAGTCAAGTGAATTGAACTGTGTGCGTGTGAACTTGAGAAAATTGGTGTAAGAAATCGAATGTATGAGAAAAATATATTCTTGTACTCTTTTTGTTAGAATTAAATGTGTGAAAAGTTTGTTTTCCGTATTTACATAGCTGTTAATCTTATGGCATGACCTGGTTCAGTTGTGATTATGTGGTTATAGCAGTACTAGTAGTCGATGCTTATAAGAGAAAGGAAAATAAATAAAGAATTCATACCCAGGTGACGATGCCAGGTTTGAAGAATTGAGCAAATCGATCCCTCAATGCAATTATTCCCTAAATAAACAAACACAAACAAATCAACAAGCCAGAATTCACCAGGACAACAAGACATAATCCAGAGACCAAAAGTGTGTTATTTTTTGTCTCCAACTCACCCAGATGGAGACGAGCGAGGAGGCGTAGAAGGACGTGAGGAGCATGGAGTTACCGAACATCAGGATAAAGCAGACGGCGAGTGTGATCTGCAGAGAGGCGAGACGTGATTCACACTGTCGACTGTGCAACTGGTGTTTCCAGCAGCTTCACGAGCATCATCTGTCGTGTGTGTGTGTGTGTGTAGTTTGAAATAAAGATTTGTGCTTCTGTGGGTTTCCAAAAAAAAACTAGCATCTCCACTCTATTTCACTTCAGCACGAAGGTGGTCTGACATAAATTATATTAAGTGTCAAACATAATTCTTCTGTGTGACAGTGTTGTTGAATGCAGTGAATTAAACTGTGAATACACACAGCCACCATCACAACATAATCCTATTAAATGAACTCCGGATGCTTAATCCCTCAATGAAGAGTGAAATAATGCAGCACTCTGCAAACAGTGCATGTCGACAGCAGGGTGACCAAAAATATGCAGCAACTAATGATTATGTTTTCAATATCTATTAATCTGATGTTTATTTTCTTCATTAATTGATTGGTCTGACAGTGAAATAGTTGTCATATATAAACTCTGATGATTTGGTCACAAATCCAAAAATATTCAGTTTATCATCGAAGACTAAGTTTTTTTTTACTGAGAAAAATTGTTCCATATCAATTTTCTGTCAATCAATCAACTGACTTTAATCTCTCTAACTGACTAATAATTTAAGTTAAAATAACAAATAATCCTCAGATTCAGATTCCAGCTTCTCAAATGTGAATATTCACAGGTTTTCTCTGTTTTATCTTATTGTTAAAATTAGAATATTTTTAAATGGTCACTTTGGGAAAATATCAATATTTTCTGATATTTGTAGACCAAACTATTAATTAATCATAAAAAAAATATTGATAAAAAATTGATGATGAATATACTTGTTGTTTGCAGCCCTTACATGTCTGTACACTCTGTAACATGTGACACTTCTCAGGCTCAATAACGCCGCTGAAGGTCATGGAGGACACGCGCCTGCTTGTGTGTCAGTATTCATTTCCTAAACACACACACACGCACACACACACGCACACACAGCCAAACTCATCGTTGCCAAGCTCTCTGAATTATGCAGAACCATATGCTTTCCTCTGACACAAATCTCCACCATCTTACCACAAAGGGCCTCCTCCTTATCTGTGGAGCACACAGGCTCCAGCTAATACTGCCTGCTGAGAGAATAAGGTGGAAAGAACGTGGAGGAAATGGACAGAATAACACACACACACACACACACACACACACACTTAGGCAGATACACTTTAGTCCTTGGCACGGTCACTATCATCGTTAATGCTTAAGAAAGTCACACCTGTCTTCGCTGTCCTCGCAGAGATAAGGAGAACCGAGGCAGAGCACATGATCCACACATTCATGGAAAGCCGATGTCATAATGTGTAATTGTGATACATCGAACTACCGAGCAACGTCTCCAGCGTTTCTGTGTCTCACCTGCACAGCGTCGTATTTTGCATCTTTTCATTTTGCATTATCTAATCATTTTTGTCGTTTGTCTTATCATCTGTTTCAGTAAATTTGGATTGTGTGTGTGTGTAACTTCTCTTACTGTTCAATCAAATCAAGCTGCACCAGTGACAAATCAATGTCAGTTCAGGAAACAGAAACACTTATAACACTTATGTCGGATGGATTGATTAATGGAGGACTTGTACCATGTGAGTGACCAGGACCGACTGCATCTTTGCGGCGCCGAGGTAACCGAGGATGTACGACGCAAACAGAGAAGCCACCTGTGAAAGGAAAAAAAAGAAACGACATCAACACTGTTATAATATGATGATACTGACTGATTATAATTAAACACAGTACGAGTCTATAATTTTTCCATTGGCACACTCCGGCCTCCAAAATATGTAGATGTCCAAACTATCCCTTTAATTGAATTAAATATAATTGTGTATTCTTGATATTTCAGCTGCATCTACCCACTTTCTTTCAGTCTTTCCTGCTTTTATTTTTTTTTTCTGCACTCTTCCTTTGTCCTTTTCTATCAAACTCTCTATTTTCTCTCTAATCTCCTTTCTTCCCACACACACACTCTCTCTCTCTCTCTGTGTTTGTGTTGTTTCTCTGGCTCTCTGTTCACCTGAGTGAGCAGCACGAACTGGGCGAACTGCCACGGCAGCATGAAGCACAAATTGGAGATGCCGAGCGCAACCATGGCCGTCTTGCTCGGGATCCGTGTCCTGGGGAGAGAAGCGAGACAGAGGGGGGAAAAAAAACCAACAGGTTGCAGATGAAGTGTTGGTGTAAGGGAGATAAGAGAAAATGCATTACGACGCAGAGAAAACACAGACATACGACTCACTTTCACTCTGACTGTATTACAAAGGCTGGTTATGATGCACTTTATTCAACAGTTGAGAAGGTTACAAGTCTCTTTATTAGTTTATCATCAGATCTTGCTTGTATCTCATCTCATTTTTTCTTGTTTTAATAAACAACCTCTTTCTATAATACAAAAAGGGAATTAAGATTAGTTGTAAGGACAACGACGGACGGTGAGTTTACCGCAGGATGTAGGTGAGAAGCAGCATCTGCAGGACGAGGAAGGGGTAGGCGAAACTCTCCCTCAGGGGCGGAGTCCACATCACACGGGTGCTCTGAAAAGAAATCACTTCATCACTTAGATATAGTATATTATATAGTATATTATTGTTAGAATCATTATATTAATGTATCCCTTATTTGCTTTTTCCAGTTATATCCATTAATTCCTGTTATATTGTTTCTCATTACTTAATGTTTCATGTTACTCGTTTGTGCTCAAAGTGTCTTTTGTTCAAGGTCAGCATGAAAGCAGCTGCTGTGAGAAACGTTAGGGAGTGACATTGACCTGTACCGGAGCTGCAGTGAAGGCCATGAGAAGAGACTCCCTTTTGAGGCTTTTGTGTCAGTTGTGGGAAGATGTGCTGTGTGCAAGCCTAGTTAATTACTCAATGATGTCACACACACACACTAATATACAATTTGTATTCTTCACCAAGTATCTAACTTGTTCCTGTGTTTTTCCCACTCCCCTTATGCACATTTGAATTCTATGTAACTAGGGACCTCCTAATTTTCAATGAAAGAAGGTTGGCGGAAGGTGTGCCTCAGAGCGAGTAGGAGATATGTAACTGAGCACATCTCTCCGTTCTCCTTGCAAGTAAAACTTATACTGTTGTCTTTGCCTCATTTTGTGTGTGTTTTCTGATGTCCTAGGTTGTTTGAACCTGACAATTATATTTGATTTGTTTCCCCCTCAACAATAGTTCAGAGCTACAGTACAGCGAGTGACTCTTCTGTCCTCACTTTGTAGGGAACTTCAGTCCAACACTGTGAGGCAGTGACTCCCTTCATAGTGTTGAACTGAATGGGTCTTGTAACAGGGAGCTACTGTAGGTCAAAGTTAACAGGAGCCATAGCAAACAGTAGTAACTGAAAGTTTAGGCCAATGACCTTTGATTTCACTGGCTATGACGGCAAATGTGCTCCTCTGTAGTTAATTAATGTTCATTCTGTGAGTCAGTGAAACAACAACAAAAGAAGCTTTTGTCTGCCTGGATTATTTGATACTACATTACATGATCTGTACTAACTCCTGTTTGTGTTTTGTTTCTGTCTATAATCATCCTTAAAGCTTTAAATTTGGACCTTTGGGATTCAGGGTTGTGCAGCACTTAATAGTAATATGAATAAATGTGGTGACGTCATGTCCACTAATGTAATATCTGAAACTGAAACTAAAATGAAATAAAGACATCTGTATGACGCATAGCCGTTATTTATTTGTATCAGTGTAGCTACAGCATCATTCTGGACTGGCTGCAAAGTGAAGCTGTCTACTTTAAAAAAAAATAATAAAATAATAATAATTGTATTATTTAGCACCAGCAGTATCATGAACTACTACTGTATGTTTTGACTGTCTTCTGCATATTCTTTATTTTTTGTAAAAGGAGAACAATAACATGTCACAGCACTAATTATACATATTTATAACACAATTTCACCTGTTCATCACCTCTGAAACGCCTCGTTATCCTCCTGCTGATTCCTCCAAAAATGTTAAAAATAACAGATAAATGGCAGAAAACAGCTTTTTTACTTTTTACTTGGAGGAAAATAAAAAAAATGGTAAGATTAGTTCAGGATGTTTGAGAGCAGCTGAGAAACATCTCTGTGTTTGTAAGTGTGTGATTGAAACGTCAGCGTATTGATCCGGAAAAATAGAGGCTTGTTATTTGTTCTGAAGGAAACTGGAGAGCAGGGAGGTGGGTGGAGGGACTCGGCTTTGAGTGCCATCTAAAACCAACTCTAAGCTCCTTTGAGGGCTGAAATGAGTCCCTATTAAACACCTTCTGCTCTTCTGAACGCTTTTTTCATTCTGCCTTTTTACACATTTCAGAAGCATATACCTGAAATCCCGACACTGATATAAGTAGGACGAAGGCAGCTCACTCACCTCGCCGTGGTTGAAGAAAAAACACATAGTGGTAACAATGCCGCCCAGCCGACTGCCACTAGAGAGGAAAGATGGGAAGATAAGAGTTTCAGATCATAAAGGTCAACCTCCATCCGATCCTTCACATCCGTATCCTAAGAAAAAAAACTGGTTGAAAAAGAATTTCATGTTCATGTGAAAAGAAACTGTCAAAAACCAGCAGGGCAGGAGTTACCTGAGATAGGCGCCGTATATGAAGAACAGGCTCATCATGGCGCCGTTCAGCAGGAATACACAGGTCACGTAAAAATATGCTGGGTCACCCATCCCTAATGCACACACACACACACACACACACACACACACACACACACACACACACATACATATATATATATATATAATCGTTTCAGTCATTTTAAAAGTAAAAATGTCAAATGTTTGACTGTTTCGCCCCGACTGCAACTGTATTTATATCACCAACAAATTATTTCCTGTCAGCAGTGCTTCTTGATCCATTCTGGGTTTTAACAAGAAGTATGTACCGGCTGACAGTTACAGGAAATGTCCGCACTTTTTCTCTCCGTTAGCTCTTATGCAAGGCGGTTTGCGTCAGGTTTATGTAAACAACTGTGAAAACAGCCTGTACGTCGACCCTGGGGTGCCGCGCTCCACTAATGAGACTGACAGAAACACAGAGCCTGCAGATCCAGCAAAGGACGGCCGACAGCTGTTTCTGCCTGTTTACTATCAGCAGATTTACCCGTTCGGGAAATGTTCCAACAAACTAAATAATTGTGTGTAATAGGTTAAAAGTGATTTTCTTTCTCTCAGAGCTACTATAATAATCATTGTGTTTCCCTCGTTGTGTTATAGCTGCAATATATAGACCCTAAATGTCAGATATGATTTTGTAAGCCTGCATGTAAAGCTCATACTTGAGTAATGGGAGGAGAAAAAAGTGATTCTTTAGTAAACTGTTGGGTTTTTGTTAGTTATTAGTCATCCAGTCAGTTCAGCAAAACTGTGAGTATTTTAACTGTTAGTGTAGCTCTGTGTGTGTGTGTGTCTCTATGCTTGCACAAATAAGCGTATTTGAAGATCAGACAGCGTCTCCACGGCGACAGTCTGCACCTTCACAACTATCCACAGGCGTGAGTCCTTCTCCTCTGTTTATGGACCAGCACATCTTGGTGGGAATCCCAAAGTAGCCCATTACACCCGTATACACACGGTACCAGCTGGCCAGGACCACCTGAGGAGCAGAGGCACACAGTGTGGGGGTTTTGTTATCTCTGAGGAGCAAAGATAAGCAGGATTCCTGTTTCCAGAACAGCTCAATGTGTTGATCTTGAACTCTTTTGTTTAAATGAATAAATGCACACAGTCTGTACTGTCTGGTGACAGTATAAACATCTGCAAAACATAAAGTGGAATTATTTTCTTTCACTTTATCCTTTCAGCTTTGTTTCTGCACAGCTGAAAAAAAATCGGATTAAATCTATCTATATATTGTTCACATTAAATATGTCATAACACGTTGAATATTCTTTCTTGATAATGCGAGCATCCCGTTATCATTTTGTATAATTTCTTTCTAAGTATGACGCATTTACCGCATCATTTCCTGTCTCTATTTCCAGAGACACGTGATCATGCTGCTGATCTGCATCCTTCCTGTGCTCTTCATGCCATTTAGTGCCAGTATTGAGCATATTAAATCGTCCCCTACCTTCCTTTCCCTCAGTGTAGTGAGATTTTAATGTAGAATCTTATTTTAAGATTTGGACAAATTTATAGTCTGACAGCAGCAAATAAAATGTGTTACAATTGAGATGTGTAATGCAAGTAGCTGATATGAATTACCTCTGGATAGAGATTGAATCTCTTCAGCGTGTTAATAACCAGAGGGTATTCTGTCAGACGATCATTCATGACCATGTGGAGGCCATCCAGGAAAGAGGGAGCCTCAATAATGGTCTTGTAGTAGGAATAGTAAAGACCCTGGAAACAAAAGAACATGTAGATTAACACAGATTAAACTCATATAGAAGAAGTGAAAATAAGAAAGAAGTTAAGAGAACTGTCAATACAGAGAAAAACAGACACAAAAAACAGACAGACACTAAATACTAATGATTTTGCCGTTGTGGAGTTGCTATCGTGGTGATCATGATGGAAAAATGAGAGAAAATGAATGATTCGAGATACTATTGTGGAAAGAAATCTGATGATCTAAAAAAAAGGTGCAGATGATCTGGGCCAGGCCATGTTACACTTCCACCCTGTAAATATTCACCTCAGCTGAAGCCTGCACACCTCTCACAGGTCAGAGGTCACCTGTTCAACAGTCGGCTAACAGAAACACACTCTGCTCCGTCGTCACCTTGTTTCATACTAATATTAAACTGCTCTCTCAGTCTGCCTGTAGTTTGTCATATTTATTATTTTTGCCCACATTAAAACAGTGACATCACATCCTTTTACATCAAAATAACATTATTAGTGTATCTAATTGAGACCACTATGAACTATTTACCATTTCTGTCCGAAAAGCCATTTCCTTCTCCAGGTTCGACAGGTGTGAAAAGTGTCTGTCATTCTCAAAGAGCTGCGTGAGATGATACCTAAACACAGAGGAGAGAAACGTGTGATCCAGCCGCTGCATCCACAAATAAATACTAATAAATAAACAGAAATAATGCAAATAACAGCGTCATGATTACTCAGCAACTTACCAGTGGAGATATCCAGCCAGAACAGCTGTGGACAGAGATGATCATCATTATTATTATTATTATTATTATTGTGGCTAATAAACAAACCTCCAGACAGATGTTTAGAAATGACAAAGGCACAAACAGGAGTTCTTAATAATGATATGAAGGAGATATTCATATTTATACTTATGTCTATAGTGCTTATATGTGACCCACAGTATATTCATATTTATTTATTATTCATACATTATGTTGGTTATATCTTCTATAGTGTATTCATATTTATAAACATCGTATATTTATCATAACTCGAGCTGTTTATTATATTTCTATATGATACAACTTTTTTTTTTTGCACTTCTGTTTGGAAGCTAAACTGCATTTTGTTGAATAAAGTTGAATCTAATATAATCTAATGAAGTTTGCTATAAAACCTGTTAACATTGTTGTTAATATTGTAGCATAAACAGATAAAGACACAGGCGCTACTTTACTGGGATTTTAACGAGCAGCAACAATAGGTAGCTAACGCTGGTGGGCTAGCGGGTAGGTGAGCTAACGTTAGCCAGCTGATGAGCAGCGGAGATAACTTAGTTTAGCGCGAATGCTACTAGTGTTAGCACTCGTTAGCTAAGGAGCTAGCAGGCTAACTCACCGAGGAGGAGAGTGATTCCCAGCTTCGCGGCTGCAGAGGGAGTTAGCCCCAGCTTGTGTCTGATGCCTGACAGCCCGTTTGGGTGAGAGCTGTTGAAAGCTTTGCCGTCCCTGCCCGGTCGTCTAACGTTACTTTTACCAGGGGGCGAGACAAGCGGGCTCCTGTCGCGGTCAGCCGGGGTCGCTGGACTCTTCCCGGTCTGTTTTCTGTTTTTAGCCACCATGATGTTCCCGACTAGGAGACGAGACGAGGCAGCGTGGATAAAAAACCCGAGTGGGGTGTGAGCTTCGCAGCCACACACAGTGTCTCGTATCTGGTCCTCGGATCTGCCCCTTTAGTACCACAGTGATGCTTTCACGGCTTCAGACTCACACGTAGAAATCTTATGAAACTTCGCCTCCAGCTGGATGTTTGACGCCATTACAGAGAGTTTACGACAGTGACCATGGCAACGCGAGTACCACGGTTAAAGGATGAATTCACAACATTTCAACTTCCCTTAAAACAACAGTCAGGTGTCCATAAAGAGGTTTTCTTTACTGGCTTTAACACTAATTACTAATGAAATTGTGATAATGTCTAATTTTGAGTTGCCAATAGAGAAAAAAATTAATTTAATTATGAGACATATTTGAGTTTTGACTTAGTGAGTCAAATTTTTGACTTTGTATTTCATAGTTTTTGCTTAATAGGTTGTAAGAAAATCCAACATACTAATTATGACTTGAATGAAACCTCAAATTATACTAAATATACAAAAACACTATATGCCTACTATACTGTAAAACTAGAATCACTGCTTTGTGCACCATTTTAAAGGCAGGCGTAAGCAAATTAGTTATAATAAAATATGTTTGTGATTAATTAACAGAGATGTACAACAATATATGGCATCAAATACAGGATTATATCAAATTTAGAGGTAGATTTTGTCTTATCATATAATTTTGAAACCAGTAGATGTCACTAAAGCACCACATTATATTTGCACCCTGAGCACATATTACTGTAAACATTTTCACTGCATCTCATAACAGCAGAGATTTAGTTTGCAGTATTAGTAGTTTTATTAGTAGTATGTGTCCAGTATAAGACCTGCTTTATACTGCCCTCAGGAAGAAGATGTTGACTCATCATGGGTCTGATCCCTGTCCACTCTGCATCATTTCAGCCAGACCACAGGTGCATCATCATCATCATCATCATCAATGGTCCGAGACATGGGTGCCATAGTTTCAAACTGGATTGTGAGGTAGTCTATCTGGCGACAGAGACAGGAACATCAGAGAAGATGTGTGTTTAGCTTGGAGAACGACAAGGAGGGAAAAACTGTCTGCATTAAACTCTATAAACAAACATCCATCCGGGGAGGGGGGATCTGCACGCCGATTCCCGCTCAGGGTGATTTGCTGGTGGCAGGATTGGGAGGAGTATGCGGGTGAGAAGTTTGGGGAGACTGTGTGTTTGTTTTCTTCGCTGGCGCAGTGCTGGAAGCCAAAGGCTGTATGTGAGAAACTGTGAGAATCACAGCAGAAAGGAAAGGAGTCAAAGCTGGAGTCTGTGCAGAGATCTGGACACCAGCAACATCTGTCGGATCGTTTGATGGGTCATCATAGAGTTATTTGTTATGTTACTAATTCTTAATCAAAATCATTATTTTTTTGGCTCCTTATTAGTTCATACTATGAGAGCGAGTATTTATTTTACAGTAGTAATGTTTCTTGGAAAGAACTATGCAGTTTTGGGTTTACTCTCTATCATTGACTGATATTCAGATAAACTGCTAAATCTTAATTCAAAGGGAAAAAAACTGACGAGTCAATTCAAACCAAAGTAAATCATTCATTCCTCAAACTTTATTTTCCATAAATTTTTGAATTGCATGTTTGCCTACTCTCCAAATGGTCCATTATATGTTGGAAATCAATTTCTTATAAACTATTTAGTGACTGCTGTGTGTATTTTGAGATTTGTAATTATTTTTTATCTGCAAATTTGCGAGTCATAATTACAACTGGGGAAAAAAAGGGACGCCTCACAAAGTCTGTCATTCATGAGTCGTGATTAAACCCACATTTAATGGATGCAGCATCATAATGTCAGTGTGTGTTATTATTATCCATCACTCAACAAACTCCACAAGTCAATAACATCTTTCCCGTCAGTCCCATGTGACATAAAAGCGGCCTATGCAGCATCCTAACCTATAAGATCATTGTTATGCTCAGTGTTTGTATTTCACTCTATTCTCTTGCGAATCCAGTTTTCACTGTACTTTATTTTTCTTTATGCTTATGTTTCTTTTTCGTTTTTTTTTCTTTTACAGTAAATGCAATTGTGAAAGTAGTATTTTTTTTTTGCACAATAAATACAAGAAAATGCAACTTTCATAACTGCATTTACAGTAAATGTCATCAAATGGGAATACACAGTCCTCGCTGTGTAACAGCCTTGTTTGAACAGGCTTTTTCACTCACATATTTGTTATACCACCCTGCAGCAGTTGTTGTTGGAGCACTGTACGTTTGTGCCCTCCCCATTTAGCCTTTTGCAAAGCCACACCTGAAAACCCACCAGCACATGTGGACATTGCATGGGCTAAAAACCCTTCCCTGCATGCCACATCTCTCAGCATCAACCCCCAATTTCTGACCCAGCAGGAGCCCCCAACTCCTCCTCACTCCCACGGCGGTATTTTCTCTAAACTCCCGGGTGATTCATGGCCGCCGGGCTCGCCCGAAGTACAATAACTGAAGCTGAGTTGTCGTCAGGCCTGTCAGAGACGCCGAGGTGTCGCTGGAGGGGATGACGACGATGAAGGACAACCTATTGAAAACTGTTAGCTCAGCTTGTGATTGCACTGAGGGAATTTGTTTTTATACCAAACACAGCATGGCAGAGGCACCATGTGGGTGAGAGTGTGGGTGGGTACAGTGACCGTCAGAGACAGTGTCTGTAGCTGGAGGTTGACGACACCTTCTATCCAAAAGGCTTCACGTGTTGCTTAAGGGACCTTTTGCTAATTAAAAACAGCTAAGTCGCATAAAGTATAGCTCTGTCTGTACTGTCCACATTAAAGAAAAGACACATTTCACAAGCAGATTACATTCAGCCAAGCAACCAGCTTCAAAACTCACCATTTATTGTGTTTTTTTTGTTTTTTTTAGCGTCTTTGTCCTGTCAGTGTGCCGGCTGAGGTGTCCTCCCAAGAAAAACTGCAGAATAACATCTTCCAGATGCTCCAAGCAGAGGAGGAGGCTTCTGGTCTGGACAGCTATGAGACCCACTGATGCCAAAGTAACCAGGGTGTGTGTGTATGTGTGTGTGTGTTTGACCCTGAGTGACTGTGTGTGTGTGTGTTTTACTCAATCATGCAATACAATAAATAGTTAGTAATTACAAAATTGCAAAATGATGAATCACATTTTGTTGAACTAACCTCCTTGTTGTAGTTGTTGGAGCAATAGGCACACTCCTCTGTGTGTGTGTGTGTCTGTGTGTGTGTGTACATGTATCTGTGTGTTTATTGCTTTTTGTGCAACACCACTGATTCATATCCAAGTATTGCTGTATAGTCCTAAAATCCTGTAGCATCCAACACGAGGAAAAACATAATCTTTAAAGAAACCAGTGTGTGTGTGTGTGTGTGTGTGTGTGTGTATGTGTGTGTGTGTGTGTGTGTGTGTGTGTGTCGGCCGGAGAGGGGGCGGGACAGGGGGAGGAATTAATTTACAGACCAACTGGCTCCCTGTGTTGCTGTGACATGTTTATTACGGAGCAGAAACACATGCTGTCAATGATCACTCGTTGTTTGAGTATCAGTTATCTCAACATTAAGGCCCATTAGTATTCTCTGGAAACCAATTCAATTAGTGCTCTCCAGGGGCCCCCGGGGGCCGCAGCACCACATCAGTCAGACAGCAGGAGAGAGTGGCTGTGTGTGTGTGTGTGAGAGAGAGAGGATTGTTTTCTTTTGTTTTGCAGCAATGACATTTGACAAATCATTGGTAAACATAAATAAACAAGTATGTTATCTTAATTTAATTTGACTCTCATGTGTTTTGTACAGCGCTGTCTTTAACCCCAGCAGGTGCTGCACCTGTAGTACGTTTTTTTTTTTTTTTCTTCCCCCTCCAGGTCATTGTCATGGCAACACCTGTTTTAGGTGGACAGAGCGACGTCCTTGGTCTCGTCTTAATCCTGGTAACACAGCTGGCCGGATTACCGACGCACCTTGACCTCAAGCGTTTGAATCCCTCGCTTCCCGGGACAAAGCTGGCGGCCGGGTTCACCTGCCGCTCCGCTGATGGAGAGATAAACGATGAACGGTGTCTGATACACATCAGAGCCGTTGTTTCATTTCATTACAGGAAAGCACTTTGTTTCTTTCAATGTTTCTTTCAGGTCAGACAGTTCCACATTTCAGATGATATCATACATTATATTTGGCTTTTCAGTAGTTCACTTCATCTCTCATGAAGGTGGCTGTGATGTTGTGTGACTGGTTTTTCCAACCTGCCAAGACACAACTAATTTCTTGAAAAATAAAACAGACAGAAAGCATCTTAATAATTTGACTTCTGAGTGAATAAATTAAGGCCATAAGAAGAAAGTCTGAAGACGAGAGACACAGAGGGCAAGCGGTGAGTTGAGAGAGAGGACATGCTTGACTTAAGCCAGTGCAGAAAGATTGTTTCCTTTGGCCTTGTGCTGCGATTTCCTGCCCTGTGATCATCTCTTCCATATGATTAGGCCGATGTGCAGAGCATGTAGTCATATGACGGGCTTTGCTCCGCGCTGGCTGTGCAGAAAAATGAAGCAGAGCAGCAACAGAGTCAGCAGACGAAAGGAGGATTAACGGCAGCAGAGAGGAGGACACACAGACAATGTGGCTAGCTACATGTTAGCATTATTAGTGTTAGACCCCTAGTCTATTGTAGGTAATAGATTGTGACACTGTGTGCATGAGGGAAGGTCAGAGTTAGAAAAGTGTGTGTGCAAGTGCTCATATCAGCTGTTGTTTCTTCTTCTTCTTCCCTTTTTTCAATCTTTCACTCTCAGGTTTTGACCCTGTTGATTACATGGATATATATGGATAGAGCTCTATAAATAGCAGCCAATTGATTAGATAGATAGATATATATGGATAAAGCCCTATAAATAGCGGCCAATCAGAGATCTCCCTGGGAAGCCTTGACACCAGTGGAAATGAAATGACAGCAGTGACCTGAGTGTGATGATGAAAAAGGTTGACAGTTGTCTTCCTGCTTTAAACTTGTGCGAAAAGTTTCATTTTTTTAATTTTAGGCCCCAAACACACACACACACACACACAAACACACACACACACACACACACACACTTGTATAAATACAGACCTAACCTGCCCTAAGTAGAGTCTATGTAATATAATTAGCCCATATCAGTGACCTCCTTTTCAGACCCTACACAATGCCAGAGGGGCCCTGCTCACACACACACACACACACACACACACACACCAGCTGGGACCTTCTGGCTAATGGACACAGTTCAGCTTCAGTCTGTGTGAAGATAAGAGTCAAGTTCTTCAGAAAGATTTCACACATTCTCAGATTAAAAATATGAATATTTGTAAACAGACGAAATATGTTTTATTAGTTTAAATTAATTCAAGTCACAGTCAACAAAGTCACATGTGAAGTTTGTTGCTTCCTGCCTACGTTTTAAAAATATATTTTTGGATCACACTCATTGGTCACATATCAAACACATGATACCATAAACTGTATTTTTTTTTTTTATTGTTTGTTTTTAAACTCTTAAATACTGCTCATATTCTGACCCATCGTTGTTTTTTTAGCAAACTTCTGAATCACAAATATTAATATATATTTATTTATTAATATTTCCATTTTTTTCCATTTCTGGATCACTATAGAAAATAATAATAATTTAAATTTTCTAATTTGACCTGAACAGCATGAGATGTAGATGTAGAGTTATATACAGTATCACCATTTAATAATGAGAGACAACATATGGGGTGAAATAAAACAAACTAGATTTTTTTTAAATTGATTTTTTTGTTGTTTGTCTTCTTTTTTATATACGGGTCATGTTTAGTGTTGCTGTGAATGAATTGCCTATTCATTCCCACATTTCTCCATCTCTCTCTGCTAATCTCTTTGTCTGCCTGTGTCTGTGTTTATTTCACTTTCTCTCCCTCCTCTTCCAGTACGTGACCCCCGCCCCACCCACCACCCACCACCCTCCACCTCCACCCCCACCCTCTCATTACCACAGCGGTTTTTGACTAAGCCTCTTACTGCTACAGACATACCTGGTCAAGTATTGGGGAAGCAATCTGGGAAGCCAATTTCTTTAATTAAGGTGAAGAGTCCCTGACCACTCAGAGAGGGGAGGGGGCTTCACTCAGTGTGTGTCTGTACGTGTGTGTGTGTGTGTGTGTGTGTGTGAGCGTGACTCTGCCGCTGTGACTTACACACTCGACGAGGTTCTTCTGTCACTTGTCAACACCCTGACGGTTTAATCTTTCCTGCCTGTGCAAGTATTAAAAGATTATGAACGTTCTGCATGGCTTCATGCACGCCGCATAAGGGGCTGTTTCTCGCAGGGCCCCTCGGTTCATTCTCAGAGGGGGCGAGACGCGGGAGGAGGAGGAGGAGGAGGGGGGGGGGTTGACATGGAGGAGAGGTGGAGCTGATGGTGGTGATTATGGTGTTTTCCATGGCATTTTACAGACACTTGAGTAGTTATTTTACACACATTTGTGACCTAAAGACTATGTAGGTTTCATGATGCATTCAAGGTTGAATAAATTCCACTTCCTAGTTGGAAAAAATGCAGTGGATTGTCTTTATAAATCAGGATTAGGCTTCCCTTCGCTAAGCCGCGCCACCCTTTAGCTTCTGTAGCTACGTCTGTCAACTTCACCACAAAAACTCTTTAGAATTTTTAGAAACAATAAGTCTGGATTCGAAGCCGCCGGCCGTCTGGAGTTTGTTTTCTCTCCAGGTGCTCCAGGTAAATGTCCTGTATGATGTGAGTGTGTGACTGGTTATATGTCTTCATAGTTCATATGACAGGCAAGATGTAGGAACAACCTACCTGCCAAATATCTGACAGCCTGTGTGCAGGTGTACTAAGGAGCTGTTTTAGGCCTTGAACACACGTACAGAGGTGTTTTTGAAAACTTCCTGTACACATGATATAACCTCAACCCTAAAGCCATGTTGGCCAATCAGAAGTCGGAAAAAAAAAAAAAAAATTTCGGGAGGCTAACAGCAATTTAGCAACATAGCAAAGTTGCTTCATGTCAATAAAAGCAAACAAGCCAAAAACCCTGTTATGTTATGTTGTGTTGTGTTGTGTTTTTTTTACAAAAACCTGCGTATATGTAGATAAAACCTTAATATTAATTTCATTTAAGGTTCTTCTGACATTATTTTTGAAAGCATCCTCATTTTTACTTTTAGTGCCTAACTCTTTTGCATAGTACTGTATATAGTACTTGTCCAGCAGTCAGTCAGATGTATGTAGTGTAGTGTATATTTCAGGTACAGAGGCGAGGTGTAATAGGCTCTTTCAGCGCCTCGCCTGGCTGGCGTGCTGCGGTGATCTTTCAGCGGCTGGGCGCCCCGCTAACACCTCTCTGCTCACTGCAGTCCTTCAATTAGCAGTTTATTATTGCAGGGGCCCTTGACTTCGGCCCCCGGGCGCTGATAGCTACATGCCAATACTGCTACTGACAGTTTGTGAGCTTGTGTATGCGTAAGAGGGACGGGGTACCGGGGTGCAGAGTGACACCTTTCAGCAGCAGTCTTTGGGGTTTTGATGATGTATATTTGTTTGAGCCCTGCAGAATATACTGATCCATTTGTGTCTATATGTCTCCTCATGAAAATCAAATGTGTGTTCTGTGCTGCTTAAAAGCATGAATGTGTTTAAACGTAACGGTAAATTCAAACGTAACTTGCTCAAAGTTGCTAAAAAAAAACACCACATTGTTTTCCGTAGTGTGTGGCCTTTTACACACACACACACACACACATATCGGCTGTACTCGTAAATGAGATGATGTCACACATAACGACGTGGTTCCTCTGCTAACGTAGAGCATAGTGTAAAAACTGGTATAACAATGAGTCAAACATGTAAAAAAAATACATTATAAAGGTTTAAAAAAAGGGGAATTTCATATAAAAATACTCAAATCAGATTTTCTTGATAGCCTATATAAAAAGAAATAACTGATCAATGAATACATAGACACATGATTATAAGTGGAAATATGTGTTTTTCTTGTTACATAAACATTTCTTATCATTTCATTGGAACTGCATTGATTTGCTTGTTTGCTGGATAGCGTGTTAGCTACATTCACCAGCTAGCACTTTAAGTAGGTTTTTTTTACTTAACTTAAGGCTCTGAGTACTTCTTCCACCTCTAGAAACATGTAATACAATAATAAAAATTACTAAATAAATATTTGATCTTATGCAGATGTGTTTTGTCAACGTACATTACATACAACGTATGTTTGAAAAAGTTTTCTGGGCTGGATTATGATTATTATTTGTTGCATATATATATATAGTATAATAAATAAAGTCCTACTGCGTCACACTGACTATAATTAAACCAGAAAATGCTGTTTCTGACAGTCATCATCTGTCATCATCTTTATTGAAGTTATCATTACCGTCTACATTGAAAGATTCATTATTGAAACCGTCTGTCATCTGCGTCACGAGTTTTCCTGCTGCATGAATGAGTGAATGAGTTCACATGAATCTGGACGGAAACAAACACACGTTTTACTTTTTATAACCTGAGAATGATGTGACGTGTTTCCAGTCTGACCTTTTGAGAGATTATAATAATAATAATAATAATAATAATAATAATTAGAAATACTTTTGAGTTTTCACTGTGACAGTTGGACAGATGTCTTTTCTTACACCTTCCTTTGTCTCCGTGTGTGTGTTTCCTGGGTGGGAGTGGGTTAACACACACTCCTGGCAAATTGTGGACTTTCTTCCTTTTGTTTTTTTGCATGATCAAAAAAACTGCAAACACACACACACACACACACACACACAGCCCCCCTCCCTCTCCTCTCCTGCCAATGCGCTGCTGGTTAGATATTGTTAGCTTTCCATTTGCCATTTACATTTTCTCTGCTTGACATAATTGAGGAATGGATGCTCTTATGAAAATTAAACTTGCGGTCCTCCTGGGTTACTGTAACCCTGTTAAAATGTAATGAGATTCTTTATGCGTCGTCTTGTGATTTTTTTATTAAATAGAATATCAGTATGACTAATTCCCCGGGCCCAAATGTGGACTGGGACACCACATTATTGATAGGCCAGTGCATAAGTGGTCTCTCTTGGCCTGCCTCTAATGGCTTAATAATGCATTATACCAGTATCAGTGGGCCTGCGGCTTGCAGTGCTTATTGTCGTTATTGAAAACACCTGGGCGGACCATTCATCAAGGTTAAATCACCAGGACCCATCCGTTCATTAGGCTGTCAGTAAACATCTTTATTTAGTTTCGGCTGCCGATACTGACAGAGTAGAGGCATGAGGGGCCCTGATGAGCAGCTGTGGCCCCTGAGCATCCAGGAAGACGTGAGGACACGGAGCTGGGCCGTGGCGAGGCTCCCGGCCCGCCGTTGGCCCACGACAGCCGGACCGAGCCTTCCCCTCCTGTCAATTGGACGGATGACAGAGCAGAACGGATTAGGTTGGCCGTTCCCGGAATAGAGGCAATTTTTACGATAGCTGTGCATTTGCTGTGCATATTTATCTTCTCTGATGATTGTTTTGAGTGTAAGCAGAGGGAGAGGCTGAAAAACTGTCGGGCAACATCAGAGAATTTGGAGGCTTTTTCTTGTCGTGACAGATGGCTTCGAGGCCCCTAACGAAGAAAGATTGGCTGCGCGGTGGAGCCAGTGGAGAGATGATTAACCTCATTGACTCCCATCTTTAGTTAAAGAGCAACTTGACAAATCATCACTGCACAGGCTGTAGGCAGCAGTATTAATATATTCATATGGATATTAGACAGCTCTGATTCAAAACACATATATGACTTCTACACAGTTTAATTTGAATTTGTCTTTAAGTTACTTTGCATTAAGACATTTGTATTTGCTATATTCAGGTCAGATAATGATGAGGTGATGCCAATTTTAACTCAGTATTTTTATAATTTAAAGAATTTACAGATTTGATGCAGTTTTTTTTTATCATATAAAGTATAAAAAATTTAGTTGAGCTCGTTTTTCATTTGTAATATAAACTTTTGGCCTCAACAATGAAACATCGTTAAGCTACAATTAGACACAAGACTCATTTGTCTCAACGTGGATAAATAATTTATTGTCTATTCATAATTAATTTCTTAGCAGCCGCCGGACTCTCGTAGTAGAATTGGACAATTTAATGAATAAATTAAGCATGTTTAATGTGTGCTGTAACACAAATGGGACCTAATACGGTTGACCGTGACATTAACGATTAATTCACAGAGAAATTGCAGTTTTAGGTCTTAATTTTAATTTAAAAGAAAAGCGAAGCCAGACTTTACTTTATTGGTTTGGATTCTAATCTGGAAAATGGGCAAAAAAAAAAAAAAATCAAACGCTGCCATCGCTGGCCGGTTCAAAATAAATAATGTGAGTCTGTCAGGATCAAGATTACAGAAGCGGCGGCGTGGTGGTAAAGAATTCGCTGACTTGTGGCCCAGTGAAACAAATGATGTGTTGGTTCATCGGTTTATCACTGACTCTCTGTAAATGCTCATATTTATCAGCATCACTGGGATTTTGTCTTTCTGCTCAGACTACATGTGCTGCATGCATTTACACCAAGAGACCTTTCAGTCTTGTGTCAAACCAGTATGGACTCAAAACAATCAAACCTTCTGTTAACACACTCTGCAAGTTGTCTAAACTAGAGGTTTCCAACACCCGGGGCCTGTTCAGGGACCTTTCATGGAACATTTTCTACCACGCCACAACAAACAATAGCAATTAGACTATAATAATAACGATATTAATAATAATAACTGCCTTGAACTTGTCAGAGTATGTATGGGTTCAACTGCAATAAACTAAAGAACTGCAAGTTTAAATTTAGGAGGTTTTCTGGAGGACGTAGTAGAGATGAAAGGTCTAATAACATCCTGATATTTGACTTTTATTTCCATTGTAACAACCTTAATAAATTCCCACATCAATATGTTATAATCAATATGTGGTGTTTAACATTGCTCTGGCCTTTGTCCATTTCTGATGTGATGAGCCAATAAAACGAGAGAGACTAAACAGGAGTAAGTCAGGATGAGATATACAGACAAGAAGTGTGTCCCTGTTCAGAGGCAACACACACACACACACACACACACACCTCTGGCACACTTGGAAGAGGCGCCACATGTGAAACGGGCGGCCGGCCGTGTTGATGAATTGATGTGGCGGGCAGCTCTTCTTCTGCCAGCTCGGGACACACAGTTTGGATTCATGGGAACCAAAAGTTCCAGGCAACCATATATCTCTCAGAGACTGAGGGCAGGGTGGCGTTAAAGAGCCTCGCACGTCTGTCACTGAGCTGGACGGCCCCCGGGGCTTCAGACCAAACACAAACAAACTGCAACAGCTGGATTCAGAGAATTCAGATACAGACGCAGATGCTTCAGAGTCCTGCACACACGGCTCAGACGTATAAGCTTCATTCAACGTGTCCCTTCATGTACAGGCTGAAGAACCAGAAATGATCCCAAGCAAGTGAAAAGGTGATTTATGTCTGCAGGAACAATATTTAATATAATTTGTGGTAATCTGGTTTATATGCTTCAAAATATCAAAATAATGTTAATCATTCATATCTGCATTAATGAACACGTATACTATGATATATAATATGAGAAACACATATACTGTAAACATATAATGTATGATCATGACATATGCTCGCCTTCACCTTTAATCATCTATTTTTGTCTTTGTTTTTGCTGCATTCACTGAGGCCAAAAAACATGTGTTATTATAGAAACTGTGTTATTGCTGCATAGACCTGTAGGGGGCGATAACAGCATGAAAAGTGTCCTGAGACTTTAAATACAACCAGGTCAAAGTAGAGCAAGAGTCAAGAGTCATCACAGCATGGTTTCAGATGTCGTCTGCTTGTGGGTTTTTTTACCCTTTTGGATGAAATAAAACATGTTTTCATGATATCTGGAGCTTTATGGGAAAGAAATGGTATTAAAGATGCAAAGTGTCCAAATGTTAGTGTTTCCTCTCACCTTAACTGGATGTTTTGTGCTTTTTTTTTACATTTTAAACGTGTAAATTAATTATTATTATAATTTTTTTTCTGTCTCTGTGTCCACATCTCCTCCTTCGGTCGACATGTTTCACCTGAAGTCAGCCTCAGACTCACTTCTTTTGCAGAGCAGTGCCAACATTTTTCTCCAAGCTCTTGGAGACAGACACGAACAATTAAAAGCTGTTAAGTGAGCTTCTTTGGCAGCAACAGCAGCACACCGGACAGCCGAGACAGCCGGCAGCTTCTTCTGGCAGAGAGAGAGAGACTGAGGGGAGAATGAAGCCTTCTCGACAGCGTTCGTCATCCCGGCCGGCCCCCGAGAACTTCTGAATGAGTAAAATGATTTGATTATGTTGAGGCTAATGATGGGGGGCATACTTAAATCCATCTCCACGGTTTTCTTTGCTTCTGCCCCTGATTCAGCACCCTGTCAGCAGCTTGTTAGACGGGTTTTTACTGCAGCTGCTCGCCTCGTCAGATGAATACTGAGAGAGAGAATAAAAAGGTAGAAGAAAGATATAAAAAAATAAAAAATAAAAAACCCACAAAAGTCAGAGAAAGACTCAAGAATAAAACAGGATGTTGAACAATAATCTAATTAACATGTTTCAAAGTATTTTCTCACCATAAAATCAATCAATCAAAACTTCATACAAACTGGCTGTTGATTCTTTAAGAGCCTGTAAACACACCACAGAAGAAGAATTTCACCTCTTTTTCTCCTTCTTTATCACATACATCCATACGTGTTCAAGCCTGAATCTGAAATATGTGCGAGGAACAACCTTTATTTTTTTATTTCATATATTCACCTCAAGTTTTGTAAGTTTGACCATGTTTAAAACAGACATCTGACATCATAATAATATAAAAATAATACAAAATCACAAAAAAATGCATTTTATGTCCCCTTTAAGGTTAGAGAAAGACTGTGAGTACAAGCAGGTGTGCATGTGTTAAAGGGACAGTTCACCCCAGAAAAGAGACACTAATGTTGAATTTTTCAAATGTATTTTTTGGCGCTTTGAGCACCACAAGCTGAGAGCCGACATCCCCAGATAGACGGATCAATAGCACTACAGGTAACAGGAGAAATAGGTATTTTTTGATTTTGGGGTGAATGAAAGAGAAGGTAACATACGGATGTTAATTCTCTGCTGCTGCAGAAGTCAATACGGACCATATGGAGACATGAAGTCGCTTCTAATTGACAAGAGTTTTAGTACCGGGCCCAAAAAACTCAACAATAAGCAGCAAACCGGGTTTGTCGTGTCTTCTCTTTAAGTGACGTATCAAAGCAGCCGAACAAAGCCGGTGACTGACACACAGCGACCTCTGCTTCCTGCCCGTCAACACAACAAAGACACTCGCTGTGCGTCCATTTACAGACAGCTGCTGCTCCACATCCGATGAAACCAAACGAATTACTGTAGAGGAAGAAAAGAAAATCACTTTAGGGACGAGAGGAGGAATCTCGGCCTTGTTGTTCTAATATTAGTGATCGTATTGTTGTAGGTGAAGCACGGCCTGCTGGGAGATCGGGGAATAGTCGTAATACACGAGCAGTTGTGTTATTGTGATTAAAGGACAATGTTCACAACAGTTTGTGTGTGTGTGTGTGTGTTTTGTTGTGGTGCATCATGGTGTGTGTTTCTAATAGGATTACACCAACATATTGGGATGATATTGATCTTTTATTAAATGTCTGATATTGGTCAGAATTTGGGTGACAGCAGCCTGTAAAACCTGCAAAACATATAAATCATCATATAAAATAATGTTGATTTAATTGTAAATCTGACTTTAACGTTGGAAAGATGTTCAATTTAATAGACAATAAAGTGGAGAAAACCACCAAACCCTAAAGTTTAATGGAAAATTACTGTTGATTAATTGATCAATCAACTAATCATTTCAGGAGTAGTCGACTTTATTTTCATGCTGACAAAAACAAACAACCAATATCTTGAAAATGAGTGAAAAATCTGTACACAAAGTACAATAAATTATTGTGTGTGTGTTTGTGTGTGTGTGTGTGTGTGCGTCCTTGCATCACAACGTGTTTCTCAGCGTTATCGTCACTTCCTCCTCCGCTGCTGTGCAGATCACTACGGTGGTGCAAACGGCGGAAAAAACAAGGAGAAAGCGAGAGATGGAGAAAGGAAGGAAGGAAGGAAGGAAGGAAGGAAGGAAGGAAGAAAGGAAGGAAGGAAGGAAGGAAGGAAAAAAAGAAACGTTTCACCGCTTTCAGAAAGAGCACCCCCCACCGCTCTAATTACATTACCCAAGAAAACTTTTACTTATGGCTAATGGAATTCGCTTAAAATTGAACCGCTGGGGCAAAAGCAGATTTGCATTGATCCAGATATGTATAGAGCCAAAGTCAGTCTATCTATTCTGTGAGGGAATTAAAGGCCGCTAAGCCTATAGAGCCAGACTGTATAATCCTATGTTAGACGATCAATACTGGCTGGAACCCACGTGAGCTTTTTTCATTGTGTGTGTTCGCCTGAATATACATTAACTATGTGTGTTTGCATGTGTGTATTCATCCAGAATGTATATTTTAGCTGTAAATCCTTCAGTTTGTAGGAGCTCTGCTCGTCTCTGACCTCGGTCATCATGAGCTGGCTCCTTTAGAGGGGTTGAAGGGGTTTTTCAGCCCGACTGTTAACACCGAACAAATAAGCCTGGCTGCCCGCCGTTTATTTAGTCTGACACCCATCGTTTAACGTGCCCTCTGACAGCTTTAACCCCCGGGAGGAGGCGTGACAGTGTCCACCTCCTGCTAATGAGAGATGATCCAACAGCAGCTTCATCATTCAGATATGCACGTACAAAACCCACACTGAAACACCGAGCCGGTGTTTTAAACATCCACACTGAAACACTGAAACACCGAGCCGGTGTTTTTAAAATCCACACTTTGGAGGCAGTTTTTTTGGAAAAAATCCATTTTGGGGCGAGAAAAATGCTGTTTTTTAACGGAGGGCTGAAAAGGATGAATGTGGACGTAAGTAGGCGGGACATAAAATCCACTCAATGGTGTGAAACTTATTTGGACGTTACAGTAAAGAGTAAAACCAAAACCAAACCAAAACATCCATCTGAGTTTAAAGAACAACTTCCTGGTTCAACTTTGACCTCTCGTACCTGCTGGTAGACATTTCGGTTGCTGTCACATCCAGTTAATAATCATTTTGTTTAAAATGTCACAAAACTATAAAAAAAAAAAAGATAATTTAGATTTTCCCAGTCAATCCTCCGTCTACTCCCGACACACAGAAACGTCGTAAACTAATAAATATTCCAGCAGTAATCGAGACCACGTGCAGTTTTTCTCATTTCTTTTATTCACGTTGTACTTTCCTCTCTTTGAATCTGTCACATTTTCAGATGTGCAGAGACATTTTTTTTCATATTTTTAAGACTAATCAACAGTCGTGAACCCAAAAACATTTAGTTTACGATGATATGAACCGACAACAAGCTGCACACGTCTCATATTTGCTCCAGTTGTTATAAATAAGAATTATCTGTTAATCTCACAGATTTTCCAGCCAAATATTTGCACCATTATCATCATCATACCATAACTTCAGGAAAGCCTTCTTTCTTTTGCATGTGCATAACATGGAATTAAAGAGGGAGATGAGCTAAGTGGTCAAGCCTAATCAAATCACAAGGTTTTAACTGGGCGACATTGATCAGCTCGGGGGGGGGGGGGTCCATCAATCTCCTCCATATTCCCTCCTCCTCCCAAACATCTCGATGAATCCCCCCGTAAACCCTGAGAATGTGCTAAATGACCTCACACAGCGGCAGCGTCGCCGCACACACACTCGATAGTGACCTCATTGATGAGCCGGCTCCTGCCAATACTCACAGCACACGGATACACACCCTCACACACACACACACACACACACACACAGACTCATCAGTCAGGAGGTCACGCCGACCCCATCATCATCACGCCGGCCGGAGTGGAGCAGCAGCAGCAATGACATTGGACGTCAGCAGCGAATCTGATGACTAAGAAATCCAAATATGAGATTAGTCCTTCTGACTATCCTGCTCCTAAGTGCCACTCCACACAAATGGGGCCCTAAGAAGATAATAACAGTACAATTGCTTTTATAGGGATGCAGTTATTCAATTACAAGCCCCAAGAGTGAAATGTTGCTATAACTGTACCACAGCGGGACACGGATGAGAGAAGAGACGGGCGGGGTTTGGTTTCAATCTTTAAAAAGAAGAAATGCGACAGCAAAGTTTGGGTGAAAATGTGTGAAAATTCGTGGATGTTTGTCCAGGAGAGATTCAGCGAGTATAAATGATCTTCTGATATTTCATCTCTGATCTGGAAAGTTGACAAACATTTGTAAAAACAAAGAAAATGTGATGTCACTGAACTCACCATCTTGCACAAGTCACATTTGGCCTTTAATTTGCATATTAAACGTCCTCTTAACGTCACAGGACTTAATTGAACTGCCGCATTCGTATGTATATAATAGAAATAAATCTCTCCTGAAGCCTTCGACTGCAGGAATCCTCCTCGCCTCGCTGTCCTTTTCCCACCAACGAGAATTAACTGCTGCCGTGCGGCCGAGCTAAAAGAATGAGGACGCTTGACCATCCTTCCTCAGCTCTTTGGCAGCATCCACTCAGAGCTGTTGAAAGTCTCGAAGCAAGCGCGCCCTCTCCCCAGCCCGCTTCCTCCAACTTAATCCTGTTTGTCTCCGTTTACTAGGATTGAAGTGGAGAGGGCTTTCTGGATGCACCGCGCTGCCTCCCCCCCCGTTTAAAAACATTTCCTGGACCATATCTATGTGCCCTCATCCAGGACTTCTATTACTTACAAATTACAGGCTCGGTAACCCAGTTACCCACCGAGGCATCGGTTCTTCTAGAAATCGACAGGGTTTCTGGGGGACGGCGGCTCGGCCAAGGGCAAACCACAGCTGAGCAGGTTGTCTTCATGAAGGAAGAAGTTTGACACAGAAAACTGTTGCAGCCGACATGACAAACTTGTGTCATTACAATCCATCTACGAAATGCTCCAAACCTACTAAATCAAAGCTTATAAGGTAAATAAAGTTACTTTTTTTTTTTTTTGGTCGCCGTGCAGCAGTGAGATGCTTGTTGCCACGGTCACTATCACATGATAATCGATTATCACATGGCCTCCATCCTCCCCAGAGATATACTCAAGACTATTATTATTATTATATTATTATTGATTAGCATCCTCAGACAGTTAGAAAGTGTCTGAGGAAATAAAGGTGGAGACGTGCCTCTGGATAATCACCCATGAGCCTCTGGGGCATCAGTGAAGGAGAAACCTTGTTATATTTAGTTAACTGCAGGATTACTCTGTGGTGACTACATTAACTCACCATCTCACTAACTTTACCTTAAAAAACTCCCGTCGTAAAATAAAATGACATGAAACTATTGTCATAAACTTACAAATGTCTTTGTCTCCAGACTGTTGGACCACACACCCGGGTCGTCTGTCTCTCAGATGTGTCTGAGAACATAAAACATGTCTGACCACCATTCATCTCGGTGCTGATCCTGCTGCACAATACCTGGATGTGCCACTGTTTTCATAGTAAACACCAGCGAGCAGAGAGACGGCTCCGCTCAGCGAGCCACACAGTTGTCTCAAAGCAGCTCGTTTTATCCTCTATATGCATCCATGCTAATAAAACATCTGACTAATGCGGCTCCTCGTTTCCTTCACGTGTATCTATTGATCCAATGATTAAATGTATAAAAACGTGAACAAAACATGAACATTAAAAAAATCTGATGTGTTTTTGGAGAGTGAGAGTCTATGATCTATGAGTGAGTGATAAGTGCAGAGGTGTGCAGAGATCTCACAACCTGCTGGCTTTCTGGAGCGACCTGCGGGCCTCTTACAGGAGGAGGATTAGGTTAAGCTAACTCTCAGCCGTTTATACAGTTATCATGGAGCGGCTGCTTTAGAGCACTTTCAGCAGAGAGGTCGGGTCTGGGAAGTTTCACACAGATCGAGGCTTTCTTGTTGCCTTTCTTATCAACACATACACAGTCTCACAGGCATGCAGCTGACTACGGGAATGCACACGTAGACGCGTATAGTAAAGTTATAGATGTAATTTACCACTTTTAAACATAGTCAGAAATATCAGTTACCTTTATACACAACTAAAATTCCTCTAATGCCGCCTGGATTATGTTTATAGGAAGGTTTTTTATTTAAGGCATCTTGTGGATCAGACGTCTTAGATTATATATGAAAACATGTAAATGCATGATTTAAGTGTCTTCAAGACAAATAGCAACATAATCTTTGTTTCCACCCTCATTGTGTCTGGAGGTAGCCGCTGTGTCCCGTCCCGTCTGTCCCGTCTGTCCCCGTCTGTCCCCGTCTGTCCCCCTGTGATAATGACGGCTGAAGGGACTGAAACAACAACAACAATCTTTTTTTCCTGGACACATTAAAGCGAAAGGAAGAAAGCGACTCCAGATACAACGATGCAGAATAACGTGCTTTAGTAATGTTTATCTGATTAGTGCAACAACTGAATATTTACGTTACCTACAAGATACACGTTTCTTTGAGTTTAGTAAAGTAAGTAAAAAATACACCTCGATTCTACCAAAGTAAAATAAAGAATAAAAAGAGTTTAATTTAAAACATTTATCTTCACACACTCACACGTAAACACACACCTTTAGGAACACACCTTCCCCATGTCTCATCCATCCATCCCATCAGGCCTTGAGGGCAACATCCACAGTAAGTAGCTAGCTAATTAGCTAATAACCTGCTAATGAAATCGGCAGCCAGCAGCCCTTTAAGGCTCAGGAAGGTCCTTCAGCATCAGCGACGGTGATCCAGCCAACATTCAGCCAACATTCAGCCAACAGCAGCTCAACATTTCTCATGCAACATTGCACCTTTATCCATTCACAGCCCTCATGTCTGAAATGAAACGTCCCTTTAGATGTCTGCCTTTACAGTAAATGACACAACACACACACACACACACAGTGACACACACACACACACACAGTGACACACACACACAGTGACACACACACAGTGACACACACACACTCCCTTTAAGAGCACAGAGCTCTCCTCGCCTCCCCAATTAGGCCTCTAATTTGGCTAATGGAGCATTAATGGAGAAAGAGGCTGCTGAAGACCCGAGCTCAGCACAATGTCCTCCAAACCAACATCACACACACACACACACACTCAAACACACACACACACACATACACACACACACAGACAGACAGACACACGCCACCCCCTCAACCCCAATACAACACACAGATTAGATTTCACTAACAATACTATCAGAATGCCTCTCTGTGGAGACAACACACACACACACACACACACACACAGGTTTGGCATCTTTTGACTAGATTCACACACTCACACACACTCACACACACACACACACACACACACACTCTCACATGTACACACAAGTTGCAGCCGTGATATACTCACACACAGATGTAGATAAAGGTGAAACTAACAATAATCTTTATTATTGATGATTTATTTATCAAATAATCAATATTATTATTATAATAAATATAAAATAATATTTAAATATTTGATTTACTACCATAGAAGAAGAAAAATCACATTAGAGAAGCTGAAATCCAAGAATTAAGACTTTTTAAAATTAAATTATAAAAATAGTTGCCGATTAATTTAATTGTTGAAAACTAATCGATTAATCAACTAATCGTTGCAGCTTCAGTTGCAGACAGTGACAGAGACATTTAAATGCTTAATAACTAATGATTAAATACACACCTAGATTAATACACACATGCACAGAGGCGCTTCCTGCATGAAACACACACACACACACACACACACACTCATTAAAAGATGTGGACAGCATGGGAACTACTGCAGCGCTGTTGAGAGGAGGATCAACATGGCGCCATCACCCTGCTCCTTATCAAACACACACACACGCACACACACACACACACACACACACACACACTGGTGGTCATGTACTGTATATGTACATAACCCCATGTGATACTCTAAACATGTATGACCTGTCTAGTGTGGATCTGCTTTGACCTTCATATCGCTGCCGCGTGAAGACGTCACAACCAAAATGATCATAATTAAAAACTTTCAGACGTGTCCTTCTGCTCCTGAAAAACAGGCACATGTTGCCAACATGAGGTCATCCACCTAAGCGCGTATGTTTCAGCAGCGTCAGTGAATATTGTCCCAGTGTTGCGATAAGGCGGCGGTGAACTCCTCCCATGATGCCTTGTTGGGTTGTGTTGGAGTTTCCAAAGCATGACGGCGCTGGCGACAGCCATATCTGACGCTCTGACCCTTTTCAAGTCAGCCGCTAGCACTTCAATCTCCCTCTCTCTGTTACACACTCACACACACACACACACACACACACACACACACACATCCTCCCCACGGTTGATAGATACTGCTCCAGTCTCCAGGCCTTCGATAAGGAGACCCCCCTAAAATAAGAGGAGGGGTGCAGCGAGTGTTCATGGCAGGCAGTCTGAGAGGAGGAGAGTGGAAATCCATAGAGAGAGACTGTGTGTGTGTGTGTGTGTGTGTGAGTGTGTGTGTGTGTGTGTGCAGTCATCCTAATCTCCAGCCCGGCTCCATAAACACTCCTGTGGCCTCACAGAGCCAGATCCTGAGCAGCCATGCGGCTCCAAGTCTGATGCAACGCGGCACACCAACACCATGCAGCCGCCGCCGCCGCCGCCGCCACAGCTGCTGTTCACTGACAACAAACCACGATTAGCTCAGGCCCTATCTGATGATGTCATCAATTGCTGTTTCTGGTGATTGAGGAGAAAAAAAAAAAACCTACACAAGTCTGGCTTCATTACATGATTCTCAAAACCCTAAACTGGAGTACATTATAGTGAAATATGTTGTGTATGTTAATGGTAATAAACATAAATTATCAGCACGCGTGACGTCATCTTATCGCAAACAACATTCTTTTGAACATATTATTATTGTCTACACCTGATTTCCCGTTCACAGGTAAACAAGAAGATTATTTCTGTTTTTACTTTCCGATTGGCTCTCTCAGCAGTCGGACTTCAAACCCGGCCTGTGATTGGTCGTAGCGAGCACAACGTTAGGTTGTGAGAGGCAGAAGCAGATCAGAGCCGGAGCCAGACCCAAATAAATGCCGAGAGTCTGTTAGCATTCCTCACGTTTCTCGATATCCCCCCTTTTACTCTGAAGAAAAACCACACATTCAATCTCAGTGTTTTTAAGTTAACATTATAACGTGTTAAAACGTTAATGCTGCAACGTGTTTTTTTTTTACTGTTCGCTGATGAGAAAAGTGTAATCTAGCAGAGGTGATAATGGTGTGCAGCTCAAAGACATACAGTCGTATCACAAACATAACTAGAGAGTAATGTTAAACACAGATAACAGACATGGCAACACAAGAGAAACTGGAGAGCAGCACAGTCATCATGGTATGATAGAAATGTAGGATACAAACACAAACTGACTCTGAAGTATCCGTGCCAAGACATTTCACATGTGATGTAACGTGATGTAAATCTCATGATGGTACAAAACTGGACCAAAGTAGTGGACTAACTATACAAAACCAAGATTTAAACGTTTCGTGTTTGAGCAAAAACCTTTAAAAAGTAGGAAAGTGTAAAAGTTTTCCAGACTGCGTTAGTTTCATTTTTACCCGCCGTGTTTAAACACGACTATCTTTGGCTCATTTAACAGGATGTTGATGGTTTTCCGGCGTGAGGCAGTGGTGACTCAGTCGTATCGATCTTAAACTGTCTCGACTTTTTTTCTGCCAAGATGGATGAGAATCCGTCAAAGTTCGGGGACAAAAGCTCCTGAGTGGGAACGGCCACCAGCTCAACACGCAGAAAAAACTTTCTCTTCCGAAACAAAACACCCGGCGTCAAACAAAACAATCGGTTACCATTAAAAACCGCAGAGGACTTTCACTCATTCATGCCGGAGGGGGGAAGTAGGATGCCGTTCATTACGGGCGGTTGTTTAGCTTGTGTCAGGTTTTATGAGTGAATGAGGAGACGTTGACTTCCTGTTTGTCGTCACTGAGACCACCCGCACAGACTGGTTGGATGGCACGGATGACTGGCTGATCTGACTATAGAAATGACCCTGAATATCTATATCCAAAAACATGGATGGCCCTCAAATATATATAAGAATGGATGACCAATATTAGCATCTCAGGCTAACAAGGTTAAAACTGACTAACGGAGCCTTAAAGCTGGAAGTTGGTTCATTTGAATCTAATGAGAAAAGTGTACACGAGTTGAGTTCATATATGATCTCAGGAAATGTAGTAAAATGCCTATGATGACATGTGTTTTTGTCCAATATAATGTGAAAATATATCTGTAACATAATAAGATGATAGGACACGATATAAAATACGTTATATTATGTTTTAAAAGGACAGAAGACAAGAGAAAGGTCACGTAATTGAATTCCTCTGCACACTTTTGCAGGTTGGATCTTAATGATTAACGTCAGGTTGGGATTTCCTTTAGTTAAAGTTGCAGCTTAGTGTGTAATAATGCCTCCGTTCACTAAGGTCACAGACAAGCCGTGACTTCAACCGCTTGACAACCGTTTTTTTACCTTTGATCTCTCAGGTTATACCTCAGCGTTCACACCTCCTCAGTGTACGAATGCACATCTGCAGGGTGTTAACAGACGAGCGGCTTTTTGAAAAACGATGATTGGAGAGAGCTAATGGCAACCAATGATCCACTCACTGCACAAAACATAAACATGTCTGACGTATCCGCTGCACAAATTGCGATCCTGCCGATCTAAACGGTGCGGTCGACAGCAACAACAGTACCTGTGTTGTTGAGGGTGTAACTGCAACTATGGCCGCAGGGAATCCACTTCTGAAAAAGTCTCAAAGCCACACAAGTGGAGCTAAGCCCTGCTGAAGAGAGGCTGTCATCTTCTCCGGGCTGCACCTGTAGGGACTGGCCTGCCTCTCCACAGACCTGGCCCAGGAAAGAGAAGAGAGCTTTGGGTGGATTTGGGTGAGAATGGCAGCTCTTGATGCAGTAAATGCTTTGACTGAATCGACGGTGTTCGGTATGAACCCCGAGGGGGAAGAAATGGAGACTACAGCTGTGAAACTGCTTCAGTGAATTTAGACATGATTATATATATATATATAGTAATACAGTTAGATTAACGGATAAGGAAGGGAGTTTTTTTCTTTAATCTTTGATTTTTGCTGAAATATTGGATCATTTGAACGTTTATTGAAATGAAACCATGTGAGAAGTTTAGAGGTAAAAATCAATACTCAAGTAATTTTTGAAAAAACAAAAAGGACATTTAAAGGAAAGAGTTCAAACAGGATATCATCACAGGTCGCTGGAGTTGAACGTATAAGACAGACAGATATATGTGGCACTAAAACCTGCTCGATTTTCCCAACTCCCTCCATCCACAGGAGTCTGGTACTGTAGACGTGTTTACACACACTTAAGCCTCACTGTATTTATTACTGAGTGAATCTCCAGGTACTTATACAGTCAAACCACCATTTAAAAAAACACAAACATTCATGCACACATTGTGAATATCATGAAAACCACACACACACACATTATCTCCGAACATGCACCTCCACTGCTCACAAGTACTTAGCGCATTAGAGAAACAAAACAGATCTACCACTCAGCACACACTTTAATCCTCAGGCATCCAGCTCTGGGATGGTGTGAGAGAGTCTGAGGCCGAGCTCTGCATCCCAGCCCGCTTGCGCTGACAGACAGCACTCTCTGCTGCAGAAGGATAGGTCAACGGGTCATGTGACCTATCTTTGGACAGGCCGCACGCAGACACGAAGGCCCACGCCACTAATCCCGCCATCCTTCTTCAATACGCTGTCGTCAGGCGAGTGAAAAAATGCGTTTTGAAGAAAAGCATGTTGTTCTTTAGTGATGGTTTGGGATGGAAATAGAAGAAAATGTGGCAGTGGCAGGTTTCCAGAGCTGGAAGATTTCACTAAAAATGTAAACCAACATCGACGCTTGCCAGTTTCTTCATATATGTGTCCAGTACAGGGTGGAAAAACATGGAAAACATTGATGCTTTATAAAAAAAAACCTTCTGGAAAATGTAAAATGTGACCAAAACTGTCCTGGAAAAAAGCTTCAGCACTGCTTAGGGATGAGATCAAGTTAAAATTATGATCAAATGATCGGTTATGATAAAACAAACATCATTTCAGAAAATAAAAAATGAAAAAAACAAAAAGTTGAGAAATACAATCCTGAAACAGCAAACCGATCGTCGTGTCATCTGACACATCTATGTACTGTTTGTCTGGTGCAATAACACAATAACCGTTGGATCAGTAAACATTAGTAACATTTTGCAGGTGAAACACAATTATCACAAGCTGCTTTTGTTTCAGAAAACTGCTCCTGAACTTCAGTAAGTTGTGTAGCAGCAATAAAGAAACTGGACTGGATTTGGTCGAGGCCTGTGTCCAGTCGGCCTGTTCAGTAATCCATTCATGCCTGTGCAACAGTTACAACATCCAGGTAAATAAAACAACTAAATCAAACTAAATTTATAAAATTATAAAAGCAACCACAGAGGAAACCAGAGAAAAGAAATATATTTTGCTACTTTTCTACTTTTCATCCACATGTCGGACCGTGTTGCTAAACAAGGAGTAAAAAGTCTACAGTCTGTTAACCACATAAAGATGTTTGCTGGGAGAAGTGGATGTGGACAGTTTGAGAAATGGAGGCGTTTATAATCTGCACAGAAACAAATGGAGGGCTGAACGAGTGCGAGCAAAGTACGCGATCGATCACAGAGCAGGAGAAGGAGGAGGAGGAGGAAGGAGGATGGAGGGAACGTATGAGTCGGAGGGAGGGAGGGAGAGATGGAGAGGAGAGGAGAGGAAGGGAGAGAGGGAGTCGGGGGTTGGTGGGTGGGTGCAGATAAAGCCGAGCTCTGGAGGATTAACTTGTCTTGAGTGTGTTTCAGAGCCGGTGTGGTTGAGGGACAGGCACTCTGCTCCGAGGCTCTGGAAGTTCTCAGCAGCATCCAGACGCCCTGTCTGCGGTCTCCGTTCACACACACACACACACACACACACACATGGAAACACATGGAAACACACATAAACAGAAAAATAACATGAACACAAAAGCACACCAACACCTAAATACAGACGTGTACAGACTCAGTGTGTCAACAGACAGACACAAACAAACTTTTCTCCTCTGTTTCTGATCCAGTTTTATTTATAACTTATTTAAAACTTATCAACCATCATGTTTGGTTTTTGAAATATTTTCTCTCCAAACCTCAAAGTAAATAAATTTGTTTGACAGAAAAGTGACGTTGCCAGTTTCGACTGACTTAACTCAAAACTTTTAATTTTGAAAGTTTACACCAGCTGTCATGTGATCAACGTTGTTGTTGGTGATTGGTCAAGCAGACACACGTGTTCACCACATCTCACTACAAGGAACAATAATCTAGTAACCACCAAAACCGTCTACTGCATGTTAGCAGTGAACGCAGTAATGCAGTGTGTACCGTATACTGCATACTGCTTTTCATTGTAGTAGAGAGCAAATAGAAATTAAATAAAAGTCCAAACTATAAAATATGTGTTTTTAACAAAGACTAGAAGAGTTATTAATTAAGACTTTAACGCTGCAAAATAGCGAAAAATAATATTTATTTCACACATGCACTTTTGCACACATGTACGTAGTAAACTACAGTCGTCCTAAACTTGCACTACTGTTACACAGATTATACAGTGAGGATGTTTTAAAGAGATTTACAGCTTTACTCAGTTCAACGAGGAAGACGATGATTCGAAGAGGAAGATGTGTGCATGGCTGATGTCGTTTTAGCAGCATTAAAACCTCGACAGTCACTTCCTGATTGAATGTGGAGTGTTTGTCATTCCACGTTTCCAGATCACGGTGGCTGTTTGAGCCTTTAATCAACCAGCGACATGAGTTAGCAGGTCTGTTTCACACCATGACGCTCTCGACTCTGGATGCTTCGCTGGTGTCGGCTGAGGAAGGTGACAGGACCCCGGTGTGAAAGCGCTGATAGGGCCGCACTTTTCCAGAACATTCCCACACGGAGCGTCTCCAGAGCCCCACCACCACCACCACCAACCTCCACCCCACCACCCCGACACTGACATCATGATGGGTGACAAGCGTGCCTGCTGTCAGTCAACCAGGCACCCAAAGAAACACACTCACGTTACGAGTGATGAAGCGAGATCAATGTGGAGACAATAAGGAAGAAATTTCACCTTTTTACAACATGAAAACTGTCACACCTGTGCATTTCTATTCATGTGAGGACCCTCATTGGACATAATGTCTTCCCCAAACTCACACACACACACACACACACTCACTCACACACTCACTCACACACTCACACACACACACACACACACACACACACACAGAGAACAGATGTTCAGGTGACAGACAGATGTAATCCAGGCGGCTGGTGACTCTGTGTCTTTGTGTACGTGCATCTATGTATTTATATACATGTGTGTCGTACAAACATACTGTACCTGTGTGTGTGTGTGTGTGTGTGTAAGACGTCATCATTACTGTCATGTTGACAGCAGGACACACACGTCGTGCTGAGAGGAGGGGCCGTCTGAGGAGCCTCAGGGTGCGTCTGTGTGTGTGTCAGCGGTGGTGAGTTAATCGAGCCATTACTCTGATTAGACCCTCTGTCTCTCCGCTGCAGGACGAGGGTGATGGTTAGCATTCAGTAGGAAAAACATAACATGATTTAGTGTGTGTGTGTGTGTGTTTGTACATAGAGCTGAGTGTGTGTCAGTGTTGGTGAGCTCTGACGTGTTGAGATCAAAGAGGAAGTTTTCTTCACGGGGTCACAAGATATGATGCTGGAGTGCTTCTTTGCTTCTAAAAAAATCCACCTTAAAGGACTTTTTTTAATGATTTTTATGTTATTGATATACTTATATGTTCCCTGTAAGTCAAAATTCAGGGCTCCAGGCTGCTACAAACAGTTAGTTTTGGGTCTCTCCATTTTTCTTTTATTGTTGAGACGTACAAGTCATTGATCAAGCAGCAAATAAACAGTGTTTTGATATGTATTTTATTAGTTTATTAAGTATTCTCTACTTCGATTTCCTCTTCCTCTCCTACTATTCAAGAAGTAAATAATATTTGTGGAGAAAGGTCCACCCACTTCCTTAAAACAACCATCAGCAGCATCTTCAGCCTCCACAGTGGCTGTCAGCTCTATTGTGTCTGTGATTTGTCATCTTCTCGTTCCCTTCAGGACACTTGGCCGGGGGACAGCGGCCTTTGTGTCGTCCTGGTGTTGAGCTCTGGTGAAAAGGCAACAGAGACGAGGCAATGAGCTAAGTGATATTTAGCTCTTTGCCTGCCTGCAAACGACACACACACGAGCACACAGACACAGGAGATGGAAACACATCTACACACACAGAGAGAGACACATGAAACCAAAAAATAAGGAACAAAAATCATGTCGATACACTCAGCAGCCGTCTGCTGCTGGCTGCAACACACACACACACACACATGCTCTGTCAGCCTGGAGTTGACGTTGACAGGCCGCTCTTTTGTCCATCATTCACCCACAGACGAGAGCACAAACAAGAGAGAGAGAGAGAGAGAGAGGGGGAGAGATAAAAGCCCTCCCCCCTGCCCGCCGTAATCCAATTACAGGCCTGCAAATTTGATTGGCGCCCCAGGAGTGTGCCTTCAGCTGTCCGTCATTAGCAACTCGGGAACAGGGGGGGCTCGCTGAGGGTGCTGTTAGGGTGAAGGTGTGTGTGTGTGTGTGTGTGTGTGTGTGAAAGAGAGAGACAAAGCAGGACTCACACTTTATCTCTTTTGGCTCAAAGACGTCTCCTCTGTCTTCATGTGCCAATATCCGATGTATACCTCCCATTAGAGGCCATTAGAAAAAGCCAAAATGAAAAATAAATGCCTTTATTTAACATTTGTCAGATGATCAAATGTGCTGCAGATTCCTCCGCCAGACCTCCTGCTCAGATGAGTGAATAAAGGATGAAAATCATGACATGAAAATGAAATAAACACTCTCTGTTGTTTGTCTGATAAATCTCAAATATCTTGTTCGGTATCTGGTCAGCGCAGCGTCACAGGCGTTGAGGAGGAAAGTAAGAGTGGAAATGTCAGAGGTATCTGGATACTGATTGGCTGAGTGGGTTCAGGGCAACTAACAATTAATAACCTATTAAAAAAATAGTGTAAAAAAGGTCTCAAACTGCTTATTTTGTCTGATAAAGAGTCCAACATCTTAAATATATTCAATTCTTAATGATATAAAAGAGAGAAAAGCAGCCAATGTTTGAGAGGAACCAGTCATAACGTATTTAGGCAATTAATTGGTGATCAAAAAGTTCAATTAATTAAGTAATTAAGTGAGTTGATGCAGACAAATGTGTTTTTTTATATTTGATCCCTTTGTTGCTTTATGAAATGTCAAATTTTTTTTATGTCATCTGTCGTTTTGCAGCAATTGTTTAAAAAAGCGAAAATGAAATTGATTATTAATTACAGTTTATAAAACTTATTTGGGTTGTTTTTTTCATAGCTGAGATAATTGCTGAGATCTTAGTTTACCTGTGTGAGGAGGGATTATAACGAACATTTCAGGTGTGTTTACTCTCATTTTTTACCTTTTTATCTTATCTTATCTTAACTTTCTGCTCCGCTGTGTTGAGATCTGGTGAGTTCAGTGTTTTATAACTGAGCCAGAGATACAAAAGCAAAAATCAAGTTGGAATAAACCAACTTCATGTGAATGTGAAAGCTTGTCTGACTGACTGACGACCTGCAAAACAAAAAACCAGCTCTGGACTTTGTTTTTGGGGCTTTTGAGGAGATTTTCCGGGAGCCCAGCTGACTCTGTGTCGGCTCCAGAGATCTTTTAAGAGCTTAAACAACATCATGTTAATAGAGTTGTTGTGTCGTGTCAGTAGCTGTATTCAAAGCTCGGTAAGTCCTTTTATAGCAGGTTTGACTTTTTGTTAGTGATGAAGCTCTTTAGTTTACATTTGGATAACAGATTTACCAGAACAGTAACTCATCCAGATACAGGTGGAGGTTTCTTCCATCATCATCTGGGCTGCGTCTGTTTCTCTTTCCTCCTTAAGTTTTTTTACTTTTTTTTTACTTCTTGTTTTTCTCTTTCAACACCACTCAGAATAAGTTTAAAAGTCTTGTATGATATTACATGCAATTACAGTAACTGTGGACAAACTATGTGTCTATGTGAGCAGTAGGTGTTTGGTTTCTCCGTGGATGCCAGCGAGACGCCAGACGTATCAGCGTACAGCTTTGTATCTGCCGAAGGAAGATCAGTGAGGAAGTCACAGACATGCCCCGGGTCTTATCTTTTATTGGCCGGCTCCTCGGAGGTTTATCTTTTATTGGCTGGCTCCTCCGTCAAGCTTATCTTTATTGGCTGGCTCCTCCTGAGGACAGCCTGTGAGCCAGGGCTGAGGTGGAGGTGGAGGTGGAGGGGGGGCACTGCCAGGATGACTGGGACCGACACAGATAGCTCTATCACCAGTGTGGGAAAGAAACACAGCCCTGTTTCCAGCTTCAGGGCAGACAGACAGACAGACAGACAGACAGTCCTCTCCTTCCTTCTCCATCCTACTTCCTACACAACCAATTTTACATTTTTGTGTCATTAGGAATTTAGGATGAAGTGGAAAGATTCACATGTTGAAAGTTGTACGATCACTGAGTTAATCAAATGAGGGTTTAAAATACAGTTGTTGTTTTTTTTTATTCTATTAAATTTCATTTTAATAACACTGAACATTGGTCTTTGACTCAGACGTCCATATTTGCTTGTTTTCTCAAGCTCAAGGCAGAAACTCATAATTACGGTAACTTCAGTGTAACTTGAACGCAGCCTTAGATTCAGAGTAATTAACTTAAATAAAAGTAGAAATCAACACTGCAAAAACTCCTAATTTCCTGACATTTCTCTGTGAAATGCGCCTCAGTGCATTAAGTACAAGTAAGTTATATTATCATATACAGTATATTATATTACTGGATGATGATGATTCAGGCAAAGATCACCTCATAATGATGTACTACAGTCTGCACTCCAATATTTGAGTTTACTGTAGCATTTCGACCACATTAGTTGCATTTGATGCATTTGTGGAGCATATTCAGCTCCACCTCGGGGTGGAGGGGGTGTGTTTCCTCATCGATGATTGACAGCTCTATCCTATGCTGTAAAGGTCATCTAATGGCTGTTTTAACAATCCTGGTCAGCTTGTGTCTCTTTACTAAAGTCAAGTGATTTATGACAGACAGAAATATTAAAAACATGGATTCTTTTTATCAGGCTGGCACAATAAATAAAAAAAAAATAATAATAATAAAATAATAAAATAATAAAATAAAAAAAATAAAAAAATAAAAAAATAAAAAAATAAAAAATAAAAAAATAAAAAAAATTAAATAATTTAAAAATTTAAAAAAATAAAATTTAAAAATTTAAAAATTTAAAAATTTAAAAATTTAAAAATTTAAAAATTTAAAAATTTAAAAATTTAAAAATTTTAAAATTTAAAAATTTTAAAATTTTAAAATTTTAAAATTTTAAAATTTAAAAAAACATAAAAAAATACAATAAAATAAAATAAAATAAAAAATAAAAAAGGTTGTAAAGAAAAGAAACATTTGATAATGATTTAACATTTAATATCAGCAGATGAATTGATGGACATAATATTTAATTGCATCCCTAAATATCTGTATTATTTAAATGTATTTTATTTTGAATTATTCGTATTGTATTTTATTACTTGTAGTGTATTGTCTGTGTTTTTATGTGACTTGTTTTGATGTTTTAAGTATGAAGACAATTTTCCACTTTTGCAGAAAATAAAGTTGTATTCTATTCTGAAAAAAGGAAGTTTTTCAAAATAAAATGAAAAAAAAAATATCCAAGACAGGTGTTTCCTGGACCAACAACAGACACTGATGTGCTGCTTTCACTCATCACATGTGGCATCACTGTCCTCTCTGTGTGTGTGTGTGTGTGTGTGTGTGTGTGTGTGTGTGAAATGACAGAATAAGATGCTGTTCTCAACACTTGTTTCCTGGAGTCTGGCCTATCAGTGAGATAAACAGCAGATCTGCTTCGGCAGGTCTGTCACAGGAACTGCTGTTCACAGGCGTTACACAGTTTTATCATCCAGAGGAAAGCTGATAAGTGAACTCTGCAGACCCCGGATAAGTGTTCACAATAATTAGCATTTTAAGAGCTGCACTCTGACGGGAGACGTCTCAGACAGAGACACCTGCTTTTACAAAACATCACAAAAAAACAACACAACACACACATTTTTAACAGGTGGCAGCTGAAGTTCTTATTTCACATTTGCCAACATGTGAAACGGCGTAACGTAGCACGCGTGACCCGACATGACCCAACACATGATGTGATAGGAAGTGATATAATGTCATATGATGTAATGTAACGTCATTATGAAATGATGTGACGTCAGAACAGGTGTTAACTCAGGAAATATTTCGAGTTTATCACATAAAAGAGGTTCCACGTTTGCTTTCCAGTTTGACCTGAGGAGTGAAGAATAGAGTAGAAAGAGACTTGAGTGATCTGCTCCCCCGACTCAGGGTCCCTGGTACCCCTTATCAGCCCCTACACCACCCACCACCCACCTCCTGCAGCCCCACCACGGCTCCACCACCTCCCGGCCAAAAACACCCATGTCCTCCATGTCTCTGAAGATCCTGTGGCCCCTGTCTGTCTCCTTGCTTTGGATGACATCACTGGACCAAAAGGGGAAGTGTGTGTGTGTGTGTGTGTGTGTGTGTATGCGTGTCTGGAGATGGTGGGCTGTCTTAAGGGTTGCCGTGACAACAGCATCCATCCCGTGGGAGGAAGATCTGGAGGCTTATCACTCTGAAAAGCTTTTAAAACAAAAAAAAAAAACCCAAACAGAGAAAAAGGGTTGTGACTGTAGGAAGCAGAGCCTGATGGGTAAATAAGTTAACTGATTTAAGACCAGTTCCCGTATTCGCTGGTTGTTAACCGAATATTACACTGAGGTTGAGTTTAATATGCAACAACAATGACAACATTTAAAGGCCCTGCAAACCCAAAGTAAGAAGTTTCTAGTTATTAGCTGATTAGGTGATGATTAAAACTTCATGCAACATGTTAAACACAGAGGAGACACTTACATATGATCTTCTTTTTTATGTATGTAGACATACATAACTCACTTGTATAACTTATTTGTATAAAAAAACATGCATGCATGTAGAAAATATAGAAAATTATTATATATAATAATTAAATAATTAAATTCTCAGAAATACTGAGTACCATAAAAATAAAAATCATCTCTAAGTCTTTCTGCGCGTCGCCTCGTGTCTCTTATCCAGCCTGCTGATGAAATCAAGGCTGACAGCGCGCCATGACAACATGCAGCTCTGTCGCCTCATTGGCTGATAAAGATTAAGTCGTTTATGCAGTGAGTGTCTATAGGAAGATCTGCATTAAAGTTCAGAGCTCTGATTTTAGTATTGTGGCTCAGTAGAAAATATAAACCAACAACCGAGAACACAGACGCAGGTTAAAAACACACACGCAGACCTACAGACACACACACTCACAGACCTACAGACACACACTCACAGACCTACGGACACACACACACGCAGACCTACAGACACACTCACAGACCTACAGACACACACTCACAGACCTACAGACACACACTCACAGACCTACAGACACACACACGCAGACCTACAGACACACACACACACAGACCTACAGACACACACTCACAGACCTACAGACACACACTCACAGACCTACAGACACACACACTCACAGACCTACAGACACACACTCACAGACCTACAGACACACACTTCATCCAGACGCCCTTCCTTATCTCTCAGCTCCTTGGCTGCATCTTGACACACTAACCATGTACAAATATGGAAAGAGCAAAGCACTGTCAACACCGTCCCAGTTCTCCCAGTATGGACCAGAGCACTGAGCCTGCCTGCACACACACACACACACACACACACACACACACACACACACACACACAACAATTTGATTTGCTGAATGATTTGAAGACGTCAACTTATAACGTTTTTCACTATTTTAAAAAAAGATTCTGCTAACACACACACACACCCACACACACACACACACACACAGACAGAGTGATGCAGACCCGTCCGCCCCCCCTCCCTGGGAAAGGCTGAGAGGACAGCAGGCCGTCACTGTTAGCGTTACATACCACTCAGAGCGCGCTCAGATAAGACGAGCCGAGGAGCCGAGTCCCTCCAAAGATCACCGAGCTGCTGACAGTTTTGGTTTTGTTGTTATTATTAAATTATGTATTTATTTTGTTTGCCTTATTATACTTATTATAACAAAACCTAAATAATGTTGATGATAACACAGAGCAGGAGGGTTATTTCTTTCAGCGCTACAACGTGCAACAACGGCCCCTCGGCTGGGAATCGAACCTGAAACTCGCTGTGTGTTCTTCTTTCACTCAGCTAACAGAGCAGCTGTTAACCACATACAGTCTGCAGGGTTAATACGGGAGCGGAGGTGTGAGACAGTACAAGGACCAGAGTGCTGTCCTGATAAAGTCACACAGTTGTTGTGTTCACTAATTTAAGACATTCACTAATTGTGGCTCACTAATGGCCTGTAGAGCTGCTATTAGGATCTGTGAGATAGTTTATCTCTGGACTGACAGAAAACACAAACCTGACACAGACACACGTGTTCAAGCAAAGGCTGCAGAAATAATATATATAGACATAATATTTTAATGATTTTTCTCTCTCTCAGTGCTAATTTTGACACCTTATTTTTGCTTTTGCTTCTTGTCTAATTTCTCAGTAGATTGCAAATTAATATTATTATTAACAGATCAAGCAGCTTCCTCTGAACAGGATATATTTTGGGGAGATTTTACCAATCAGGAGCATCAGTGTGTTATCGTTTGAAATTATTCAACTCTCTGATGTTTTATTATATTTACATAAACTACAGTACGGTATATTTTGTGAACATGTGTGAACTTTGTGCTGGTTAACGCGGTCGATCGAATAGTTTCCTCACAGAAAACAGCCAGAATGAATCACTGGGAGATAACAAAGTGCTCTTTCAGTCTGAACATCACAATCTTAAATCTCCAGCGGTGTGAGTTTTTATCAGAGTCCAAGGTGCTGTTCAGGGGGTCAACAGGTCACAGTGGGGGGGCCTGAGGGTTCAGGGACAGGCTGTCTGTCTGTGAGCTAATCCTCCAGCACACACACACACACACACACACACACACTCAGACCTGACCTCTCTGCTACCAAACCACATAGAAGCGTGTGTTTATATTCTAGCGTCTTAATGTTTGCATAAATCTGTCTTTGGTGTCTGTGCATGTGTTTGTCACATGTGAGCTGTAAAACACATATCTGACCGTGTCCATCATCCATCGTCATACCAGACCGCAGGCTGCTACCGCTGATCGGCAACAGACAGGGAGGGCCTGCAGGGGTCAAAGGTCGCAGAGAAACAGAAGTCCCCGGTCACATCTATCTATCATCACTCCGTTTTCTGAGTCAGCAAAGTAATGACAGAGCTATCGACACTTCGTTTCTGTTGATTTGTTTGTCGTTTTAGCTAAAATATCTGACGTTAGATCTGAGAAACTAACATCAATATTAAACTTTGTATGAGTTATGTTTAAGGCCCTCTTATGCTTACTGTTTTTTGAAGGGAAGCTGGAGAAATCAATCGTGCATGTTTTTAAAACCTGATAAAACATGATTTTTATGTCCGTGATTGATTTTCATTCCTCGACGCGGAGAAACGTTGGATGTGTCATGTGACAAAATGGACACCATTTTTATTTGTGTCGGGAGTTGTGGGATGTGTGACAGTGTGTATGTGTTATCAGACAGATGGAGTTAGAGTATTTGTGTGTGTGTGTGTGTGTGTGTGTGTGTGTGCTGCTACTGTGTATGTTCAGTCGTCCATAGATTTTAGCAGCGTGTGTGTCCGCTGGGCATCGCTCAGTTCTTAGCAGTTGGTGTGTTTCTCTGGGGAGCGTGTGTGTGTGTACATGCATGTACAGTACTGAGTCTTCTCCCACTGGACCGTGAGGATTTTTATCACTTCATCAGCTTGTTGGTAGACACGTCTGTTTCTTCTATTTGAGTTACTGAATGAATCATTCGTCATTTTTTTTGCAAAATATTGTCAGCAAAAAGTTTTTGCGCTTAATGACTGATCAAGAAACTGACACGGTAAAAGAAAAACGCAACAAAGTGAAACGGAAACAGTCTTAAAACAATAGTCAGGTGCCCAAATGAAGACTGAAACAGTTTTATTATTCCTCCTGACATTTATTTTAAAGTTTATCTGAAGCTAATATGAGGCTTCAGCGTCCAAACGAGTCAAATCCAGTAAAACGTTACAGTCGTTTTAGTGCCAACGTCCCTCTTTTTGTTATTATACTTCTACCTCATGCAGCTCAACAGTTTAAAAAAAACTGTGAACTTATCCTTTAAAGTGTTTTTCTAAGAAGGTGATTCATCATTTATGTAGAAAATCAACATCAGATATAATCGTATTTATACAGCGAGAGACTTGAAATATATCTGCAGTAGATGTTTGTTGTGTACTTGCTCTCTCGGGGTTGCCGCGGTTCTTAGCAGCTGCTCGGTGTTTATTGGTGACACCTTTTCAGGAGTGCTAATGCTGGAGAGGAGTTTAACAGCCGAACGGGCCGACGAGCCTCCCTGCTGCCAGGAAACGGTAATGGACGGTTGGATAGTGATGAGGGAGGAATGGGAGCAGAGGGGGTGAGGAGCAGTGAGGAAGAAGGGTGAGGGAGGGGCTGATTCTTATCCCGATCCCATGGCGGCTTCCCCGCTGCGCTGGATGAAAGCTCCCCGACCAGCCGTCGTCGCGGTAACTAATTTGCTGAGATTTTCTGCTCGACTGGAGGCACGAGGAAGAGGCCCCCACCCGACCATCGACTTCCCCTCGTCTCTCCCTCAACACTCTGCCTCTCTACACATCATTTTCAGCTATAAAAGGTCTAAAAAACGTTCACATTGTTGCCACGATTACACCTTTTTAGTGAGATTTACACAGATAAGTGTCTGTGTTGGATCGCTCTATCCTACCGTAGCGAGTATAAACAGTTCATGAAGCCGACCTCTTGCCACGCTGACTTCAGATTTACCGTAAACACGGGCATGAACATGTCAGCCTCCCGGTGCTAATTAGAGATAAAAGAGTTTGATAGGCCTCTGATATTTTCCACATGATATCTTTTATTTCTACAAACATTAAACAACTCAGTGAGGAGAGTAATCGCTGGAAGAAATAAAAAAAAAGCTAAATGAAAAAAAGTCTGTTAATCTGAGTCTACTCGGATGAAAAGGAGGCGCTGATATGTTGAGATACATCCCAAACGGTACCAATAACAGCCCAAATCATCACATCCCACCCAAAACTATTCGTTTAGCAGTTTACTTACTAGTAAATTCAGTTTTAATTCCAGTAACTATCTCAGTACACTCACAATATGAGACAACGTGTGAGAAAAACATCAACATACAGTAACTGATTCTGTCTCCGGGCCACATCACCTTGATAATATTCCCTAATCGCCGCTGTGGGTTCAAACGGGGTCACTGGTAAAAAGCCGTAATCCCCTTCTTGAACTCTAACCCGCGACGGACATTTTAATGGGGTCAAATACTGGAAGCGGATCATATCACATCCAGCGCTGCAAATACCGACTCCGCCGGACGTGAGACGACGAGGACTTCTTATTTTAATGCCTGTTACACTTCCTGGGAATTCAACAATTATGTTCCCGGAGCGGATAAACATGAGGATTAAATGCAGGAGGATCAATAATATTGATGGAGGAACATCAGTGTCGGTTCATGTACTGAATGAAAGTCTCAAAGCATAAAAAAATCCTGCAGGCGGATTATTAAATACATGGAAACGGCGTGAAAACCAACCAACAATGTCGGGTTTGTATGTGCATGAGTCTTTACTGTGTGTGTGTGTGTGTGTGTGTGTGTGTGTGTCTGCATTATGGTGTAACTAAGTGCAGTTAATTCCAGGCAATAACAACACTTGGACAACAATGGGCCTTTTCTTGGGGCTGTTTGGCCACCCTCCAGGTTCCTCTGTGTTATTTTAGCGATGATGCTAATCCTGCTTCGACCAGGAGCCGAGAGGAAAACAGGCCATGAGACTGCAGGATTACACGCCGTTTCTTCATCCCACACGTAGTCCATACGTGTGCATGTGTGAAAGAGTCCTGAACCGGTTTAGCTCTCAGTTCCACTTTTCTAAAATCTTTAATTGGTTTTGATTTGTGGTTTTTGTCTGATCAGCCTTGTGGGCGTGTGCAGACTGTGATTGATTGACATCTGTCTCACCTGTGGACAAATTAATTAGCTTTTAAAAACAGCAAACAAAAATACAAAATAAATTCATTTCAGTCACAGGATTCAGCGGATTGATGAGATGGGACAAAGTATGTCTGCGTCAGTCTTTCTCCTCGAGTTGGTGAAATTTGACGTTGAAAATTGTTTCAACTTGAGCGATAAATTTGAAGCTTTAGAGACCTTAAAATCTTGAGCTAACTGCCAGAGAGCAACACTCTTGGATTTATTGGATTTATGATATTTTTGGCATGAACATCATGGTTGACAACTGAAATCTGGAGGAAAACGCTGAACTTGGGCATCAAGATCTGTTGTTTTCTACAAATTCTCAGTGAGAGATTAAGAAAGCCGGGACGGGTGGAGAGGGGGGGGCGGGGTGGGTGGGGTGGGGCTCGGGGTTGATGGGGTTAAAGGTTAAAGTCAGTTCTTCTAACAGGGGCTCTTTGCACATACGGCGCCTTTGCCTCCTCTCACTGGGCCGGCTGTTAGCACCCTGCATCCCTCTGCTCACCAGTCTGCAGCCCCCAACCCCTCCCACCAACACACACACACACACACACACACACACACACACACACACACACACCCACACACACACACACACACACAGGATGACATTACACTGACTTACATTCATTTCCTGGAGACTTACCGTCACCACTAGTACTTGCCTAAACTCAAACCTACTTTAACCTTAAACCAAATCTTCAACCTAAAATTAAATGATTTTCATTACGGGAAACTAAAATTACATCATAGAAGTACAAAAAGAAATATAATTTATAGTTTATCCAAGTTATCACAATAAAGATCTCAAAACCCCAGAATATAATCTGGTGTATAGTATCTTAAAAACAGACCTGCCGTATCTTTTTCTCCACATATTGTTGTGAAAGTTCATAAGTTGTACGATAACTTTGACTTTGACTTCCTGTGAAATCCTCCAAACTCTCCTCGGAGCGCGTCTCCTTCTCTCTCCTTGTCAAAGTGAAAATCTGTGGAGCTGAAGTGTGGAGTTCTGAAGTTGAGGTCAAACTAATAGAAGGACACGGAGGTGAAGTCCACGGTCTAACATGCAGGGACGACTCCCCCCTCAACACTGTGGCCATATTTAGAGATGTGACACAGCTTCCCCGGGGGGTCGGGGGGGAATCACAACACAATTACAGCAGTCCTTCTTAAACAGATCCCTCCTAAAACATCCCACAGCTTTTAGCACCACGCCCCTGCTGCTAAAATCTCATGGTTGTCCGTGCTATGCTGCAAAAAGGGTTCGGGTGTTGCAGTAAGCGTGTTATTAGCCTCTCGCTGTCAGTGTCTGTCACACTCTCTCTCTCTCTCTCTCTCTCTGTGCCTGACAAACACTCTCAGGACACACAGCAGAGTAGATGCTGCAGACGTGCATCATCCTCAATTATTCAGAAGCACGGTGGAGTCAAACATTCCCATTTAAAGATCGAACACTTGTTTGACCAGCTGAATGTCTGGTCGTCGTGTAGAGACGGCGGGGTGTGTGTGTGTTTAAACACACACACACGAGTACGCTGAAACTTTAAATGAGATTCAGTTAAGCAAAAAGACTTATCTGGATATGCAGCACATAAATGATTTTATTACATTTACAATAACAGCTTTAAAAATATGTTTTTGCAGAAGAAGAAGAAGAAGAAGAAGAAGAAGAAGAGGGAGCTACAATAAGAAGAGCTTCAATGTTGAAATAAACAACACTATTTTTCATGTCTTGAAGTTAAAAACACCATTTTATACGTTAGCATTGAGCTCAACATACTGAGGTTTTTCTCTGTGACTGTCGTGGCTGCTTGGACAGACGCATCCTTCACCAGTGTAATCCCGTTACGTTTGGAGGGATCCAAAAGGTCAAACATTTGATGCTGGATATGCTTCAGTCTTTAATGGCAAACAAGAAAGTGTTTTATCCATTCATGAACATAACATAATAACATTTTATTATAGCAGGAACCATGGTTGTATGAAAGAAATGGAAGTAAAGTCTGAATCTATCAGCTGTTGTATTGAACGTACCCCGGACGTTTGCAGGATCGATCAATACTAACATTCATACCCATCATAACTTCATCATTCAAACCAATAAGCTACAATGCTAATGCGAGAAAATAGAAATGAATGAACAATAAATCAGACGTGTAGGAGTCATGGGGATGTTTTCCTATAATTTCAGAAACAGATCATATCAAATCAGACATTAGCCGACATAACAGAGCTTTGATGTGAAGCATGTCTTCACCAACATGGGCTCTCATTCACCTGCAGTGAATCAGCCCTCAATACACACACACACACACACACACACACACCCCTCCTGAGGCATGCAGTGGTCGGTCTGTTGCCTCCGTTCATATGACTAATTAGACCAGCTTCACACTGCGCTGTTCCTTTTGATGTTAATCCCTGGTGCTAATTGCTGCGTCAGTCCCGGGCCACAGCCAGGTTAAGTTCAAATGTAGGACCCACGTCTCCACCTGAGACCCCCCACCCCCCTCACCCCCCTACTCATCTCCCCTATGAGGAGCTTTAATAAACTACTGATGAAACCAGACCGTATGTGTATGAACATCCATCCAAGCAAATCTCACAGTCTTCCTTCTGTGACACTAATAGAAGATGAAATACAATCCAGAAAGTCCAGATTTAAATGTTTGTATTAGTCTGAAGGCTCATCAGATGCCAAATCACTGCATGATGGTTTATAATGACAACACGTGACAATAATTTCATTCTTTATGTTAAAGACGTGAGATATCGTCATCAACAGGTGAAGAGTCATTCCTCATCATCCTCAGCTGCACTTTGTGTTTTAGTCCTAATCAGGATGCTAACATGCTAAACTAAGATGATGAACATGGTACATTCAGCGTTGCTAACTTAGCAACTTTCTCGCTAGCTTCAAAGTCGACTTCTATTTGGGCAGAAGAGAATCGAGTTTAGTTAAGTTTGACTTTCACTTTTCTTCCTTTGCTTTTATTTTTTAAATCTTATGACTGCAGCGAGGCCTTTATTTGAAGCAGCCTCATATTAATTAGAAATAAAGGCCTCTCTCTCTAATATGAGGCTGCTTCTAATAAAGACGTGGTAAGGCAGTTAGGAGATAAATAAACTATCAATGTTCTTCAGCACTTTAAACTGTTTAAACTAGTGAAAGAATAAGTTGTGACCTTTGACCCTTTTGCCTCCCTTTTGAATTTTAGTATTAATGATCTAGTATTGTTGCACTTATAAGCTAATATTATAAATCATCCCCCCCCCAGATAACGTCGCTCTGTGGCCCCGTCGGCCTCCACAGGTGACACACTGACATGTAATATGCAGAAGTACCTGTGATAATGGGGATTTACATTGACAAAACTAACCCATGCACATATATTAAATGTATTCCTGTAGGCAAATAGTCGCCCCTGCTGCCTGCTCTGTAATCTGGTAAAAAATCATCAGGGAGGTGACTGGGTCAGGTCACAACAGCCATTTCATTACTGTGGCTCAAATCTCCCAGGATTCAATTCAATCATGGGGCGATTATTTTTTCCTCAGATTCCGCTCTGCTGCGAATCGGCTGTCGTTTGTTGCTGACCTTTTCACGCTGCGGCCATTTATCCCGAGGAATAATTGTTCGGATCGTTTCATCGTCATATCGCTGAGTGCTGCGGCTTGTGGTGAGCCATCACCTATCCTGTTATCTCCTGCTACTGAGAAATACTGATGTGTGGCAGGAAGAAAGAGCACCGCACACTGCAAACCACACCTCTCAAACAAGGGAGAATAAAAAGCAGAGATTGTTTTTTTTTGTTCTGATTATTAGTTTTATTGCATTAAAATGTACAGTTTTGACCTTTCAAATCAATACTTGATTGAAGGATTTTGTGTGCACATTTTATGAATGTAAAACTGCAACCGTTGTCAGCCTCACCCATGTTTTATGCGTGACTCATCCTGTACTCAGCTGTAAAAAGACACCAACACTAACCACCAGATTTCTTCCCCCCCTAGTTCACTTCCAGGCTGTCTGTTTCTTTAAAGCTGCACTGGCCCCTCAAAGTGTGAATAATATTCAGTAAGGAGTGACGCTTAAGTGGGAAAGCTTTTAGCACATTATCCACTGGCAATTGCGAGGTAATCTAATTTGTCAGCACAGGTCTCTTATTAAATATCTGCAGCAGCGGATTTGCATTCAGGAGTCTCCTAATAGGTTTAGCAGCTCAACGGATCCCTGGCTCGCTGTTTTATGTGAGCCTCCATCCCTCAGAGAGAGAGCGAGAGAGTGACATTGAGGATGAGAGGTGATCCTGCTCTCTCCACACACACACACACACACACACAGACAGATGCTTTTGGAAAAAATCTGAAGTCAGCGTTTTGGAAACATGATGCATTCAGGTGCTCCTTGTAAGTCTCTGCTTCAGATGTGACTTTTCTGTCTCTTTAAAGCCCCCCTCCCTCCCACCAAGGAGCCCACCCTTCTCTGATTGGCCGGTTTTTGGACGCTGCCCCTCAGGAAGACTTCCCGCCGGCTCCGGACACCACGTGAACAAATCAACAAACAAATTATAGCAGTAGATGAAAATGTCAACTTCTCAAATATATACAGTACAATATATGTCATATATGTTCAAGCTGATATGAGAGCGCACAACGCAAACAACACGTGGAAAAACATTAGCAGTAACCATAACAACCATTAACAACCAAGGCTACAGAGCAGACAGTCATTTATGGGAATGTGCAAAGAAATTAGTGTCGCAGACGAGGCGTTCAGGGCACTACATACTGTATGTCAACATCACGTTTTAATGTTTAACAAAGACACCCGTCAGTATATAAATAAAAGAAACACAAAATCTGGGTGACGAGAGAGAGCTCCTCAGTTGGACCCTTTTTAATAGAATTGGTCTGTAATTGTCTGTTGTGACCCAGGCAGAGGAAGTCAAAACATTTAGTCTTGATAAGACTCAACCTTAGGTGTCTAGACCGGATTTAGTCCCTATCAAGTTAAAAAGCCAAGAAATAGTAGCAGGAAATACAGTTTTGATTATAAACTTGAATGAGTGTGTAAGGACAGTAATATGATGATAAGAGAAAAGAGACGAGTCTGGAGAACCGGTCTGTTGTCACCAGGCTGGACTGTTACTACTGTTACCAGCAGGCCTCGTAAAAATAATGTGCATTTCCTGTTGTCACGTGAAAGCTGTGTGTGTGTGTGTGTGTGTGTGTGTGAGAGAGAGAGAGAGAGTAAGAGAGAGAGAGAGATTAGGGGCTCACTGATGTGTGTCATAGAACGGATTAACCTCACTCAATAAGGTCTGTGTGTGTGTGTGTGTGTGTGTGTGTGTGTGTGTGTGTGTGTGTGTGTGTGTGACTAAGGGTCTAACACACCTCACATCACATAATGAGGACCAGAAGCAGGATCTATGGAGGGTTCGTGTGTGTAACTGTGGTAAATTCATGCGCTGGTGATCATTTTGAACATTATTGATCCGGATCTGAAGATTGACAGCTGTGATTGACAGCTGTCTTACCTGACACCGTCTATAGGGACTATTTTCTGTAGTTTCAGGTGAAACATGCAGAGCGAAGCTTTTTGTGACGCGGATTGTTCAATACTTAAAATGAATAAATGTTCATACATGTAAAATAATACATATAAAGTGAAAACTATCTAGCGTCCATTAAACAGGAAACAGGTTTATTTTATAATAGTTTTTAAGTGAATTAAACACATAATATGCATCATTAAGTAAAGTATAATTTACACTGAGTGACCAGAAGTGAATCTACTGTATGTTTTAATGTTGTTGTATAATTAATATTAGAAATACCCCACAATACAACATCACAAGCAGCATCTTTAAAAATACATAAATAATAATAATAATAATTTGTAAACCTTGTTGTGGTATTTTAATTACAGAAATATTATCGATCTGATCACTTTGTGTTTGGAGATTCTGGTTTGTTTGTTTTTTGTTTGTTTTTGTTTTTTTTCTGTTGGGAAAAATAAATAACTTCCAGATTTAACTCAAAAGAAGGAGAAGATTTATTATATGTAATATAAATATAGTGTGTGTGTGCGTGTGTGCGTGTGTGTGTGTGTGTGTGTGTGTGTGTATAAAGCTGTCATCATCATCATCATCTTTCTGCTGCTATTTATTATCAAATAGCTCCATCTTTCTTTAGGAAAAGTTGACATTCTGGGTTTGTGGTTGCAACATGTGGTCCGGGGGCCCTCCAGGGGTCCTTCAGAGGACTCCAAACTTAACTTTCACTTTTTATTTCCCTCCTCTAGTAACAGTTAAGGATATCATATTATTATTATTTTTTTTTATATCATCAGCTCCTCTATATACATATTGTCTCTATTCGGGGTACCAGGCTGCTTGTTTAATTGGCTGCTCGCTATCAGAGCCGCTGTGGGACAGTGTGAGTGTGACGTGGAAGCTGAGGCAGTGATTGGAGGGCAGACTGGGATTATAAGGGGAGGGTGAACAAGCAGCAGCCGGCCTCAGATCTGGAGTCAGTGGAGTCAGTGGAGTCAGTCCTCCTGCTTCCTTCAACATGCATCCAACAAGACTCACAGCTCGTTTGTGACAAGTGTTTCCAAACGTGGCGAGTTTTTATCCGCAGACTGTTTGACTGAAAACGAGGAGAAACTCTTTTTTTATTTATTTTTTTATTTTATTTTATTTTTTTCACCTCTTCGCTCGGAGCCAAAAACAGACTCAAAGAGGGATTTTTTTTTCTTTTTTTACATTTGATTTTTTATAAAAGGAGGAATCATTTGATCCGAGCTCTCTTTCACCGACATGGAATACACGTCATCCCCGAAGCCTCAGCTCTCATCCCGGGCAAACGCTTTCTCCATCGCCGCCCTGATGTCCAGCGGGAAGCCGAGTAAGGACAAAGACACGGAGGAGAATACCATCAAACCTCTCGGTAAGAAACAACCAGGAACTGGAAAAGTGAACGAGGTTTATGAAGAGTTTATGAAGTATTAATAAACGAAGCAGCAGCAGCAAGAAAAAACATCAAACTAACTGTGAAGAATATGACAGCTTTATGTTTATAATAAGAAAAAGAAAAGATCCTTTTAATTCCATTAATACATTTAGTTTTATTTTTAGGAGTGTTTATTTGAAATTAAGTTTTTAAAATAACTTTATATTATAACGAGCTGTTATTAATTATTTAAAACAGTCATGTTAGTTTTATATGTGGATTTAACAGTAAATAAATAAATAAATAAATGCAGGTGATCAGGTGTGTTTTTATTTCCGTGTTTAGATATCTGATTTTATTTTAATTGTCTTATTTTTTTAAAAAAAAACAACAACTTATATCTCATTTGCAGCTTCAGTTATCCAAAAATGTTTTTGTTCATCAGACATATGATGTTTTTCCCCTTTTTGTTATTTTCTATAATTTGATTTAAAGTGTTATACATATTATAATATAATAAATAAAACAGTGATCCTGTTTTAATGTGTGCATGGAGCAGTCTAATCTAATTATGACAAGAATGAAAAGGAATAATTAAAATAAATCGAGAAACTGTAAGTTATAAATGCATCTTATTTTAATCCTGTAGAGACATAAACAGTATAAATCAGATGATTTACTGTCTGTGACTCTGATTAGATTTTATTTTCCTTCTGACATTAAAAATAAATAGATAAATAAATAAATAAATAAATAAATAAATAAATAAATAAATAAATAAATAAATAAATAAATAATCATCCTGTCCTTTCTGTTTTCTTCACTCCAAAATAAAAGAGCAATTCGTGGAAAAGTCCTCCTGCAACCAGCAGTCTCTGGCGGACCTGTCATCTCTGGACGGACAAGGGGACTTCAGCGGGAGCGCGCCTGCAGTGTGCACGGAGCCGCTCATTCCCACCAATCCCGGCATCCCTAGCGAGGAGATGGCGAAGATCTCGTGCAGCCTGGAGACCAAAGAGCTGTGGGACAAGTTTCATGAGCTCGGAACCGAGATGATCATCACCAAGTCTGGAAGGTAATAGATAATAATAATAACAATAATAATAATAATAATAATAATAATAGTAGTAATAATAATAATAATAATACTAATAATATATCATATTTAGCACAGGTCCTGCTCTGTGACAAATAAATAAAAACAAGTAGAGTATTTATTGTCTCGTTGTGGTGTTCAGAGTCACGTGATATCTCCAGTTTGTTTTATTGTCACGTGTCAAATATTCAATAGGCTTAAAAAAAAGGGTTTTATGTTAAACCAAAGTTAAAGTTTAAAAGCACAAGTTACTTAAAGTCACATGATAAAAAAGAAAGAAAAGCTATAGGTTATGGTCATAAAGATGTATTAATGCTTAATGTATGAATGTAAAGTAAATAAATAAGACAAATACAACGAGCAGAGCAGTGACGAGGTGATTTTATAAATAGTGTTTGTAGGTATTTCAGTTTATCTTTCATATGGTTGGAAATTATTTATATTTATATTTGGTAAACTGAGGACATTTTTTATTATACAAAAATAATACGATGTTTATTTTCTTGGCTTCAGTATTTAAAACGGACCATTATGACGCCAATAAATAAATAAATAAATAAAAACACATAATTGATTCACTATTTCCCCACCAGGATGTTATTTTAACAACATTTAGACTTTTATGTTAAGAAATAAAATGTACAAAATAAAATGAATAAATGAAATATAGAAATAATCAAACCTTCAATTTAAAAAGCAGATTGTGGGATATAATTTAATCTAATATATCTGTGTGAAGTGAAGAAATATTTAATAGTGACATGAATATACGAATATTACTTTAATAATAATAATAGTAATAATTGGATAATATTAGTAATCAACCATGATTTGATCAATGGGACACTTATCAATACCACTATGGTTTCAGTAATCAGCATATAATCATAGTCTATAATAATGATAATAATAATAATAATAATGTGACCTGTCATCATCAGGAGGATGTTTCCCACCATCCGGGTCTCTTTCTCCGGGGTGGACCAGGACTCCAAGTACATCGTGTTGATGGACATCGTCCCGGTGGACAACAAGCGGTACCGGTACGCCTACCACCGCTCCTCCTGGCTGGTGGCCGGCAAGGCCGACCCTCCTCTGCCCGCCAGGTACACACTCACCGTAGAAGAAAGAAGGAAGACACAAACACATGTTGTGGTTAAACCTGTTAAACCTTTTGTGTTTTTATTCAAACACCATCCAGCAGACACTTTAATTGAGACCAATGAAATAATTGAATCTTGAACAGGAAGCATCTGGGAACATTCATAGCGAGCTGATTGATGAAATGAAGATGTCAATTCAAGCAACAGAACAGCTGACCAAGCTGTTTTCTTATTTCAGTGCGTCGACACTGAGGTCACGTGTGTTTGGAAACCTGGCTGAAAAAAATAAAAAATAAAAAATAAAAAAATAAAATAAGTAGTCTGAACATATAAAGTATTTAATATTTCCACAATGCTTTTTTTTTCTTGGCTTCATGTTGGGGAAAATTCAAAAGAAGAAAAAAAAGACTCTTTTTGGTGTCTGAATGAGGTTATAGTCTAAAGTGACCTAAACTTAAAATGAAATAAATAAAATCCTGGCTAGATCCTGCATGTGGTTATAAACTAACCAATATATGAAGCTGGAAACATAATTAAATCGAAATAGTTTAATTTATTATTGGGACAATGTGGAGTAATGTCAGCAGAAAACAGCGTAATAGTGTAATATGTACAGTTTGTCTACCTGTAACAACGTTTTATTTGCTTTATTTGCGTAATGTAAATTAGACAAATATATGTAGTTTACATTTTATAGATATTATTTTTTTTTTTGTTCTTGTTTTTTTTGGTTTATAAATACAAAAAATAGACAAAAAAAATAAAAACAACACGTGAACGCTTTTAGAACGGTTGCTAGGCTACGTGCAATCATTTAAAAAAAAATTTTTTTTTACATATCACCTAGGTTATCGAACGTTGGTTTCGAACGCCTCTCAGCCAATCAGAGCTGAGGACTGTAACCCGCTGACCTTCTTCTTCTTCTTCGTCCTCTTCTTCTTCTTCTTCTTCTTCTTCTTCTCCGGTAGGTTGTACGTTCACCCGGACTCTCCGTTTACCGGAGAGCAGCTGATGAAGCAAATGGTTTCCTTCGAGAAAGTCAAACTGACGAACAACGAACTGGACCAACACGGACATGTGAGCACGTGCCTCTTTTTTTCCTTCTGTCTCGTGCACACCGTAACCCACATTAACCTGCAGACAGGTGGCTAATGTTTTTAAGCTAATTAGCATGACACAAACACGGACTCAAAGTTTATGAATCTGTTGACCATAAATAAAAGCAGAGCAGACCTAATCTCTCAGTTATAAGCAATAACATAATTAGGCCTGCTACCTGTTTTATAATAATTATATAAATATATAAACACAGGTGTTTCCTTTAATCCTCCTTTACCTGAAGGCATCACGACGAGGGAACAGAAAAACAGTTGATCCATTAATTAGACGCAGACAGTAGTGGAAAAACACCACAATTATTATCTAGAAGTGTGTGTGTGTGTGTGTGTTATAAATAGATTCATGATACTGTTGGTATGAAGTAACCACAGCCTACAGTACAGTATGAACACATACTACCGAATCAAAATGCTGAATATCGCTTGTAATTATTATTATATTCTAACTCTCTTTTTGGTTGATAATAAAATTTTTGCATGAAACTGCAGGAATTAAACTCCTAAAAGATGTTTCATTCATATATTATATTAATTAATTAATTTATAATATTTCATCATTTTTTTGCAACCAGACAAAGTTTAGATTTATATTTTTCTGTATTTTTTAATTCTGCCAATGTTTTTCTTTACATTTTTAAACAGCGGTAACCTAAAAGCAGTACAAAATAAAGCATTAGTGTTATCCAAATTAATACAACTAATAATAAATATATCCTAAATAAAACACATTTGAATTTAACCGAGGTGCTTACAGTACTTTACACTCAGATGAAAGATGATATTGGTTTAAAAACAAACAAAAATCACAGATTATGACTTTAATGAATCGGCCCGAGTCAGTAGTTGATAAATATAAATATAAAGTGTTTCCTGGCTGCAGCCAGAGAGAAACGACCGTAAAGGGTAAATTCAACAACTTTATCTTTTCACACTCGTCTCTCGTTCTTCTCTCCAATCACCTCGTTCCTCTCTCCGCCTTTAATGTTTCTGTCTTTTTATTTTTCATATTTTTCATTCTTTACGCTGCATCTCCGTCTGTCTTCATGTTTTTGTTTCTCTTTCTTCTTCTCTGCCCTTTTTCCCCGTGTCTTTGTTGGCCTCACCTTCCCTTGTTGCTGCACAGAGACAGAAGCAATTAAAATAAATATATTAAAAATTTAAATTGATTTATTTTGTTTTCTTGTTGACAACATAAATAAATAAACATAAATTGTTGTCAACGTCAGAATTAATAAGGGTTATAATTATGAACTCGCCTTTTTAATCGTTGTAAGCGAAGTTTTAAATATATCTAATTCCCCCGTCAATTTCACTTTAACTTAAATAACAGATTTATGAGCCGTTATATGGAAGTAAAGCAAACCTCTTTAAGACATTTTAACATGTTTGTAGGAAAACAGGCGTAAATAACACTGAATACCATTTAGCTGTTTCATTGTGACACTGGGACACTTGACTTGAATGGAGCCATCGTTAATTTTATTAATAACATCTGTGTCTTATTGTACAATACATCTAGTCAACGATTAGTCGATTGATTGATTGATTAGTTGCCAACGATGATCCGTTCATTGTTTTAAGTCATTTTTCCCCCAAATTGATTCCAGCTTCTCAAATATGAATATTTTGTAAACTGAATATCTTTCTGAATAACTAATCAATTAATTGAGAACATAATCAACAGATAATAAAAAATAGTTTGCAGGCCTAATAACATGTTATATACTTTGTGCTACAGCATAATATTCACAGTAATATTCTTCGTTTCTTTTGCACATTAATTCTCAATTCTTTGCACCACAGCTTGTGATATTGTACGTGTGTATAAATATAATATAATATATTATTTTCTTAGTCTAAATTCCTCTAAATACCACTCGGTCCTTTAACTTTACTCTGGACCTGTGAGTAAAAAAGAAAAACACCTAAAACAGGTGTTGCAGGTTGTCGTATGACGACGCCTCAGTCCTGAACCTTTTTTACATGTCGCTGATCTGTTCACTGGTTCTGGTTCTGCAGATCATCCTCAACTCCATGCACAAGTACCAGCCCCGGGTCCACATCATCAAGAAGAAAGACCACACCGCCTCGCTGCTCAACCTCAAGTCCGAGGAGTTCCGCACCTTCGTCTTCGTAGAGACCGTCTTCACCGCCGTCACGGCCTATCAGAACCAGCTGGTGAGCACGCCGACGGCCATAAAACACCTTTACGCCTCGTGTGTGTGTCTCCATAACTTTTCCTTTTACTCGATCGCATCACATGACCTTCCTCAGCAGTTGGAGAGATTTCCACTTTGTCCGTGTTGGCTTCAAAGCTGAAATTACAAAGTTTAGTGTTGAACGCTGCTGAACTTGTGATGAATTTTCCTTCTCAATAAAAACAGATTTTGTACATCTAATAAGCCTTCGATGCAGCATGTAAAACCTTTACTTAAATATCTTTACATGTTGATTCACAGTTTGTTATGATGCACAAGAGGAGCCGTAATAACTAATAGATAATTAATATGAATAGATTTCTTCTTCTTCGTCTTCGTCTTCTTCTTCTGCTGCTGCTGCCAGAAAGACGGAGAAGAAACATTTGAAGCAGGGATCATGTGGGACTGGTGTTTAACATATAAAATAAAACATAACCGACATCGTTCTTTCTTCCAGATAACCAAACTGAAGATCGACAGCAACCCGTTCGCCAAAGGTTTCCGGGACTCGTCGCGGCTGACGGACATGGAGAGGTACAGGGGATTCTGGGTCCTGCACTGTTTGTTTACCTTTGTCCCCGCCGCCGATAAGATACACGAGGAGGGAGTGTGTGTGTGTGTGTCTGTGTGTGTGTGTGTAGGGGAGTACTGGATCGTGGCTCATTAGTAAATACAGAAGCTTCAGTGTTTGTGTCAGTATGAACAGAACGTCTCGTCTTTCTTTCTTGTTTTTCTTTTCTCTCTTTCAGTCTTTTTCTTCTTCTTTTTTTTACTGCTCTCTTTTGTGTTTTTCTCTATTTAATTTTTTTCTTTCCCTGTTTTGTTTTGTCCTTTTCTTTTTTCTTTTCTTTCATTCTATCATTTATTGTTTTTTCTGTCTTTATCTATTTCCAGTCTTTTCTTCTTTCTTTCCATTCTTGTTTAATCTTTTCTTGTCATCGTTCATTTTTCAAGTGTCTTCCTTCCTTTCTTTATTTCCTTTCTCATCGTTTTCTTATGTTGTTTTCTTATATTTGTTATCCACTTCTTTCTTTTCTTGTATTTTCTCTTCTATCTTTCTTTTCTGCTCTTTACTTTTGTCCTTTATCATCTTTCCTTTTTCTCTTTCATTCTTACTTTCTTGTTTTTTTGTTTCTTCTTGTCTCTTCTGTTCCCTCTTTTTCTTTCTTTCTTTCGTTCTTTTTTATTTCCTGTCTTTATTGTTGTTATTTTTCTCTCCTTGTCATCTTTGTTTTTCTTTGGCTCTTTTTTCCTGTCTTGTTTACATCTTTCTTTTGTCGTTTCTTTTTCTGCATTTTTACCTTCTTATATTTGATCTCTGTTTCTTCTTTTTATTTTTTCTTACGTATCGTTTCTTTCGTATCTTGTTTTTTTTCTTTTCTTCTCTTCTTTATTTTATTACCTCTCTTTCCGTCTTATCTTGTTGTCTTTTGTTTTTTTTTGTACTTTTTTACTTCTCTTTTACTATTTTGTCTTCTTTCTTTCGTTCTACTAATTTGTTTTCCCTTCCTGATTTTTTTTTTATTTTTCTCTCCATTTTCTTTGTGCTTTTTTTCCTCTTTGTTTTTCTTTCTTTGATCCTCGTCTTCTTCTTCTTCTTTCTTGTCTACATTCCTTCTTTTCTTGTCTTTTCTTTAATCTCATGTCTTTCTTTCTTTTCCTCTTGCTGCTCCATTTTCCTGCCTTTCTTTACTTCTCTCCTTCTGTTCTTTCTTGTCTTTTCTTATTTATTTAATTAATTTTCTGTTTTAGTTATTTTCTTGTCTTCTTTTTCCTTCTTATTCATTTCTTCTCTGTCTTTGAACTTATTGTCTTGCCTTCTTTTCTTTTCTTTGTCTTTAAATTGTTCCTTTCTTGTCCTTTTCTCTCCTTTCTTTCCTCTGTAGCTCTCTTTTATTTTATTTTACTACACTGTGCGTAAGAGAGAAAGAGTTCATGCTCAAAGCCACACACACACACACACACACAGTTACAATTCCCATCCAAAGGATTTTTATGGATGCTGCCAAAACACACACTTCTCGTAATTCCTGATTCCGGTACAATGGACAAAATCAGCTGACAAAATCAAACCGTCTGCCCATTTCCCTCAATCAAACATCCTGAAACAGAGACCGCCGAAACACAGCCAGACACCCCTCCTCCTCCTCCTCCTCCTCCTTCTTTTTCTTCTCTGTCTTTCTCTATTTGAGGGCTGTGAATTAGACCTGATCAATTGATCTTCGGGGAGCTGCAGAAATCACATTAGTCTGGAGTCGGCCACTGCACTAAAACACACTGTAATTCAATTGGCTGCAGTGACTGATTGAAACCAGCATGCCCCGCCCGCCCTCACCTCCCTCCTGCCCTGTTGTGCATTGTGGGAGTTCGCTGCGGCCTCTGTGCCGGAGGGGCCCGTCACTGATAAAAACACACACATTTGTACTCCTCTGCTGACAGATATTGCACTTTCCTAACCTAATTGGAGGGGCAGGGGCTGCACAGAGGGGGGCTGCTAATGTGGACGCATGGCTCTCATGATGCAGACCACTTGCCTGTCTGTCCACACACACACACACACACACACACACAAGCTCACTACCTCCCCCAACAATTTGTGTCACTGTGTTTGAGAAGTGCTGTCTGACAAGACTCAAATGAGCTAATGCACTTTGTGGGTTTGTGAACACACACACACAAACACACACACACACGCCAAAAATCTACATAAACAGTCAACACAAATATGAGAACAACCACATACAAAGACACACACATTGAGACGCGTCGACAAAAGCAAAGCTGTAAAGGAAAATGAACAAACAGACGGATAAACGACTAAAATGTCGACCAAAAGGTTCAAACACAGCTCCATACAGCAGAGTTATTATCACAGCTATCAAAACATGGGACCCTGACAACATGTGCTACTGGAATATGTATATTTTTCATGTTTTTGCATGCGTTTGTAGATTATAAATAAAGAAAATGTAATTAAAAATCACATTTTCTGCTTACATACAGTAGGGGGGGAAAGTTGTATTCAATTAATTGATTATTCACCCAATAACTAACGGATTAATCAGATTAATCAATAATATTCTGTTCAAGCAACATAAATCTTGTATAAATGCAGCAAAGAAACGCCTGAAATGAAAAAAAGAGATTTATTTTGGGGCTCTCTCTTCGGCTTTTGCTGCAGGGAAAGTGTTGAGAATCTGATCCACAAGCACTCGTACGCCCGGTCGCCGATCCGAACGTACGCCGGCGACGAGGAGAGCCTGAGCGAGGACGGACACGCTGCACACACCAGAGGTGAGCGGCCGCCACACACACACACATACACACACACACACACAGATGATTAGCATTCGTCACAGATACAGCAGCTGAAAGAATAACTTAACTAAACCCAAAGCTCATTGGTTCCTACTGAAGACGTACATCTAAACTCATGAATATATGAATATATTGTGTTATTTTTGACGTAGTTTTTAGCAAACATTTAGAGTTATTAGTCAATTAATTGATCAAGTGATCAAATAGTCATTTTTTTAGGTTCCAGTTTCTATAATGTGATGATTTCACGGGTTTCTTTGTCTTCTGAACTGTTCAGAACGGGCCGACAGTATTTCTGTTTGCAGCTTTCTGCGTCCTGCAGCAACAGAAATCAAAGGACAGACACTCAGACAGAGACTCCTTCCATTTCAGTTAGACGTCTTTGGCTTTTGGACAAAACAAGACTTTTGAAGACTTGAGAATTTATATTTTTATAATAGTTATATTTTTATATTTATAATTATATGATTAGTTGACTGACACATTGCTTAAACAGGAGTAAACTGTATTTGTTGGGGACTATTTTCAGAGGCGGATTAATCCACATTTGGTGCTCTAGTGAGTATTTCTGAAAGCAGTTTATGTTGTTTATATCGATGTGTCCTTTAACAACTCACTCTAATATTTCCGGCCACGTCGTGTGTCCTGCAGGTTCTGCGTTCACCGCCTCAGACAACCTCTCCCTGAGCTCCTGGGTCACCACCACCTCGGGCTTCTCGGGCTTCCAGCACCCACAGTCGCTGTCAGCCATGGGCGCCGGCGCCGCCTCCCTGCCCCACCCCATCCAGGGCTCTCTGCCCCCCTACAGTCGGCTGGGCATGCCGCTGACGCCCACCGCGCTGGCCGGTACCATGCAGGGCAGCGGGCCGTCCTTCCCGTCCTTCCACATGCCCCGCTACCACCACTACTTCCAGCAGGGGCCCTACGCCGCCATCCAGGGACTCCGCCACTCCTCCACCGTCATGACGCCCTTCGTATGACTCCGTCCTGGGGAGGAGATGGCCGAACCTCGCTCCGACGCTCATCCCCACTCCAAGTTATTCCTCCACTCCTGCTCATCACTCCCCGTCCAGTTTCTATCCCTCCAGTCTTTGTAAATAGTTCACCTGCAGAAAAGAAAAGAAAAGACCTGCGGAAAACGCCAGCAGGTCCGGAGGTTTCTACTCGAGACGTTGTACAAACACTTATGACCTCAATACAAACTAAAAAAACCAAAATGCAAGACGATAAAAAGGAGCATGTCTGATCGTGGCCCATGAAGAACAGAAAGTGGATTCTCAAATCCTCAAATTAAACTCATTTTAACAACATTTAGAAGAGCCCGCCTCCCTTGAATGATTCGACAGTTGCTACTGGCTGCAGGGTTTCCACCGAGGCTTCAAACGATGCTTTTTGGAGCGACTCGTGACGCTATCGAGCCGCCATCTCAGCTTTCCTGTTTTCTAGAAGTCCAGCCACATGTAGTCGAAACTCCACACCAGAAACATACGTTTAAAATGCATTGTACAAAGATGAAAATGCTACATTTACTCATAGGAAAAAATAAATAATAATAATAATCCTAGGATGCATGCTGACCGCAGTAGACGAACCTGCTGGGTGAACTTTATATGGAATAATATGGGATACATAAGTTCAGCCACATCTTAAAAGGCCGGGTCACACCAGGGTCGTTTCAGTGGATTCACGTCCATCTGTGGATGTCGGAGGTCTCGTTGTTCGATTTCTGAGTATAAACTGCTCCACAGACGATCGATTATGAGACAAGAGTCAATGATACAAATACAATAAACTAGCGACCAAGCTAACAGCTCCTAGAAATGACACGTGTGCGACTGAATAGTTTTACCAAACGTAATCGCTGCTTGGATTATGTTCACAGGCCACTTTCGTTTTCAAATTAACGACGCTGCGGACGGTCGGGCGTGATGTTGACACCGGAGATCGAGGTTTCTGTGTGTTTTAGTAGGTTTAGGCAACACATTGGAGTCGTATATAAACATCATTTCTAGTGCGAGTCGATCCTACTGTTTCACTGTGTCACTTCCTGGTGTGATCAGGCCTTCAGTAAGACGGAGAAAGTTCAAAAAACAACATTTTTAATGTTTAATATTTTAATTCACTGTTTCAGTTTAGTCAAACCGGCCATAAATGCAGCCATCCTAAATATAATCTGTGTTTCTGTGTTTAATCTGGTTTTGACTTGGCTTCATCCATCATGCATCTCTTTAATCTCTTTAACGTCAGGACACACAGAAGCATCTTGAAGGGTAACAACAGTCAGATTTTATTGTGTTTTCTTCAGCCACATCTGTGTAGAAACGTTTACAGCAGGTGTTACCGAGCTGATGCACGGCTGCATGCGATCGTGTCGACAGGACTTCCACACGTGGGATTAATGGCTCTGTGGTGTCTCATTTAAAACATGCAGAGAGGAGGAAGCTGCAGGAGTCAACACACACACACACACACACGCTCACAGTGACTGCTTTTGGAATATAACTTATTACAGACAGTTTTTAAAGTACTTGTTGTCTATTATTGAACCCTAAAAATAATCCCAGCAAATTTATTCATATTTCTGTAATATGTCAGCAGATACATAACAAGAAATTACAGTTGAGATATTTTGAGTTAAACACAGTTTGTCCACCAACGTTCATTTTTCAGTTAATATTGCAGATTATTTTAGCAGTTAGTTTAGTTTAGCAGCAGATCTTCATATTTGAGAGGATGAAAACACGGATGGTTTGAAAAGAAATTATTAATCTAATTATCAAAATACCTGCCAGGTTGATTTTCTGTTGATCATCTGCTCTAATAGAATAGTTCAATAATCATTTCAGGATCAAAATAAATAAATAAATAAATATTGGTATGAGTGGGATTTGTTCAGCTTTAGTCTCATTTCAAGTCTCACTTTGTTGTTTGAAGAGTTGCAATCTGTGAACTTCGATCATTTTGAACATGAGTTGAAATAATTTCACCAGTTTTTTTGCAGTGAGACTCAATTATGCAGAAAATTCACAGAAACGCAAAGTTAAATGTTTCAGTATTGTGTGTGTGTGTGTGTGTGTGTGTGTGTGTGTGTGTGTGTGTGTGTGTGTGTGTGCGTGTGTGTGTGCGTGTGTGTGTGCGTGTGCGTGTGTGTCGTTATCGTTCTGTTTTGACCCCTTGCACATCGTTAACGTGCAGGCAGTTTATAAAGAGAAATCCTTCAGTACTTTCAGTTTCTTTTGTTTATTAAACTCAATAATGTGACAAATGAACTGAATGTTTAAATGTAAAAAAAAAACACTTTTTTTTCATTTCCAATTTACCACTGAAAATAATCTTTTTCTTTTTATGTTTTGTTTTCTGTTTTATGCCATAATCTGAAGACGACACGGAGCAAGATTGTTTTTTTTTTTGTTTTTTTTTGATGACTTTTAAGTGCAATATATTTATTTTGCTCTCTGGAAATAATGTGTAATGTACTATGCCGCATTTAAAAAAAGAAAACAGTTATTTGTAAACCTTGAGAAATATATATATCACCACCCAAACACTTTGAGTTATTTTTTCTCTCTTCCAGTGAATTACAGGAAAATAAATTAAATTGTGAATTAATTAAAAAAAATTGCAGCTGATATTCAGATATTTATTTAGGTCTCTGTATAAAACATTTCCTGATTTTACACTATTTATTTATTTTTTTCTCCACAGATACAGAAATTTGAGCCTATAAATCCGAATTTATTGAACTGTTCAACGTTTTCTATCTTTTTAATTTTGGAGTTTATATTCAGGAAAATTCAATATGAACGTATTCTTTACATAAATCAGTAATTTAACACACTAATTTTTTGTCATGAGAAAAAAAAATAGATTAATTTAAAATTCATCATGAGCCTTAATGAAAGTTTTAACAAACATCCTAGAAGGACCTCTAGTGGTCATTCAGACCGTATATGTTCTCATACACGCACAGTTTTATCATTTAAACATACAGTTGGTTGAATATGATAAATTATATCAATATTTATCTGTAGTCTGGAAAAATATAATGCCAATATAAAATCTAAGTGTTTAATATCCATCGAGTTGCCAAGAATATCACAGAAGTAATAAACACTTATTCTGAAAAGTCTCTTATTATATTTATGCTTTTCATAAAATGTCCAAATTCATTAAAAAAGTATAAATATTGATTGAAGAGAATGAAGGTAATTAAATACCTGCATTTTTGAAAAATACAGTTTTTGACTCAATTATATAAAATATATATAAATATAAAAGCAAATAATTATGTTTTGGTTTTTTTTACATCATAAATACTGATGTTCATGTGTTTACAACCACAACAAAGAAAAACTCTTCATATTTCATATAAATACCTCAAATCTCCAACGAACAGCTGACAGATTCGTCCTGATTCAGGAAAAAATAATCTTTTAAACGAGAATGTTTAATTTTTTAAGATTTTATGGGAAACTCAAATGTTTGCAGATAAAGTGTGAACATGTTAATGATGACTGCTCGTCTTCCTGGGGTCCACACAACAACAACAACTATGATAATTTCAGAGATAGATATATAAAAGGATAAACAAAAACAACACTGTCAAGATAGAAACAAAAAGAAAGTTAAAAAATAAGCCTTAATGTAAAGTGTACGTAAACAATAACACGTGTGAGATACAATAATAAACAACAACACAAAGCTTCCAGTAACACATGTAAACAGGTTAAAGAACATCACGGCTCATCATCATTACCCAGAATGCACTCTGTCTCCAGCAGGATCCGTTAATTAATGTGATTTATTCAAACTAAATGATGCAACAATAAACTTTACTCCTGTCAAACTTCACAAATGTGTATAAATCCGCCTGTAAATATAGTCCCAGACAAACAAAACTACAAAACTAGATGTTTATCTCATGAACTCTGATGAGACAAGATAATTAACTCTTAATATTAAGATAATATTAAAAGCATTTCAGATTCTGTTGTTGGTTTTGGTGTTTTCTTTAATTTGTTGACAATAAGAAAAATATATCACGACACCAAAGTTAAACTGAACGTTTCTTTAAACAAAGTAAGAACGAGAGTTTCCGTCTCTCACTTCATATCTATCATATATCATAATGAGCATAATGAAATACATAAAAAGTTTCCTAATGGGAGGAATTTTGTACATTTACATTTTAGGCATTTTGCCGATGCTTTTATGAGCAGAATATGAGCATAAACATTATGGTAAAAGCAGCAATAATGGACGTTTGAATGTTTCAAACAAAAATAATGTTCATTCATTCAAAAAAAGAAAAAGAAAACATGATGTCAGAAATGCAGCTTCACAATAACCGTTGTGTAAGTCAGGTTTGTGTTTGTGTTTGTGTTCACGTATTCATTCACAATACAGACAAATAAAAAAAAACATGCTTATATCTGCACTATTGACTCCACACACACACACACACACACACTCGTCTATCACCAGAAGCATCACCCGCCACCGCAGACGAACTGACGGATCGATGGCTGGACGTTAGTCACCATTTCACCAGGAAGAAGGCCCCACTTCGGCCCTGATAAGAATCGGTTACATCCTTCGAAAATAAATAAATAAACAAATAAATAACATCCAGTGTGGCTCTGATTGGATTAAAGGGAGAAGGGAAGGGCAAGACGAGCCACCGTGAGGTATGGCCCAATAAATTGGAGCCAACAGTCGGGCCAGAGAGTCCATTTTGGGGCATAATTTACACAGTGAGGCGCATGAGCTGAATCTAATGTCATTTCCATCAATTTTGCATTTTGGCCCCTTTTTTTTTCTTCCCTCTGGCTTTTAGCGGTCATTCGAATCGTCTGGCGGAGGACAGCCGGGCCAGCGGCGGAGCGAGAGGTGCTTCTTTATGGCGTGGTGACTGGCTGCACTACAGCCGTGTGTATCCATTGCTGCAGCATCTTGCAAATGGCTAACAATATGCTAATAGGTTAAGAGTACACAATCGGCCCAGACAAGTCCTTTAATGGATGTTTTATCTGCAGGTCAAGAGACTCATCAGCCGTAATCTGGCCTGACGAGACTTGCCAAGTCGAATTTAGCGATAAAGTGCTTTTAACAAACAGGCCACAAAGTGCTTTGGGGAGGACAAAGGACACAAACACACTGAGGAGTCTGTGGTGAAATGTGAAACCTGTTGGCAAACCAATGGGAAAGTGTGTTTGGGTGTGTGTTTTTAGAGGAAATGCACCTTGAAAGCAAAGTTGCGGGAGGACAAAGAGAAATGCGACAGGACTTCCTGACTCGCTGCCCGCAAATAGTTGGCAAGATGAAGCTGCCAAAAAGTTTCTAAGAGCAAAATGTTGTTTGACGTTAAAGCCGCTTCGGTCGCCGGGTCTTTTCTGATTGTGTTTATGAAAAAATTTGTTGGTTTTTTTTTCATTTTCCTGTAATGTCACAACCACATAACATCAAATAACAGACACATAAGTATTTAAATACACGTTTAACTGGAGTATTTCCATTTTATGCAACCTGATACCTTCACGTTTAAAACCACTTATTTGTGTTTCTGTTCTGTTTCTTCTATTGAAAAAAAGATCTCAGCAATTATTATTATGTTATATTTTAAATTAATCAACATTATATAAAGGTTTCTCTCACCTTCTTTTAGTTCAGTTTCTGCTTTCTACCAACTCCTGAGGATTCATTTGGTGCATTGTTATTATTAAAAATATTGATTATAATTTATATAACATCTCTGACTGCAGTGGGATATATATGTGGTATTTGTTTTAATTATTCGAAAAAGTTTCACTGCAGCTTAAAATGAACTCGAGTTATTCTTGCGTGTGTCGATAATAAAAAAATAAAAATCTAATTTGAACTCTATGCAAACATAAAAGCTTGTGATGTGGCTGCTGTTATGTTTTTTTAAATCAATTGAATCACAGCATAATTTAATCACAGCCTTGTATGTATTTTTGACAGCAGTTCGAGGATCACAGGAGCCAAAAAAAAGATGCAAGAAGTAGTTTTACTTTTTAGTGTCTGACGCAGCAAAGAAAATCCACTTAACATGTGACACGATATTATCTGAGACACGCCTGACTTCATACTAGATATGGACCCATACTGCAGGTTGAAGGGCCGATATTGATATGAGAGTTTAAAAAGCACGCAACGATGACGCTGTTTCAGAAATCTCACCACAAAGTCCATTTAGGAGCTTTTGATCGTAACACATGATCCTCCTCATTCTTCATTCTTTCCAGAATAAAAAATCTGGAGATTTCAAATAATAAACGGTGTTGAAATTAAACAAATATTAATAAACTTTATAGATAATAACTAGGAAGACTCATCCTGTTGATGAAGATCACGTTATACGATCAAAAAGCTCAAAAAACGCCGCTAAGTTCGTGCAGTTTATCTACGAGTTGTGAGGTCGAGTCAACAGGTCGTGAAGCTGTGAACGTAACCTTGTTGCTGCACATGCTCGGTGGCGTCTGCCGTACACACGACTACTCTCTGGAGAATGAAAACGCTCTTATCAGTCTTTGGAGCCGTAACCAGCACAAAGTAACACAAAGTGACCCGGAGCAGCCGTGCAGCTCATTGACGTGTTTTTAATCGTTTTTTGGACGACAACAGAGGATGTATCAGCTTTTGGATAATGAAATAAAATCGGCCTCTACATCGGTCGGGCGCTTCAGTGCATCACCATCCCGTCCTCACAGGTGTCTGCTGCCTATCCTTCCTCTGCTTACCTAATAAACCCATCTGCTCTCTCTCTCCTCCATGGCAGGTGTCCAGCTCAACCGCTGCCTCTCCAAAGACAACGAGGCCTGATAGCAGGGAAACAGGAGAGAGCCGGGCTGCATAACAAGGACTTATTATGATGATGAAATGTCCTACAAGGTCCCAAACACCCTCTTAAAGAAATCTCTCAGTCCGATAAAGGGAGTCAAACCCTCGGCCCGGAGCTGCGTGGTGGTGGTGGTGGTGGGGGGATCCTAACCTGATTGGATCGGCGGCTCGGAGGGGGCGCACGTAACGAAATCAAATGGCCGTCAAGCCGCTGTCATGCATAATTAATTGGGCCTTCTACGACCAACTACACAAAAATCCATGGTCATTAGATTAGGGGGTTTTGGAGGACTCTCTGAAGTGCATCGCTGTCTGAGCTGCTTCCCTGCTCACCTCTCTATCTGTGAGTTCGTGTCACAGTCTGAGCATGTTTTAACATCCAGCAAAGACTCAACTCAAGCTTTACAAACTCAAGGACAACGTCATATTATCACCCGGTTCATAAAGTCGTGTTTAAACGTAGATTCACTGAAGATACTGATCAGCTGCAGGTTCACAGGTGATCAACTCAAACACTTTCTCCCACTGAGGCGAAAGAAACTCGACTTGTTTTATTAACAGCTTCTTAAATTGATGGTGATTTAAGAAGGTTCAACAGTTGATTTTCTTATTAAAATCTCTCTAAACTTTGTCCAGATGAGATCTGAGTAGATGAAAATATTGCGACACTCATCTGATTGACCTGTTATTATGTTCATGGCAATGAGTAAATATAATGATGGAAGCTGCAGGAGCTGCATGCGGCCTGAAAGGAGCACCTGCAGACACAACTCAGGGCTTAATTTATTTATGTTATATTTTGGGCTAAAGTGAATGTTATTAAATTGTTTGTAAAGTCTCAGGTCTGAGGAGGAGGGGTGTCCTGATAACGTTAAGCTCCGTGTCTTATAATCCATCCATGTCAAACCTGAAACAAAGCTTTTAGTTTCTTGGAGGTTTTATGACCGTGTACTCAGATGTTGATATAATGTTTTGTTCATAGTTTCACACACATTTTCCTTTAATTACAACAAATTCGCTTTTTCTGGAAGCTTTGGGGGAAGTTTTTTTTTTTTTTTTAATGTTTTATTCTGAAAGCTCATCTTGCTTTTACCTTAATTCCTATTTAATTCAAGTTGTCTTTTTATTGTTTTTTATTTTTACCTTAATTTATCTTTATGCATTTTATTTATTTGTGTGTTGGAAACAATATTAGTTTTTTTTTTACAAATAATACGACATTTATGAAAGTTATCAGAGTGCAAACAATAAACAATAAAGCTGCTGCTGCCTTTAAATGCCTATGAATGCTTTAACATTTGTATATAAATGCTGCCACCTGCAGGACAGCAGAAGAACTACAGAATAAAAAAACAGGAAGTGAAACGCGAGTTAAACCGCAGCAAGATTTTTATTCCAAAAACAAAAAAAAAAAGCAATATATATCCAGGAATTAAAGATGCATATACTTACATGTGTAAATAGTTAATGTTCAAATACACCAAGTGGGAAAACAATGTGCTTCAGTTGCTGCAATGTCTTTATGCACATTGTGTGAAAATATCATCAGGCGTGTGGTTTTTCATGGTTTGTTAAGGACACACATCTCCTCATTTTAGGGAGATTCCTGATTATTTTTCTTCTCTTTTTTTGTGTGACCTACGTCACAGCCTTAATTTGAAAAATGTCCAAAACCTCATCACTGCTTAAAATGGAAGACAGCTTCCTCCAAGAGTCTCTCCGTCACGTCCGTCAATAAAATCACGACCGATGAAAGAAGAAGAAATTTCACTTGTGAAGCGTTTGCTCTGTTAACACACGATGATATCTCTTTTCTGAACGTTCATTTATTTTCCTAAACCTGCATCACAGCTGTTTGTTGGCAGCATGTCGGAGGTTTTGTCCTGGGAGGTCTGTGGTAAAATGAATGTTTGACTGTATGGGGGGGAAACTTCTGTCGAGTGGTACCTGCTGGCAGAAGGAAGCGGGGCGATTTGAGAGGTAGGGGTCTGCCTAGTTAGCCGCCTGGGGCCGTCCTTCAGGGATGAGCGAGGTGAAGAAGGTGCTGAGGAAGGACCACGCGGTGCTAAGGAAGTTTGGCTCTGGGAGAGCAGCAGGAGCAGGAGCAGCAGGAGCAGCAGGAGCCTGGTCTTCTGGGCCTCCTTCATCTCCTTCTTCACCACTGTCATCATCGTCCATCCCTTCATCCATCAGACGTTCCTGGGACACAGACGGACAGAGACATGTATGAAAAAAAAAAAGTTCAAATTATCATAGTTTTTGTATTTTTTTTATCATATCTGGTCTTTTGTCGACATTTTAAGTCTGACTTGAAAGCAGTGAGGAGGTTGAAAACCCGACTTACCATTTCCTGTATGTCCTGGTGGCCGTCCGCTGCTTCCTGAGGAGCTCCGGGCCTTTGCTGCTCCGGCCTGAAGGGAAACCAGCCGACCTGGTGCCTAAAAACACAGAAACACTCTTGTTAGACGAGGATTTAAAGTTTATTTAAAAATCTAATTTAAAAACTGATGAACATAGACTTTGGCCATCAACACACATGCAGTATTCACTAAATATTACAGCTTCAACGTTTATTTTTATTAACCACAAATCTGTAGATTAGATATAGTTTTGTCTGAAGCATATAAAGACACTCAGCATTTAATCGTCACATTTTAGACTCACAAGTAGACAAGCAGCATGGCTCCGATCACCATGACGAAGCGGCTAAAAGAGGAGTAGAAGTAGACGATGCTGAGCAGCACGCCGGCGCGAGACACCGTGTACAGCCAGTCCAGCCAATCGCGGTTCAGCTCGTCCTCGTTCAGCACCGCCCCGCCCTGCGCGTTCATCTGGATGTTGGGGTTGGCCGGCTGGTTCTCTGGTAGAGGGTTGGGGGCCTGGTTGGGCCCCAGCGGGGGTTGCACCGCTTCGTTTGGCTGGGCGGCCTGAAGAGGGGAGGCGGAGGGGGAGGGTGGCGGGGAGGTGCTGGGAGGCTGAGAGGCGGCGACTGCTGCTTGACTGAGGAGGAGGTCAAAGGGGAGGAAGCAGATTCACATCTCAGTTCAAGCAGTAAAATCTTTAAGCTTTATAGACACAGAATGACACAGTTTAAAGAGAACAATAATTACTAATTATTATTATAATACACAACAATATATTTTCTCATCCTGAGGTTCCTTTAACTTACTACTGCATGTAGTAGTGGTGCGCATACATCTGCTGCCACCACATGCTCTGCATGAGCATGTACATGGGGTGGGGGGGCATGTTGGCTTGTAAAGGGACCTGAGCTCCATCAGGCCTGTGGAGGAAAAGGTCATGTTGGTTATAATCAATAGAAACAGATGTTAAAATGTCCACTCTTCAATATCAATATTATTGACTTTGTATTTCTCTTATATATTCATTTTAAAATCTGACTGCTTTAAGTTGTTGTTTTGCGATTTGATGACTTCAAAAAAGTTCTGGTTTCAGTTTAAAGCAGTGAAAACTTCAGAACGGCGATCAGTCGAGAAAATAAATAATGAAAAAAACATTTTAAACTTCTCAAATGTGATAATTCAATGCTTTTGTTTGTCATATGTGATAATAAACTGAGTTTCTTTGGGTTTTGGACAGTGTGTTGTATGTCCCAGTTTCTGATTTAGATACTGTGTATTTTTTTCCATATACTTCAGAGTATTTGCATATTTATCTAGTTGTACATCTCATCATCAAGTTCAGCACGTCTTTTTTTACCTGCCTGCACGTATTTAATTTCTAACTTTATCAGTTTCTTCTGTTTATTTTACTACTGACTCTTTCATGTTTCTTCTGTATGATGCTGCACTAACATGTGAATTTCCCTCAATATGAAGTGTCTGTCAAACAAATGAGCTGGTTTGTCCTTTACTGTATACATTAAAACATGTTCAGGTTTAGCAGAAAAACAATTCCTGGAAAAAGGTCATATTTGAGACATCTGTTTACCACTGAGGGACCCCAGAGGGGCTCTGAGGGTTGTACTCAGGGAAGCCGCCGCGATACCTCAGCCCATCATAACTTCCTGGGACAGAAGAGGAGGAGGTGGAGGAGGAGGCAGACTGACTGTCCTGAGCTGGTGCAGAGGTGCTGGACGCTGAGCCTGAACTGTCTGAACTCTGTGTGTGACGAGATGTGAACACCAATCAGACGTTGACTACATTAAACCGCTACACAAAAACATACGATACACAAAAATAACAAGGAAAACAATCTGCATTCACTGTAGGTGCAAACTCATTTTCATGATTCAGATGAAATATAAAAGTTAGAAGTCTTCATGGTTTACCAAATATTTCCCATTTCAGTGTGTGTGTGTGTGTGTGTTTTCAGCCGTTTGTCGTAACACAGATTGTGTGTCGTCTACTCACGCTGGAGGCACAAGCAGCAGAGGGAACGGGCGAGTCGGGGGGACTACGAGAGGCGCACACTAGATGCATCATGTGGTATTCATCCTGCTGTGGGTCGACGAGGAGGACGAGGAGGAGGAAGAAGAGGAGGAGAAGAAGGAGGAGGAGGAGGACGAGGAGAGATAAAGCAAGAAAGAGAGTTTTAGTGTGGAAATGGTCAAAATTTAGACACACAATGCTCAACACATCAGATCAGCTATTGTTTCCCAGGCAGCCTGACACACACACACACACACACACACACACACACACACACAGTAGAGTTATTTGGCCAAACTAATGGGGCTTACATGTGATTACTTACTGCTGTCTTTTGCTTGTTGTTGTTATATTTATTTTTTAATTATATGAGGATTTCATTTATAATGCAGTAAATTAAAGGTATTTCATCTCTGCCGTCTTCTTCTGTAACCGTAGCCGTTACAGTTTTAACATACGGGGGGAAACGCTGATGTTCAGAGGCATCGAGAACTAACCGATAACGTATTCGCACTGACGAAATGACGAAAACCAATACGACCATTTAAAAGGCTTCTTTCTTCGATTCTCCGTGTGTGAAACATCGCAGTTTTTTTTACCTTTCTGAGCACGTCTCTGAGCTGCAGGTGGTCTTGAAGGAGTCTTCCTGAGTACACCAGCCGCTGGTCTTTGCACAGCTACAACACAAACACAATCATACAGTCAGTCGACGCCATGACCAGAGTAAAGACTGCAAATGTGTTTTCATTCCTCACTCAGGTCACTGACTCACTGCCCAAATATCTCAGCACAGTGTAACCAGATTACACAGATAATGAGTAAAAGACAACATGCCGTCTTTAAGTGGAACATATTAAATTTGACCTGAAATCTTGCAGCTCTTCTTCAGACATAAAACTGCAACGCTGAGTGAAACTGATCCTGCAAAGAGCCTCGGAGCTAAAATTAACCCCAAAAACGTAAACAAGTGTTTCAAGATGTTTTCAAGGTCCAGAATGAACATTTAAGACGAGAATTTCTCAACTGCTGTTTCCAAGAACAAGAGTGATAAATGAACAACATCCACAAATACTTCACGTTTTCTAGTTTATATACCGCCGGCTACCTCTCTGCTATGTAATCCTGCACTCGGAGCAAAAACATCTGCTTTTCAAATCAACAAACACTTCCTAGTAAGGCCGTCATGTTTTTGTTTGGAGCTGTGAGACGGGTAAAAACCTGTTGTTGGGTGGAAATATGATAGCACGACATGTTAAAGTGCTTAATGTGTGTAAAGCGATTAGGCACCTTTGGATCAGATCGGTTTGCTGGGCTGGATTCGATTTCATAGTTGACTAAAAGCGCTTCGCAAGGCCGAGGAGGCCCTTCATGTCATATTTATGAGGGATAATCCACAACAGAAGAGCGAAGAATAACTGAAGCTCGACTCGTTTTCTCGCTAAATTTCCCAGTTTTTGGGATTAATAAAGTATCTATCTATCTATCTATCTATCTAAACAAATATCTTATTTATATTATATATGTTATGTTTGCTTTTCTTTCTTTCTGTTTTTTTCTCTATTTACAACATGATCTAATCGTCCTACTCACAAAAAAAAACGTCCATTTTGCTTGTTGCTATGGTTACACAGCATTTTATCGTAACAAACTAAAACAGATAAACTGGGAAAAAGGTTTTTCCGTTCATTTGCAACAACACGTAAATACTGAAAAACTTTTCCTGATTTGAACAACAACTGAAGTCGAGACGCAGTAACAGCGTGTTTCTACGTAACTGATGATAGAAGAAGAAGAAGAAAAGATCCTGTTTCAGCCGAGGTGTGAGTAAACAACACAACAACAACAACAACCTCAACAGAGTCATTACTCAGGACAGAGACAGCAGCAGTGTGTTTAGAGTAGACGAGCGTTTCAAGTTCCTGTTAACTGTACTTAATGTACTTACTTATGTTATGAGCTATGAATAAATATGTCTTTTGGTAAACTTTCACGATGACTCCAGCTGTGTGTCCTCTTCTAATAATCATAATAATCACTTCTGGCTGCTGATCGTCGGGGCTACGTACCGGCTTGCTGGGGTACACGTTGGAGATGTGACTCTTCAGCCTCTCCACCGTCCAGTTGAGGAAACAGTTGATGGTCTGGTCTTCATACTTCTGGTTGGGGGCCTTAATGACCAGGGTTACAGGACTATCAACTGGCCCAGAGTCCATGGCTCATATTACTACCAGGCCGGGCTCTGAAGAACCTGAGCTCGGTGGAGCTTAGTGTCACAACTCAGGACTCACCTGAGGAGAAATCTACCTCAAATTCTCCCCATTCTGGGCTCTGAAAAACACCTGAAACAATCCCTGCTGCCGGGCCGGTTCCTCTACAACACGCGTCTCATTAGTTGGAGGAAGTTGCTGGTTTTCAACTAGATCAAAGGAAATTCTTCTGTAGCGACACTTCTGGGATTTCTGGTGAAAACAAAGAGAAAAAGTTTGAGTTTCTTTTGCTCAGAAGGAAGATTTTTTTTATATATAATGTAGAAGCAGCAAAATATAATAATCACATTATAACACATCTAGTTTCCTGTATTTCTACTTGCTGTCTGTTGTCTGAAGATAATTTTAGACAATAAAGTCTGTTCCTTATGAATATATCTTAAATATATATATATGCTGCATTTTGTTTTTGCTTAAAAAGGAGTAAATATATACATTAAATATACTTTTAAGTATATTTAAGGGTCAAAGTTCCTCTTTTTGTTACTGTACTTCCACTAAAGCTCAACAGGGAAACACAAAAAAGGGGAATTAAAAGCTAAAAAGTAAAGTAAATATGGCTTTGATGAGCTTCATATCAGCTTCAGACAAACTTTTAAATTAATTTAAAAAATTACAGCAAAGACAAAAACAAACAACAACAGCTTTCAATGTTTATTTTGACTCTTGACAGACTTTTTAAAAAAATTTTTTATTTAAATTTAAATTTAAAACCTGTGTTGAATGACTTCCTGACACCTGCGTTGTTGCGTCATCTTTCCAATAAACTGTCAAAACCATAAAAACCATCAAGCTAAGTCAGCAGAAAACATTGTAGAAAACATAACGAGCCATTTCCGGTGTCAACCAGTCAACTGTGTGTGTTCATAAAGTGATAAAAACACTGTGGAAAGTGTGTTTTGTGCAGCAGGTCACTCCGCGTAGCTCTGCTCATATTGTGACCCTTGTCATGGAGCCAGTTAGCTTGTTAGGCTAACGTTAGCTTCGCTGTGGTCACCATGGAGACTCGGTGGGACCGTCAGACGGTGAATTTAACAGTTCACCTGCGTCAACTAGAAAAGCGTCGTTACAGCTACAGCTACTGTTGGTTTTTGTACCTGTTTGCTGTGCTGGTGTCGTCGTGTCTTCGTCCCTGCTCTCGGCTCCTCCGTCTTGTTGTAAATGTCGGCGGTGGGAGCGGAAACCACGTGACGTCACACAACAGCTGATCAGAGAGAGAAACAAAACAAAACAAAAGAAAAGAAAAAAAAAACACAAAAGATTTTTTTCGACGGTTTTCTTCTCGTTATGTCTTATTAAGGAGATATATGATGTTATTTACTATCATTTTATATAATTTAAGTAAATATATATATATTAAAATGTATAATGGAAGTCTATGGGAATGTTTGGGAGTTATACTTTCATACAGGAAGATGCAGATAAGTAGCCTGAAGGTTGTTGATTTTAATCCCTGCTCAGGTGACACAAAGCTGACAGGATGCCAGCTGGCATGAGTCAAGATCAGATGCAGGATGCTGCCAGCGTGTCCTCAGGGTTGAACGTAAAAAGACTGATTTACTCATGGAGATAAATAAAGGGCTGTTTTATTCTAGTTGAAGGTAGTGAAGCAACTTTTCTGAGTTTGATGCTTATATGGTGATTTGAGTCAGTGGAAAGCAGATTGATTAGATATTATATAATTATTGCCATTTCAAATAATTGAAAATCAGTTGATTATTTATTGAATTGCTCCATTATACGTTAAGTCAATCAAATGCCAGAAACTAAAATAAAAAATAAAAATAAAAAACATCTCCCAGAGCCTAAAGTCACATTTTAAACAGCTTGTTTTGTCTAAAGCCATTTATATTTATTTTACAGTGATAAACAAAGTAGTGGCTTTCTTGCTTCATAAATGACTTTATAATTATCAAAACTGCTGCTGATCAATGATCAGATCTATAATAAACAGAACTAAGAAAAATAAATGACTCCCTCATCAGAGGACTCAACTACTGTAGTTATGATGCACTTTACCAGAACTGGTTATAAACAAATTGGTTTAAACAATCAATGTATCTGTTTTCTTTACTTTCACCCAGAAATGGTTTGATACAGGTATACAGGTGAGTTTTATTTTTCCATCATGAGTTACAGCTTCATTAGACGGTTTTGGTCCTGATTAAAGTTTCAGTTTGTGCAGAACCTCTTTGGTCAGCTGTTTACTGTAGCGGTTGATCTTCCAGTGTCCAGGCATCCATCCCAGCAGAAAGCGATGGAAGTCTGTCCAGGCAAAGGCGAACATCTCACTCCACTCTTTCTCAAGGGCAGCAAAGTCCACATCTTCTTTCACCGACAGCTTCAGCTCTGAGAAATAATAGTCCAGTAGTCCCGGTACCCTCTTTTCACACTCCCTCTCTTCCATGCAGCTTCCTAAAAAATACACAACATCTTTCATCCCACAGCCCCCTCCAACATACTGAAAGTCTACAGCTGCAACATCCTGTCCGCTCCGGGAAAAACAGAAGTTGGCTAACTTGGCGTCTCCGTGAACGATGGTCTTAAAGTGGCATTCATTGAGTATTCTGTCAATGTCACCGGCTGCTGCTTTGAGCTTGGCATCATCCATCGCCTCCAGCTCATCCGGCCGAGTCTCCAGGTGCCAGTAGGTACCGACAGGCCACAGACCCTCCGGTGCAACACCCAGGAAGAGAGCATGAAAGTGGGCAAGCCAGCTGAGACAAGCCCTTATCTCTCGCTCCTTCACACTAGTCCTACAAATAAAAACAAATAACCTCATTTAACCAGCATAAAACAAATCTTCTTCTTTTAATCATGTCACAGTCTTCTTTCATGCCTTGATAGATCAGGAAAGTTTATAGGTTACAGTATACAACTACTTTGAATGCAAAAGATACGGTTAATTTAGTTATTAGTATATTTATTTAGTAACTTTCACATACATAAATCCAAATATACACCAAATTAGTTTTTATATTTGAATTATCTCATTAGAAAATATAATGAAATTAATTACCAGTAAAAAAGAAAAGTGTTTAGAGTACATAGAAAAGCATCACATACAGTTATCTACTTATTATATCTTTTTTTTAATCATTTACCCTTAAACTGCATATGACCTTAATCTTTTAGAAAATTATTTTTTTCTTGGTACTAATTAAAGTGTAAATGAAAAATTTAAATTTCATTTTAGACTTTCCAGAGCCTCATATTACCCATTATTTACACAAACGCTACCTTCTCTGGTCATAACCTGCCACATCCAGGTCCTCCAGCACAATAAGCATCTCATCTCCATGGGAACAGGCAGCTAGGCAGGCTGGGATCCGACAGCTCTGATTGGTGGAATAGTTCTCGTACCAGTGCGTCTCCAACTGATAGGATCTTACTTTACGTCTGTGGGAGCAGTCTGTGTTCCAGCCTCCGGGGTGCTCGGCCTCTGCTGGAAACTTGATATGTTTAACGACCACAGAGGGCCGGTCGCAGCCTTCCAGATGCAGCCTGAGGATCTCCCCATAACCGCTCCACAGAGTCTGGATCTTAGCACCGACATGCAGGGATGAAGCACCACACGCCTGCAACACAAAATCTTGGTACTCCTGTTTCATCTCCAGTCAGTGCTGAAGCAAAGCAGAAGAAGAAGAAGAAGAAGAAGCACCCAGGATATGAGTTTTAGCACATTTTAAATTGTGAATCCAGCATATAGATAGATGTAGGTATTATTGCTGGTGGGTGTTACTCACCAAACTCACAACTGATGAACAATCTTGTGCATTTAGACTGGAAAACAGTATTTCTGCCTGTTTCTTCCTCACACACACATTCAGAGGATGCTGATTTAAGTCAGTAAATATCAATTTAAAGATTTTAAATAATAAAAGTGTCTCAAATATGAAACAAATTTAAGAATTAAAATGCTTGTTTTACCCTCAGTTTCATGTCAACTGCGTCTCAATCAATGGCCATAACAGGAAGTACTTGGTGTTTAAAGCCACATCTATGAAATGAAGTGAGCCAAACATGCACTGCTGCCACCTGCTGGACTGGAGGACACTAACACATATTTTTACAGCTTGAAAAACATGATGACAAAAGTATAGATGGATTAATAACATGTATAAAGTTGCTGAAAACAAGGACCTGAGACACATGACCTCCATAATCATGGAGAACTGGAAACAGGCGTAATAACAGCGTAATCATGGTTGTTGTATGATCATATATGTTTCAATCGTGAGATATTGAGAGAAATTCAATCCACCAATCAGAAAAGAACATTTATAGCTGTCAAATAAATGTAGTGGGGTAGAAAGTACATATAATGTGGCATAAATACTCAAGTTAAGCACAAATACCTCAAAGGTGTGTTTAATTAGAGTACTTGTACTTAAAACAACACATGTACATATTTACTTTCCACATCTGTTTTGTGAATGCTTATTAAAGTATTATTTTAAAATGTAACTGTGTCATCTTTTTTATTAATCCATCCATGCCCTCCTCACATGCACACAGCTGTCAACCATATTTAGTTCTGCCTGAACTTTCTAGATTTTAGACTTTCGTGGAACGGTTTATTTCAACGAAAGAGAAGGGGGGAGAACAACCGTTTTTTATTGTGCTAGTTGTAGCGTTCTGGCTGTAGGTAATTAGTTTTACCGTGATATATTCTTATTATTTTATTAGCATATGTTTGTCATGTTATTTAGAACAACATATTCGAGTTAACGGAATAAAGTAATTTTGACTGTAACCTAACACACCCCTACACAGTACGAAGTGGTACATTCCAAATGACAGCTCGACCTGAGCTAGCCCTCATGTCCGAGCATCAGTCAGTCACAGCCACGGAAAACAAGTTTTAATCAGGAACTGCGTGTTTTATTTGTGCCGCTATAGTCTGATTTTTACACTATTAACCACCATCATGTCGGCTCCTAAGAAGGGAGACTTGTCTCCAAGCGAAAAGGAATTGTTTGAGGTTATCACTGCAGGTAAGCCTCTTGTGCTAAAGCTAATCCCTGAAGAACCGAGGTTAGCTCTTGTTAGCTTGTATGATTTAATTACGACACAGATAATACAAGCAATAAAGTCAGAATGACACTTGTGCTGCTCAGTAATTGTCTTGTTAAACCAAACCAATTTAAGTTAGATTTTATATTGCTAACAAGTTATTAACAGCTAACGTTAGATAACAGCTAATGTTCATGAGTAGCTTACTGATAGCTAGTACCTTTTTTAAAGGACAAATTCACACTTTTTACAGTAACATAAAGAGGGACTTTGCCACTAAAAGACTGTAACATTGAAATATATCTTGATTTGACTCATTTGGGCAGCTTAAGCTTCATATTAGCTTCACAAAAACTTTAAAAAACTGTAGATTTTGTCCCCATCACTTCCATTGTTAGTGCATTATAAAGGGATCCATTAATTTGGGTACCTGACTATTAATATGCTCACCTCAACTTTCATAATAAATTTTGCAATTAACATAAATCTGGTGTTTTTACTCAGTAGAGCTGATTTACCTGCTTGGTGTCGTGTTTATACAGAAGTAATATTGAATTTTGTGCTTGTAGGAAATGTTCAAGAGGCCTCGAGACTGCTGGGCTGCAGGGATGTTCGAGTCAACTGTTTGGATGAGGTAACTATAATGATTAAAGCAAGCAGTGATGGGAGAGAAGAGGGACTTATAACCACAGTGCATCACCAAAATGAAAGGTTTTATAAAAAGTTTTTTTTTTCTATATGTATATTTTTTATATATATATTAATATTATTCCTGCACAAATGACCTGATACATTTTATAAAGTTTATCTTGTATTTTTCCTTGTGGAAAAAACATAAACACGCATTAATGCACTTTAATATAATCATGGGTGTTCCTCTCAACACATTAAGAGGAACAAATGGATATTTGTCCTACAAAGTATAGCTATAACTATAGAAGAGGAAAAAAACCACAGACCTCTTTGAACAGAGGTCTTCCTTTGTTCATTGACATATGTGTGAGACAAGAGGACTCACTGAAGGGCTTTTGGAGGACGTCCTTCATGTCTTTATGTCCTCCTGTCAAAATCAGATGTTTGAAACGGATGTTTTGTTGGGTTTAAGTAATGAAAGCTGTGTGAGCAGCTTCAGGACAAAAAAAATACCATCAAATTATGAAGCAGACATACTGTACTGGACATTCGTAGTAGCAGATAACTTTAGCTGATTTCTCTTTACATACTGAGACTTGAAGCATGTTTCTCATTAAGAGTCATAAAGTCAGTAAAGCTTCCTCGATTAATTTATAATCTGTTGGTGTAGAAAAACTTTCCAGAAAGTGTCTGACATTCATAAAACACGCATGTAAACCCTTTAAACATAATGATCATTATCAGGCCACCTGAATTAGAGCTGCAACACCAACTACTTGGCTAATTTAATTAAATGTTGTTGGTTGTTTTTTTTTTTAAGAAAAAATGTCCAAATTCTCTGATCCCAGCCTCTCAAATGTGAATATTTTCTGGTTTGTATAACCTTTGTATATATTACAATAACAGTGAACTGAATATTTTTGGGGTTTGTGGACTGACAAAAGACATTTGAGTTTGTTTTTTTGGCCTTTAGACAACAGTCATAAACATTTTACAGCATTTTTAGACATTTTATAGACCAGGCGACTAATGGATGAAAATAATTGACTGAATATTTAAGCCAAGTTTTTGTTTGTGTAGAATGAATGTTTTTGTCTCTCCAACAGTACGGGATGACTCCTCTCATGCACGCTGCGTATAAAGGAAAAGCAGACATGTGCAAGCTGCTGCTGCAACACGGAGCCGATGTGAATTGCAATGAACACGAGCACGGATACACAGCGCTGATGTTTGCAGGCCTGTCAGGTACGCGCTTGGTTTGAGATTATGCTGGTGTTGATTATCACAATAAGCACGACTGAAGTTTGTGTTATGACTCCTCCGCCTCTGTACCTGCAGGGAAGACCGATATCACTTGGATGATGTTGGATGCAGGAGCAGAAACAGATGTGGTCAACTCTGTCGGACGGACAGCCGCACAGATGGCTGCGTTTGTCGGTACGTGTGGATGTGATCTAGTCCGGCGCCCGTGTATTTAAAAACTCAAAATGATGATGATGATGATGATCCTCCTCCTCCTCTTCCTCTTCCTCCTCTTCTTGTCTCCTCAGGGCAGCATGACTGCGTCACCGTCATCAATAACTTCTTCTCCCGCGCCAGACTGGACTACTACACCAAGCCTCAGGGTCTGGAGAAGGAACCCAAGCTGCCATCCAAACTGGCCGGACCCCTCCACAAGGTCATCATGAGCACCAACCTGAACCCCGTCAAGGTGAGACACCACTGGAACCTTAAAGTATGTTTATTTATTGTCATTTATTTTCCACTGCTTTATTTTTTTATTTGTTTTTGTTTTTGTGTCGACTTTCTGCATTTCTGGACTGTATTTAAATTAATTTTTTGTCATTTTTTGATGCTTTGTGATGATAAAGTTAAGTCAAACAATATTTGTTTCTGCCTTTAAATTGTTTGTAAGACTCTTTTTTTTTTTTTTTTTTTCTGTACAACATTAGTAAATGCATTTATAGATGAATTGATAGCACTTTGGGCAGTAGATATTATTATTGATTAATCTGCCGGTTATTTTCTTGAATCATCTATAAAATGTCAGAAAATAATTATAATTTATTCCCGGCTCATAGTGATGTCCAGAAATATAAGCAGGTTTTTTTTAGCATTTTCTTCTTAAATAAATAAATATAATAAATTACTAAAACCATTATTTAATTATGAAAATTGTTGCTGTTAATTTTCTGTCTGGAAGAAGACGACAACAAACTTTGAGCACATGTGGAACACAAACAACCAAACAAAGCAGTCAGTCGATGTGTTCTTTGTTCACAAATCTCTTGCGTTTCCAGATGGTGATGCTGGTGAAGGAGAACCCCCTGCTGGCAGAGGCGGAGGCTCTGGACAAATGCCGCAGGGTGATGGAGCTCATCTGCGAGAAGTGCATCAAGCAGCAGGACATGAACGAGGTGCTGGCCATGAAGATGCACTTCATCAGCTGCGTGTTGGGAAAGTGCGCCTCCTTCCTGAAGGACCGCGAGGACAAACTGGACGGCCTCATCAAAAGGTCAGAACACGGCAGCCTCTTTCAGTCGTTTAATCCGATGGCCTTTCAGTAACAGTTTGTTCATATATTTACCGTCTCGATCCGTCTCGTCCAGTTTGCTCAAGGGTCGTGACAGCGACGGCTTCCCCGTGTACCAGGAGAAGTTTCTCAGAGAGTGCATCCGAAAGTTCCCGTACTGTGACGCTACTCTGCTGCAGCAGCTGGTCCGCAGTATCGCTCCTGTGGAGATCGTGAGTTTACACCCCTCGCCTGAAAAATGAGTTTGGAGATTACAGGATTGAGCAATTTGATAAGCGTCATAATCCAGAAATTAGTTTTTTGATGGAAATATGAATAAAAAAGCTTCAGCTAAACCTGATAATTCCTCTTCTCTCCTCCTTTGTTTTTTGTTTTTTCTTGCAGGGTAATGACCCCACAGCTCTGTCGGTGCTGACTCAGGCCATCACAGGTCAGGTCGGCTTCATGGACGCCGAGTTCTGCACCTCGTGTGGGGAGAAAGGAGCCGAGAAGAGATGCTCTATATGTAAAATGGTGAGCTTAATGCTTCTATAACCATTTATACATTGAATGACTGAGGATCTCTTATGCTTCATATCTCCCATCTCCCATCCAACTGCACCTTCCTCAGCATTGTTGCATATTTTGAAATTCCAGCACGTGGTAATATGGTCAAAAAATTGAACAGCTGGTATTTCTTCTCTCTCGTGTTTGTGGTGTTTAAAGTCAGTACACAAATGAATAAATGAATGAATACTTTTGCAACCAGGTGATCTACTGTGACCAAGCCTGCCAGAAGATGCACTGGTTCACCCACAAGAAAGTCTGCAAGAAGCTCCAAGAGCAGAGAGAGAAGCAAGAAGCAGAATCTGCCAAACTGAGGATGCAGCAGAGCAAAGGTACCTCAACTATCAAGAGACAAAATATGAAATCTAATCACACAAGAGTCAAAGCAGCGAGATTGTTTGAGATCAGTAAAAATATTAGTAGTGACGTGTTGTGGATGAAACATCTTGAAACTGGTGATGTATGACTACGAGCTCAGGTTGGTCGATTGTGTTTCAGAGGAGAGTTCAGCGGTGCAGGAGGCCACAGACTCCATGGAGGAGCTCTCAGTGGAGACCAACAGTGAAGCCGCACCCTCAGACACTGCAGCAGAAGCCCCCGCCCCCATCCCAGCCACCGACAACTGAAGAACACATCCATACACCACAAACAGAGAGCAAACTGGCAGTGAGACTGAAAGCCAGAGAAGGGCTGGACCAGCAGGAGATAAGAACCCATATTTATTGACCCGAGGCTGCTGCCGAGGTGGGAGACACTAAAGAAAGCAAGGAAGGTTTGTGCCACAGCCACCATCTTTTTTTTGTTGTCATTTTTATATGTTAATATTTCAGATGATAATGTCATATGTGAATGTGAAAATTATGTAGGCTGACATGTTTGTGGTAGAGATCACTAGTAGGAATTTGGAGTGACGATGTGAAGAGTTAAAGGTTCAATGATGAAACGTAATTCTGCCTTAAGAAACTGTAGCAACCTGTGTGGGAACGAAGTGACTGTAGCCAATCAGAGCTGCTGTTTGTTTGTTTGTTTGTTTGTTAACGGGACGTTCTTTTGTACTGATAACCTCATTGTAGATGGTGAATGGATAGCAGGGCTGCACAATGTTGACCAAAAAAAATTTATATTTTAAGTATTATAACTAGACATGAGTTTATTTGTATTTTTCACCATCTAAAGATTTAAAGTTTTAAAACATGTGTGTGGATGAGGGAAGATGATGCCGACGCTCAGGTTTTTTTCAAATTATAACACAAAAGTTGAAAGTTTTCTCCGTCGTTTTTGTTGATGAAGGATTCTACAGAAACACATCACCAGTACTGATATTCCTCCGGTTATTGTGCAGCACGGATGGACGAAGTCAAAGCTACACGAAGCTTTTATGTCCTGAACGCTGATGTCAAACAAACTGATCTAAATCACGTTAAATAAAGTTGAACTTCATCACATTGAGCTGAATGATATTGATTCACAGTTTGAGTCTATTCTTCATTTCACCTTTTGTTTAAAGTGGACACGTCGTGCTTTGTGACTTTCTGTAGTCAAAGGTCTAAAACATGAGGTGGATTTGTTACTTTCCTCTCCTGTAAACGACATCCATAAACTGCTGTTTAATGCTTTTTCAGTCAGACCTGCAGCAAACAGTCACCGCTGTTAGCTTCAGCAGCTATGAAGCTCATCCACTTACAATGAGCAAGTGAAGATTTTAGCAAAAATGAATAAGTAACTTTTAATTGGTTAATCCATCCATAACTCTCTATCGTACTTTGACTTGTAAGACTGTGAAAAAGGTGTTTTAATTGATAAAGATTAAATGAAACTTGCGGAACCCTGGTAGGTTTTAACATAAATGCTGAAACATCTAAAGAAACATATCTTTACACTGTGTACTGGCTGTATTGTGACAAACAATGATTTGTTTTGAGGAAGCCGCCTCAGTCGTCTGCTTGAGGTCATGAGGCTCGTCTGCCGAAGGCCACAGACTGGAGGACGCGATGGTGATCCTGGCTGTGAGTCTGGAAAGACTTCTTCCTCCAAATATCTTCATATCTCACCTTTTCTGTCTAACACCTGAACAGAAGGCCAGTAGTGGATCACGTGGTGGCGATACCAGGGTTCATGGGAAATGGGATTGAGGAAAAAAGCTGCACAGGAGCCAACATTAAAAACATCAAAGATTCACATTTCTCCAACTGTTTTTGAGAAGTAAACATCGGCGTTGCTCTTTAAAGAGTGGACGCCTCACACTCACTGGCAGTTTGGAGCTGTTGCATCTTCATGAGCTCGTGCGTCGTGTCCTCCAGCCCTCTGATCTGGAAGCCGGAGGCAGGTCAGATGATTTAGGGCCCCTGTATGGAAGACAGTTCACATACACATAAATCCATACTGTCTTCTTTTGTACGATTTATACATAAAAGCTCTTTTTCACCTCTGACTTGCTTTGCCTTGAGGGCTCCATCTTCTACAACATTTAGGAACAGCAACAACAACTGTTTACAGCGTAAGAGAAGAATAAAATTATCTGCAGTTGACATTCATGTGTTTGACAGAAAGCCGTCTACCTTGGATACCTCCATTGTCTGCCACCTTGTGTTCTTGCATCAGATTAGATTGTTTCTGTTTGTTTCTGCATCTTTTAGTTGCAGTGAAAGCAGACGCCCAGCAGAGGGCAACATTTCACTAGTATTGACAGACAGACGAGGTCAATTTAGGTAAGTTTTCAGGTTGCAGCTGATTTCCACTGATACACACGTTGGGCCAGAAGCAGGATGTATAAAACCTTCCACATCTTCTTCACGTGAAAGCCGGCGGCGCCTCTCTGTACACCGGACTGAATGCAAATCAGTTTTTACTTCATTTATCTGTTGTTTTTCATAAATCAGACAACCTTTTCTATTTGACTCTTTTTATGAGCTTTCAGCCACATCTCATGGTCTTCATCCGCCATGTGGTGGAGGTCATAACTTCCTGTCTCAGTGATTCATTATTACGTCCACCAGCATCATGTGACCCACTAATAGCAGTATACTGTTTTGTTTTTATAATAACAGTGTAAGTACTATTGAGTGTCACATCTCAGGGAATAACGGACGTGAACGAGACACGTCCCTCCATCTATTGTCTGTCTTGTTGCCACGGTGACCTTTCTTTCTTGGCTTTGTCCCAGCTGTTGTGTGTTGCTTTTGTTTCTCCTCCGGTCGCCCTCGCCACACCTCTCATTAGTGCATGTGGGCGCTTCCTGATCACACACACACACACACACACTTCTGCCGTGCCGCTTGTCAATATGCTATTAACACAGCCACCTTTCATTTCCCATGAGGGTTACGGGCAGCTGAATTCCTGCTGCAGAGTTTCACTGCCGGTGTGTGTGTGTGTGTGTGTGTGCACAGAGAGGGACTCACCTCTCAGCTTTCTGTTTCTTTACACAGCGAGAACACAAAAGCCAGGGGCCGATCATACTATCATATTCACCCTTCAGCATTCATCCGGCCCGTAAGAAGGAAAGAGGGGCGTCGAAGTGTAAATAGTCTCCTGAGAAGAGCTGCAAGTGGAGCGAGAGAGAGAGAGAGAGTCTCTGGTGACCCTGTGTGAGAGGAAACAATAACAGCGACTGAGTTCACGGTTCTTCAAGTCTGTCTTGAAGCAGGCAGGTGTCCATATGAGCAGTAAAAGAGGATTTCCCTCCTGTTCATGCTGGATGTTTAAAGTGATTTAAAGGTTTATCTGAAGCTTATTTGAGGCTTCATCAGTCTGAGTTTGTCACATCAAAGTAAATATGAGACACATTTTATGTTTACAGCATCAGATTCACTCTTTGTGTTTCCCTGTTGAGCTTTGGTGGAAGGACAGGAACAAACACAGGGACCAACGTTCAAACATATCTACTGGATTTGGACCCTGAAGCTTCATATTTGCTTCAGATAAACTTTTAAATGATTTTTGAAGTGCATTATGAAGGGATCTAATAGTCAATATGAACAGGAGGAATGATTACAGCAAGAAAAAAACCTATTTCCATGTTCATCCTGACGAGTACTTTGGATGCTGAGATTGAATATTTGCTCCTTCTCTTCTTAAATCCTGGAAAATACCCAAAATTCAAGGTGATATATGAAACTTTGAATACTTACTAACAGTGATTTATTTTTTATTAAACACTAGTATTGTATTGCTGAATTTTCTGATTCAAACTATGGAAAATAAAGACTCATCCTCAGGCCAAGTGCTTGTGTAATAATAAAACTTCACAGGGAAGTGATCCTCGTATCAGCTTTCATTCGCATGAGCAGCAATTAGTGTCTCTGCGTGACGCCTCTTTTCAAACCAGCAAGACAAGCCTGGATTGAATATTCCCCCCAACAAAAGAAATGATATCTCTCCTTGTTTTGAACAGCGGACACACAAAGACTCCAGTTAGTCTGCACACTCGAATCATCAGACGTGTAACTGACGGGGGGACTGAGAGGCAGGCGGAGGGAGGACGACGTGGACAGACGGCAAATTACACACAGACCAGATCAGCTTTCATTTCTGAATTAAGCGTGTGGCCCACAGAGGCGAGTCTCAACATGGAGAAAAAGTATGAGCTGGTGTCTTGAGCTGTGTACACACACACACACACACACACACAGGGATCAGGTCAGGGTCAATTTGTATGCTGGACAACATGATTCTGTTTTTAATGAGTTATGAGGGAAAAGTAATTGAGCTGATCATCTCAAAACTCAGAATATGTTCACTTTCTATCTGAGCAAAGCGATGACGTCATAGTTTAAATGATGCTCTGCTACGAGCCAGTGATCAGTGACAATGGTGCTTCACACCTGGTACCTGGTTACGTTAAAAGAAACAGGCTTATAATATAAAGTCATTTTGGGTTTTATCACATGATGTAGACATCCATTATTCCCAGACGCACAGCACCAGTCAAAAGTTTGGACACACTTTCCCATTGAAGTGAATGGGAGGGTTTTGTCTGGATACTGTACATATTTGCAGTTTTAAGTTGACAACTTTAAGTTTGTTTTGTGCTCGATAAATGTTGTTTGTGTGTTGGAGAGTTTGGAAGCAGGTACTTTGAGAAAAGGCTGATGAGGTTTTTATTCCTGCAGGCGATCTGTAACGACTCTAACGGCTGCAAAACATTTCACTGTTTCTGTCTCATTTAGAAATGTAGAAACTGCTGCATTTAAATGAAAAACGTAAAGTGACCTGCGATCTAATCAAGACTTTAACTTCACCAAATCACCATTAGTATGTTTTTTTATTTGCTGCCTTTGTTCTCTTCTTTTAATTGCTACACTCTCACATTTCAATAGACTCTGACATCACAGGAATGAAAGACATTTATGCTGAATTTCTCTTCAGAGTCTGAAGTCACCTGAATAGTTTTACTGCTTTCTAACAAACGTACCTCTCAGTGTCTATGAAACTATAATGGAACCAAACCAGAAGCCATGTGTAAATGTGCCAATTACTCAGGCCCATAATCCCATCACCATCATCATCATCATCATCATCATCAGCATCCAGGATCAAATGTTAACTCTCTCTGAAAGAAGTGGGCGGGGTTATCTCCTAGTGTGCAACCAATCAGAACCTCCAAACAGAGACGCACCTGAGCAGTTGCCAAAGCCGGCTGCATAAAACCAGGGGGACACCGGAGCCTCTCACGTAGTTCATCCAGCATCAGTCTGTTTCCAGCCGCACCTCCTCCTCCTCCACCTCCACCTCCTCCTCCGGAGCAACCATGCAGCTGAGCGCGCACGACTCGTGCCATTCCTTGCTCTTATTTTGCATCCTCCTGAGGAGTTGCCAAGCCTTCAAGAACGACGCCACGGAGCTCCTGTTTTCTCATGTGACCGCACCGGTACCGGAGGTGCAGAGCAACGTGTCCCTGAACCGCGCGCGGACCGGCGGGAGAGGAGCGAGCAGCGCGGCGCACGACAGAGGCGGTGAGTGCGTGAGAGGAGGCGTCCTGCGGGATGCTGCTATGTTTCTGTCCGCAGGGTAGGACATAGTTACTGCTTCAGGAGACCTCCGTCACTTTATACATAATAAACCAGAGGCTGGTTGCATGATGTTAAACTTACTTTCTGCAGAACATGCAGCCTTTAACTAATTTAACTTTAACTATAACATGACTGCAAAACAGAGTTCAGGTTTAAGCATCTTCTGCTTCATTCATTCATTCATCATCACAAAGAGCCAAATGAGGGATCTTAATTCCATCATCACTTAAAAACACCTTTCCTGTTGTTGACATATCAACATCATTAAATGCTAATAGCAGCTGATATTTTAAAGTGATATATAAGTCATATATCCTGCAGTTGTAGAAATAACTAACGCAACTATAAGGTCATTTTAATAGTAGATATCACACTGAGGTCACACAGCGGCCTGAGTGTAACACACACCTGGCTGGCTGTCGGCCAATGAGGGATAAGAGGCTCCGACGGGGGCGTCAGTGCAGCTGAATGGAGGTGATCTCTCCTGCACAGGAAGCCATGAGCTCTCCCAGCAGCCGAGCGGGAGGGAGGTGTGGGGGTGAGGGGGGGTGTAAGAGAGAGCCTCACCCCTGTTCCTTCAAACACTGAGAGAGGCAGCATTGTCACTGAAAATGTGTATGGAGCTGTATGAATGGAGGTGAGCTTGGGTTACAGTGGTGGAGGACACTGTAAGACAGATACTGACAGAGGTAATCCTGTTAAAGCCCTGCTCCACTCAGAAAAAAGAAAGCTTTTTTTTTCTTTTCACAAGCTGTGACTTCCCAGAGGCAGCAAAAAGGTTGAAAACTACTATAATGTACAGGAGAAAGGGGCTGGGCAGTTATCCACACTCATCATCTATTATCCTTCAATATGAGGATGATAAAGACATCCAGTTACTGTCTCAATTAGTGCTGGAAAGAGATGCTGCTCAGTTGTCAGATTCTGCTTGTTCATGTCTCTAAATTTGCATCGTTTTTTACCACAGAACGAAGCCAAATCGGATGCAGAGAGCTGAGGTCCACTAAGTACATCTCTGATGGCCACTGCACCAGCATCAACCCCATCAAGGAGCTGGTGTGCACTGGCGAGTGTCTCCCGGCTCAGATGCTTCAAAACTGGATCGGCGGCGCCTATGGCAGGAAGTTCTGGGGTCGGCGGAGCAGCAACCAGGACTGGCGGTGCGTCAACGACAAGACCCGCACCCAGCGCATCCAGCTGCAGTGCCAGGACGGCAGCACGAGGACGTACAAGATCACCGTGGTCACTTCCTGCAAGTGCAAGAGGTACTCCAGGCAGCACAACGAGTCAGGCAACAAGTTCGAGGAGCCAGCTCTGTCGCCGCCTCAGTTGCTGCACGGGCACAAGTCCAAGACCAAGAGGCGGCTGGGGAAGAACCGGCTGAGGGAGAACTGGCACGAGACTGAACCCTGACGCAGAGTCACGCTTTAAAAAAAACCCCCAGAAACCTAAAAAAAAAGGAGTTTTGTCTCTGTGATATTGAGACACGACATCCAGAGCTTGCAGTTGTGGATTATGACTGGGACTTGATTTATGTGAAGCTGGTTCCTCACTATGATGGAGAACTCCTATTAAAAAAGGGCATGCTAAGGACTTTTTTCTTGACATTTTAATCCATGTGGTTAAAGATAATGTGAACACAAACAGGGTGTTCAGTCTGCAGAGCTTTCTGGAGCCCTGAGCCAACCCACATTGTCCCAGATGTAGCCATGTGCATGCGTTCCTATATTCATTCAACAGCAGTAAACAAACACCAAACTATCTTGTGTAAATACTTGTACATATATCAAATCCTTACTTGCCTTTTTGAAGTATGGCTATGTGTATAATTTTTTTTTTTACTATGTAAGATTTATGATGTATGATGTAATATATTTTCCTGTGGCAACATATGATAAGTTTTGCTTAAGCGGCGCCGGCATGTGGGTGAAGTCATCCGTCATTCTTGTAATACCTTCATATGAAATAAATATTACTTTTTAATCACGTGTGTTGTTGTCAGTGGAGACTTTGCTGGGTTCATGTTTCATCTACAGGAAGGTTGAAATTAAAACTTCAATCAGGTCAATATGTTTTAATGTTGGATTTGATGATATTTAAACACAATGAATGTGTTATATTATCCAAACATACTGCAGGAATGTAGGAAGAAAACATTTAATGCATAATTAAAAATGATTTCTGAAAAACTGCATATTAAATGTTTTTCTTGCAGACTATAATATGAGTTAAACACCGTTAAAAAATATCTGAAATAATATTCTTTGTAGGCCCACGATTTAAAGTGAAAGGAGAGATTTTTTTTTTTCATTCAAAAGAGTGAGATATTGACATCACGCGAGACTTGCTGATTGCTGACAACCTTCTGCAGTGTTGGGTATATTGAGATCTCGCGACAATCATGACCTGCGCAGAGCTGCCAATCCTTTTCCAAATATACGTCAAGCTAGACTTTACTTGAATCTGACCGGAAATCACATACCTTTAAAAATTAAAGCTGACATTTTAAAAACGAAAAGACACGAACAATATCATAACGTAAATAACAATATTAATCTCTGCTTGTAGAAAAACGTTTCCTGTGTCACTCTAAAAAGTGTACATTACATTTATATTTGTGTTATTTAGAGACTTTCAAGCATTAGAGGACAATAGTGCTGCAACCGACAAATATTTTCATTATCAATTATCAACAACTCACCACATAGGTCACCACAGAGCAATAATTAATTTTTATTTAAGTGAAGTTACTCTAAGAATATTCTGAATTATCGGATAGATTTAAAGACTAATTTTCCACTTGATCGTTTTTGGTATCGAGGTACAGGTTGTATTTTGAAAGGTTTAAGCGGAAGTTGTGAGTTTAACGCTCCTAACTTGTTTTGTTTTTCCTCAAATCTCAATCCACGTTGCTGCTAACCTCACACACCCCTCCCACACAATGCGAATAGACAGTTTAAGGAATGACCCCCCTCAATCCAACAACTGACGGAGATGAATCACATCAACACGCAAAGCGATGACTGTGATCCAGACAGGCCTGCTCATCCTGGGGTTTTCCCAAACCGCGAGGCCGGGAAGAGCGAGCACAAACCGGCGGAACGCAGTGTGGACTTCCCGGTGTCTGTGGTTCTTCCTGCCGGCGGCAGCGGAGAGAGAACCGGTCTGCTGACACCAAAACAGTTCTGCTCGTTCCTGGGCAGACCGCTCATAAGCTACACTATCCAGGCTTTTGAGAGGTAAAAAAAGAAGATATAACGTTAAGATATAACGACCCCTACCTGAACCAGGTACAGGTAGAGCGACAGACAGCAGCTTCTCATCTAGTCACCTCCTCTAACGGTCCGTGTGTGTGTCTGTGCAAGCGGCTCATGTTCACGTTTTAATTAAAGATTACACAGTTGGTACCAATTAATGACCAACTCAAGTTCACAAATGTTTCATATCTGTCTTAAAACAACAGTCAGGAGCCAAAATGAACAGTGAAATATGTTTTTCTTGCCATAATCATCCCTCTTGTTCATACTGACCATTAGATGATTGCTTCATAATGCATTTACAATGTAAGTGATGAGGGACAAAAACGCAAAACATGTATTTAAAAGAGTTTTTTAGGGTCACGTGATAAATCTGAAGATGATTGATGGGAGAAGCTTTAGCTCCTGTCTCTTTAAGGCCCCGCCCCCGGGTATTACGCTCTGTTCTGATTGGTCAGCAGACTTCCTGTGTTTACAGAGGATGTGTAAACAAACTATAGTAGGATTTCTTTTTCTTGTTCTTTGATCGGAATAGAAACCTTTCAGATGCATCTGTACACAAACCCGAAATATGAGGAAGGACAACATGAAAAAACTTTGAGCATGTTTAGCATAGATATCTGTCATCATAACGTATATAAATAACAACACACAAACAACAACAGCAACTTTATCACCTGCTCATTAATTTATAACATTGCCCACAATAATCTAAAACACCCAGAGATGTTAAATGAAAGCTACCCAAACAACTTTACATCATCTCAGGGTTTATCATCATATCATGTAATCATATATCATATAATCTCACAGATATCTGAAAATATGGACAAATTCATCCAAAACTATCTGCCTGTCTAAATATTAGTGGAGGTAAATATGAAAATTGTAGTTGTTTTGTCATTTGTGTGAATTGACCCTTTAATACTTGCTCATACCTGTTTACTGCTACGTGTAAAGCGTCTTATTTTGTAATAGAGCTGCAACAATTAGTCCATTAATTGATCGTCAGAAAGTTGTTTTTTATTGATTGTTTAGTTTAACATTTTGGGATAAATGATGAGAGGATTGCTACCTGTCTCCTGTTTAACATGTTAAACATGGTCATCTGTGGACAGACAGGCTAGCTTTTTCCAGTCTTTATGCTAAGCTAAGATAAGATGCCCTAATCCTGATATATACGTATCTGCAGGAGAACCTTATGTTATGTCTGCCGCCCCTCGTCTGTCTGAATTCTCACCTTCCCGACAGAAGTGGCTGAGGAATGATGTTTTCTCGCAGGGTGTCGTGGATCCAGACCATCGTTGTGGTGGTTGCCAAAGAAAACACAGACCTGATGACTGACATCATCCAGCGCTTCCAGCACAGGAAGGTTCGAGTGGTGCCAGGCGGCTCGACCCGTCACCGGTCGATACGCAACGGGGTCGTGGCTCTGGGTTCAGGTCACGAGGAGGATGAGGAGGAGGAGGGGTCGACAACCGAGAGGCCGAAGGTGGTCATCATCCATGATGCTGTGCGGCCTTTTGTGGACGAGGACTTTCTGTACAAGATCGCCATCGCTGCTAAAGAACAAGGGGTCAGTAGAATAAAAGCTGATCTATAAACTTTGGTATTAAATCAGTGGAAATTAATGTAATATGAAACACTTATTAAATACACTCGAACACACAACCACACCGACTCCTCACAATGTGCCAACAGTGTTTCTCATTTTGCCGTTTTGTGCTGCAACGTGTTTGGAGGGAGAGAAAACTGGGTCTTTTACAAACTGAAATCCTTTCAAGACGTTATGTTACACATTCTGCTGCTGTTTCTAATCCAAGGATGCAATCACAAAAATTAATCGCCTTTTATTTTGATAATCGATTTCATCTTTTTGAGACGGAAATGTTCAAATTCTCTCGTTCCAGCTTGGAACAGTGAATATTTTCAGTTTCAGGACATTTCTGTTGCATCTTGGGCTTCAGGAAACAATGATCAATATTTTTTCACCATTTTTTAGACTTAGAAAGATTTAGAAAAAATTAATGAAAAGATTAATCGATAATGAAAACAATAGTTACTTGCTGCCCTAAGTTGTTTTTAATAATTCTTTTAACTGTGTTTCCTCTTTTATTTTGGTTTATTTGGTCACTTGATAAATGCTCAGAAGCTAAAATGTCTTCGTTCTTTTTGTTAAGTTGAGATTTCGATGTTCAACTGAATCCAAACCAAAAACACTGTTAGTGTTGAAGCAGAAATCGATCACTGCAAGCGTTGAATTGTTCGTATGCTGTTGGTCGTTGTGCCGTGATGAAGAGTTCAAAGCTCAGTAATGGACCACATCTCATTTGTGAATATGACTCGAAGATGTGTGCAAACCTTTTATGTGTTGTCAGATTTTCCAGGAGCACATGAAGGCAGGAAGTCTCAATTTCCAAGTTTGAACAGCAGTTCAGAGAAAGATCGTAATCCCCCTGCAAACTATAGGAAACAACCCCAAAATGCCAATACTTCCTCATGCTTGGAAAACATAGCGTGGCTGAATTAAATCTCAGCTGTTGCTCATATTTCTTTTCTTATTTTTTTTTTCTTTTTTTTTATGTGTTTTTAGCTGAAAACCAGAGATGGTCAATTAGAGCACAGTGTAAACAGATTCATTGTGCTTGGCTGCAGTTAGAGGACCTGGAATCAAACATATCACCTAGTGGGATGACAGTTTATCAAAAGTGGCACGAGACCGGCCTTCATTTTTCACCGTGAAGTGAGTACATAAACAAACCAAACTCAAAGTCAAGTTTTCCAGTCGGGTTCAGGGCAAAGAAGACAAACAGTCCCTGTGATCACACCTTTAACTTTCCGCCTTTTTAACACGGTCTTTCCATCTTTTTGTAAACTGTTTATCAGATTGACAGATCCATCGCTCCCGGTGGTAAGAGTTTATTTCATCAGTGACGGACGGAAAACATTTGGGCCGAAGTCACGGCGGCTCTGACGAAGATCAGTTTCATAATGATTCATGGCTCAGCCTCACAAGCCGAGAGACGACTTTGTCGAACGCGGGTCGCACAGATCTCTGGTCTGGGGGGCCGAAAGCGAAGAGTGTTTGCTTCGTGATGAACTTTCACAGCAGGCGGTCTGGTCTTCATTATCTTATCCACGCTCGTGACAGAGAGTCTGTCTCCACTGAAAAGCAGCAGATTAATTTTGATTTTAACAGCATGTGTAACACGCAGAACACATGTTTGCTTTCCTTTCGTTTGCTGGCTGTTTCGCCTGCACACGCTCGCTGACTGCCTGCTCCTGGAAACTGTCTTCAATCAAGCTGCACTGAGAAATGAAAAATGAAAATATCATCTCAGAAATGTTGATTTCCAACAGAGGAAGTGCAGCCAGGAGGTCGTTTTACTGTATAATCATGGCTGCTGACTCTATTCTTTCTCTTAATATGTGCATTCGCTTGCATCTCACGGTCTTAACTCCTGATTCATGAATATGAAATATAAAAAAAAACAACCATATGTCAACATCTTGATCATGTTCATCTACAGTGCAGTGAAATATGAGCAGATATAATGTCATACGCTGTAGTGGTTTCGGTGTCTTTCGGCCGCAGACGTTTCCTGGCAGATGTTTGCAGTGAAAGCTGAAGAGCGGATTCGTGTGTGTTTGACGGGTTTCACGACTTATCAGGGACGGTTTTACCACAGAAGACGTACAACTCGCATCACGTCATCGCAGACCTGAAACTTTTCATACTGCTCGGTGTGGATCTGCGTCTCTTTGTTGTGTCAGCAGTATCCGTTCATTTTAACGGCGTTGTAGCAGATTCAGGGTGTCACGCTGTCATGACTTATGACTTGTTGTTGTTGTTGTTGTTAGTAACACCTGTAGTTTTTCTTTAAGAGTTTCTACCCGGCAAGGTGTTTGGAAAATGTTAGTTTAAGTTCAGGATATTTTTTTCTTCTTCACCGAACCTTTGCACATGTTTATGGCTGCAAGTCGGGGAGCTTTACAATCTGTACATACAACATCCTCTATCTTTTATTTTAGACTCAACAAACTAGTTGTTTGTTCTCTAGATCATCAAGTATTTATTAAATAAATATTCAGCGTATTATAATTCACATTTAAGAGTCTGGAACCGTCAAATATTTGAGTATTGAGTATCTATTTAACATTATTATATTTCATGTTGTGTATGTTTTCATAACAAGAGCAACATTAAAAATTTTTTTAAGGTTGATATTTGGTTAAAAAAAATAAAATACAGTACAAATATACCAAAATATAACACTGTTGTCTTTTCGTCACCCAGGCGGCAGGAGCCATCCGACCGCTCGTTTCCACGGTGATCGCCACCACATCAGAGGGATACCTGGATCATTCTCTGGAGCGATCCAGGTACCGAGCCAGCGAGATGCCTCAGGGCTTCACATACGATGTCATCCATCAAGCCTATCAGAGGGTAATTTACCTGTTTATCCAGTTTATCTTTGCACATCAGAAAAAAACAAAAAAGAAAATAAAAGTAAGACGTCAGCAGGCGTTCGGAGTAACACAAAGTTATAGTTAAAAGTTACAAACGCTTTGGCAGCAACTCTCCCTTCAATCATCCCTTCTAAAAAACACCACCGTAACAAACTGCTGATTGGAGACTAATGTTTTCTTTCCATTACCTCAGTTCAGACATTAATGTGCAGAAAGAAGAAAAGCCGAAGCTGAAGACTCGCTATGTAAATTAACGACACGGCTCGTTTGCTGCTGCACATGCTGCTTCTCTGCTCTCTGTTTCTCCTCTGACTTTGTTTGTCAGATAACCACGTATATTTAACATAAGGGAAAGCTAGAGAGGAAGGAACTGCAGGTGAAGCAAGTATTTTATTTTTACGTTTTGTTTTCAATTTATGATTTTTTTTTTTTTTTCAATTTTAGAAGAACTGAGTGCAAAATATACAAAAAAAATTTCTAACTATACAGATATTTACAGTTTGGACTGTACATGTATGGTATCTTTCCTCTGTCCGGGCTGCAGCAGCAATGCAACATTTATCCAGATCACAAATGCGACCAAAACTGTGACTTGTACAACAGCTGTATTTGTAAAAATGCAAAAAAAATGCTAAAAAAAAGAAGGACTTTATGGTTGTCACACATCATAACAGGTCCTTTACAGTCTCTCATTGTTCGGCTGATGTGCCAGAACCTGCAGGGTTTCACTCAGAAGCGGTTGTGGCGCAGGGTGCTATCGTTTTCACTTGGCCTCTGCTGCGTCTGGTAAAGAAATGACACGTTAATATATTCTTCCACACTGCAAGCAGATTAGTCTGTGGAACAAAAGTGAACGAAGACTCAGTTGGAAAAAAAACCAAACTGAAATCACGTGGCACGTTTTAGGTGGGTTCGGATTAATCGTCTCAGCAGTTGAGCGCGTTTTAAGACGCGTACCTGGTTAATGGAAAGAATTCATCTGCCGCTGTCAACCGCAAATGTGTTGCTTCGTCTCTAGAAGAGAAGGAGAAAGCTACAGGGGGCTTATTGCTAAGACCTGGCACGCCAACTTAATGTGAAACTTTTGAGTTGCAAAAAAATCGACCTTATTTATGTCTCAGACACTTTTCTGTTTCAACCTTGACTTCATTAGACGGTTCTTCCGATAGCCGAGCTAAGAGCTAAAGAATCCGACTGGAGCCTCATTCGTCTGCAGTTATTTTTATTCCTGGCGCATCTGGATTTGGCTTCGGCCTTTTACAGAAAATGAGCTCACACTTATGATGCAGCGTCAAGGCCAGTCAGATTGTGAAAACGAAGACAAACCTGGCAGGTCGGCGGAGAAGGTTGGGAGTGTGTGTGTGCGTGTGTGTGTGTGTCCTCTCTCCTCCTGTTGTTCCCCTCTTCTTCAACCCTTTAAAAGAAGGGGAAAGTGTAAGGTGTCTGTCAGGTTAAGACTGTAGGACATGTTCATGAAAAATCTCTTGAGAGCTGCACATTTGTAGCTTGACATCCATTGAGAGTGGAAGAACTTAGGGCTGAAAAGACAAAGGGGGAGACACTTTATCCAGTCCCCAGTGAAGGCTTTTGTAACGCTGAAGGTTAAATTACCTCAAGACCCAGAGCATATTTCTCATGTAATTTCTCTCTTCGGTTCCAGGGTCCCTTGAATAAAAGACCCTCTCTTTTATAGCTTGATAAAATATTACCCAGCTATAATCTCAGGTAGCATGGATCTGTCTTTGTAGTCCAGACTGTGAGCTCATCGCCTCAATCCAAACTTTCATGTGACGTTTTCCCAGCACTGAATCAGAGCAAATAAAATGTTTAGAAGTAGAAGTACAAAGTTATTTATCTGTGTACACACATGCATGAAAATGCAACGTGAGTTTTTCTTATTAAATCGGTAAAATATTGTCACTTCAAAATCTCAATAATCAGACTTCATGATAAGTTATAAAAAACGACTTTACGTAACTGAACATTACATCATCTGCAAAATTCGTATTTGAGTATCTTCATGTCAATATCCATCTTAAAAACAGTCCTTTTGTTTAACTGATTATCAATCAATCAATCAATACCAACAAGGAGAGAAAAGTAGTTGCTGCTCTTTGTTGACTGTAATAGATTACAGTAGATTTCAAGTATTAATTGATCTTTTTTTAATAAAAATTCTCAGTGATGTATGTATGTATGTATATATATATATATATATATATATATATATATATTTAGGCTAAAGTCTTTAAAGGTAAATACAACCAAAAAATAATCAAAACAGGCTGTTGATTGTCAGCTTTTCATATTAAATTCACCTGATCACAGTTAAATAGTCTTTTTTTATGACTCAGACATTACGAATAAAAGGAGATCAGTGTTGGTCTATATGATAGATCTATGATCTATATATTTGTTTATGGATCAATCTGATAAATAAATCAATTCACGACTCTTTGTTAACTTTTAACATTCACATGCAGATTTTTCTCTTGCCTGAAGCTGAAAGTCTAATTATCTCAATCAGATGTTTGATCTCTCATCAGCTCAGTGTCTCTTGTGAAATATTTGAGCACCCGTATAAGATTTTCTATCTTTCTATATTTTGATTGTGATCTGCAGCTGTTCTCTTCCCTCTTGCAGCATATGCAGCCTCAGTTACTCGTGTCCATCTGTAAGAACTTACACATTGATGTAAGATGTTTTTTTAAAAAGCATAAAATTTGAATTTGTAGCATTTACCTCAAATAAAATATACTGGAACCAAATGTTTTACCAACTAATGAGCCATGGAAGAGAAACCTAACCAGATTATCTCAGCTGCTGAAAAGAGGCTGTAAAGTAAAATAACCACTGTACTGTAAATTTAGATATGTGGTTTTGAAAGCACAGGTGGCTTAGCTGTTAACAATATAAATACCCACTTATTTCTCTGGAAACAGTCCCACAAAGTCCACTAACACAAATAGATTCCTGTGCTTGAAGAGTTGATGATAATACGTAAGGAGGATTTAAAAGGATCCCTAACATACAGTGTTTTCATGCATACACAAGAACAACCGCTACTGCAGCATCAACACGTGGGAAAGTGTCTCTCACGGTCCGTTGAAACCAAACGTAGACTTTTTTAAAATCTTAATTCATAAAGATAAGAGTGCGACAGAGCCAGCAGTCCATCAGCTAAAGAAAACAGTTTCGTCTGAAGTTGTGTCTGCTGAAAAATGTGGTGTTATGTGCCCGTTTCTCCCCTGCGTAAACATCGGCTCTCCGGTCACGACGAAGACTTTAAAAGGGAAAAAGGCTCAAGATAAAGGGGGAGATATTTGTGCTGAAATATCAGCAGAGGGGTCAGGTTAAGGAAGAATTTAATCTTTCAAGTAGACGACAATATGGTGCACAGTTATCTGAGAAAGGCCTGGATGAAAGGAGCCTGTGGTAGATAGAAAAGTGCTTAAATGGTCATGCTGCATTTAACTGATCTGAACTCTTTTCAAAACAACAATGTGATATAATAATATTGTTTTATTTGCTATATTTGCCTCCCTGACAACCCTGATGATGATCATCACTGGTCAGATTCCTATGAAATTTAGTTTGCATATAGATTTTCAAAGTGTCCTTTTAGCCAACATTGTGGTCCATAATAATGTATTTTTTACTAATGACCAACAAAGGACACAATGGCTCCTGATCCGACCACCTTTAGGCTAAACTTCCTCAACATTTATACCACAAACATAAAAATCTGAATTATTGTTGATTCAGTGGAGAAGCAGATTATCAGATTAAAAGCCTAAATATTACCTGAATAAAACAACTGATGGAAACAGAAAGGGATGATAGAAACATGCAATCAATGCATTGATCTTAAGTGCTTAGTTTGAGTCAGCTATGAATATCCTGAGTCAGACACAGTCCTGATAATAAGCCTGAGTAATGTTAGTGCATTCATGCTCCCCAGAGGCTCTCCATGATCCTTCAACTTGCACCAAACTCAGGCCGAAACGTCTGATTGCCATGAAATTTTTAGAATCAGCCCTTTTCGACCTACTACTGACTCTGAGAAGCATTTTCCAAGGTCGTCAGGTGTCAGGTCGCTCGCAGCAATCGCAGAAATACTTTGTTGTCGACAATTATCCGCAGCCGCTTCTCTCTTTCTCCTCTTCAGTGCACTGAGTCAGACTTTGAGTTTGGCACCGAGTGTCTCCATCTGGCTCTGCAGTACTGTGGCACCAACGCCAAGCTCATCGAGGGTCCGCCAACATTGTGGAAGGTGAGCTCGCCCGGGGGCCTGGTTCTGGTTGGGGGAACAGTGGATCTGGTGAGCACAGCTGTGTGTCTGCCACTGATTGACAAAGAAAGTTCACAAGATTGAAAGTGAGTTGTTCTGGCAAAAGCGGAAACATCAATTTGTTATACATGACATCCAGAGTAAGCATGTAGAAATTAGTTTAAATGGAATTGATTTGTACTCAACCTGCTATTAGATCATGTGACCTTTTGCTTCAAAGGCTTAGTCCGCCCAAATTACAAAAGACATGTTTTTCTTGTTGGATAGTTTGGGTTTTCTGTGCCGAGGTTTTGAGATTTCTGCTCCACCAATACAGACCAACTTTATTAGTTTATTTTCTTTTAGAAACGTTGCTTACTGGATGCTTTACTGATCCCTTTAATTCAAATGATAAAGACTTGAAATAGCACAAAAAGGTTTTTAAGCTTGACTAAAAATGGTTGAAAGGACAAAGCTTTACAGTATTTCACATGACAAAAATCTAATTTTCTCCCCCGGTAGTTATCATGTGACCCTGTAGAGTTGGGATCCATTGATTCAGAGGAATTTGTCTTTTATTTTTAAAAGCTTTGAGGAGCATAAACTATATTCTTTTCATTGAGATGGCGGTTAAACTTTCAGAGGCAGATATCTAAACATCACAGCAAAGAAAAAATGCAACTATCTGCATGACCTGACACCCCTATAGAATAAAGTATTTAACAGAAATGACCCCTTGTGCCCTCTAGGTAACCTATAAACGGGATTTGGCTGCTGCAGAGTCCATTATTAAAGGTGAGCTACCTTCTTTATACATTTGCATTGTTTTCTGTATGTATTGAATATAGTAGGCGATATGCACATATAAATTATGCATATAGACACAATATAAATGGTCAGAAATGAGCAGTGTGTTGTCTGGAGTTGAATAGGTGACAAGGCGGGTTTAAGCAGGCCGAATACTACAAAGAGCATGTCGGGACAAGGGAAATTATCATAATCAGAGAAATGAAAATAAACAGCCCTATATTTCTCCCCACCAGCACCTGGACCAACAATTACCTGTTTGATGATGACATAATGTGTACAGTAATTATTCCCAGAGCCTCTTGAAGTGAATGAATTCAGTGTGTGTGTGTGTGTGTGTGTGTGTGTGTGTGTGTGTGTGTGTGTGTGTGTGTCAGTATGAGAAACCATTTCAGGTTGCGTGTTTTGTGTTTTTCGGCTTGTTGAAATATGAATAATTTTCTCAATATGTGCTTTAAGTTAAGCAGCTGTATTTTAGGCTGTGATGAGATGATGGTTAACTGAGTTTTGGACCATGAACCCGAATGGTCCAAAATAATAATAATAATGCTCATCTGGTCTCTGGTCTCTCGATGTAGAGGTCCAGATCAGGACGTCGTGGAGGACGTTTTTGTGGGCCGCAGAAGTAAAAGTAACTTTGTGCATAAACGGCGATAGGTGATTGACAGCTGGAGCGTTTCCAAGGCAACTTATGTACAGTATGAAAAATTATCAACCACATAAAAAAAAAAAACCTGCTTCTCTGGTTAAAAAGTCACGACTGTGTACATATAAACATAAGAGAATTGAAGCACAACTGTTATGTTATGATAAGAGTTTATAACCAGTCGCGTCGTCTTGTTGCAGAGACTCTGTCACGGACGGCCTGTCTCATCACAGGTGGATCTACACAAGCTGTGATGTTGGCTGATGCCCTCCAGAAGGCTGTTGGAGCTCAGGAAATGGTAAGATGACAGTCGCAGTTGTTTAACATGTTGGTGGTGAAGATCTCCATCACGTTACGATGTCCCCTCGTCCCCTGTACTCTGTCCCCTGTCCGGTACCTCCAACCCCCCCTACAAACCCCCTGTGAGCTGCTCTTGGGTGGCCCGGTGGTGGAGACTTGCCATGTGCGGTCAGACCTCTAATGGAGCCTGTCTGGTACATCCACACTCTGCAACTTTCCTCCTCCTCATTTTCTCCCTCCATCCCCAACCTCCACCTCTCACTCCCCTGCATGCAGGAGAGCAGATGGCAATATTTCCTAAACCATGGGAGTTTGCTTGATTGATTGAGTGTTTAGCGATGAGTCCTTACTCCCCTCCTCCTCCTCATCGTCCCACCACCTCAGCTCAGTCGAAACTGACAAGCTCCCAGTTTCCACCATAGTTCATATCCCTCCCTTTCACTCTTAATCTTTAGTTTGGGGGCAAATCAAATTCCCATGTTGCCTTCGGCCCACGTTGCAAACATCCTCCATTTAATTTGTGAAATTGTTCGGAATAGACAATGGAAAACAGCCTCCTTAATACTGCAAAACAGCACAGAGTGACAGACTGAGATATTAAATCTGAAGGCACAGACCATGTAGAGGTTCCACATGTGAAATGTGTCTTTGCCTCAACAAGTGTTGGGTTTCCCTTTCACCAAACCACCTAACCATGAACCAAAGCAACCTTTCGTCTCTGTTTGAAACTAAGAAAGAAGAATGGATATGAGAAAAAAAAGTTTAGAAATATCAAAATATTTGTGAGTTGGCTTTTATATGATTCTCTTATTATTATTTTGAATGATTTTACATGTATGTGAGTGTATATAAAAGGGTTATTTTTAAGTTTTATATAACCTACACCTAACATAAACTTAACAGCATTATAAACTTTGAGATTGTGAAGGTGTCATGTGCTCATATTTCACTCTTTTGGAGTAGACACCCAGACTGACAAATCGACCACACATGGATTTCATGTACAGAAACGTGTCTGGTGGATCATATTGAAGTGTGTGTATATATTCTCCGGGTGTAGCTGCTGACAGGGCAGTACACGCTGCATTACGTGTTCCTACAGTCTGCCGTGACCCAAACGTCCATCCTCCTTTAATCTCGCTCCAAGTCCTTCATCAGCTGATGTCAAACAGGCGGATCTCGCTGTCCGGTGCTGGACCGGGGCCCCAGAGACGGATAGAGGCCGGTGTCGGCATCTTTGGATCGGATGATTGGAGCCATTCCCATCTGCGCTCAGGTGGCCGGTACTGGGATGTGTGTGTTTTTCCGGTGCGCGTGAACCAGATTGATCCTTTTCAGGCAGTTTGTGAGGGACAAAGAATGGAGATGAAAGGCGAGTGGAAGGAGCGGAAGAATTACCTTTGTCCCAGTGCCATTACATGAATCTAATACAGGGATAAACGAGGTTGGGCTGTCCAAGCTCAGCTGAAAACTGACTGTGTGTGTGTGTGTGTGTGTGTGTGTGTGTGTGTGTGTGTGTGTGTACAGGTGGAGGAATTGTAACGCAACATGTGTGAATGAGAGGAAAACACTCACAGTAAGAATATGATTAAGGGATTCTCTCAGCAGGCAGGATTCTGTCTGTGATGCATTCGATCTAGTTCAAACCCAAAGTTGTCAGATGATATAAAATTTATACTAAAATGAATCTGTCAAGTTAAATCCTAAAAAATACCACACAATAGGCAAAATGTTTCATAGGAACGGGAAAAAAAACCCTAAATGTAATATTTAGCCAAACCATTTTTGTTGAGCAAAACACAAAATATCTGTGTGCAGTACAATGAAGAATTGAAAATGTTCCTGTAAAAGAGTTCATCCATGTTGGAACAGTTTCTGCAGACAGGCAAAATCCTGCTTATGTCTTTTTTTTTTAATTATGAGGCATCATCCTTTCAAATATTTGGCTTGAATTGGAACAAAGGCTAAACTCAGATGGGTGGATGCTTTAAGGGCACATAAATACATAGACGCAAAGACAGATCTGATAAATAAAAAGCCAAATCACCTCTTCTGTAATCATTTAATCTTTGTTTTTATCTTGATTTATGATATTTTTTTTAATATTCAGTCCACATCAAAGGGAATCCTCAGACTCATGTATCAACTTAATGAAGGTTTTTAATGATTAACCTCAACCTACAACAGACTATGTCATTTAGACAGTGAAGAAAATGTATTAAACTCATCAGATAAATGCTTTTTTTTAGAGCAGACAGTTGACCTCTGAATGTGAGAGATATACCAGACAAATGGGACATGGACGAACATACATGTACGTCAACAGCTGGTAGCTACTGTTATTGTCTCATCTTGATGAAAATACAGACTCAAAGATTAAAATATGGATGTTTCTGGTGATGTCAGTCTGAATCTGGTCCATGACGTCATCGTTATTTTTCTCTCCTTTTGTTAAAGTTTAAAAAAAAAAAACTTGATAAAAACACTAAAACTCTGTACTGTGTTTATTGCTAATGATCCAATGTTAACATGCTAACACTCTAAGCTAAATGCTAAGTATGTTAGAATTGTTACTGTGAGCATGTTAGCATGTTAATATTAGCATTTAGCTCAAAGCACCACTGTGCCTAAGTACAGGCAACCATAGACCAGACCAACGGTTGTAAAACAAATAAATACATGAATCCAACATTAGCCACATGCTAACATTAGCTAACGTTAGCCACCATAAGATAATGATAATAGCAGACCAAGTAAAGCTATATGGGCAAAACCCCCTGACTGTAATGATTTGAGAAAGGGTTAGTTTTATTGCTTACAATATTAGTTCAACTTTTTATTATTCTTTATTTACGAGTTACAGTCTTCTTTTAATGATGTACTAATGTGTATTTTTACTGTTGCACAGCACAGTTAGCAAACAGCTAGCTAGTGAACATAATAGAGCATTTAGTGGAGGCTAAATCAGAGCTAAAAGTACCATAAATATTGGACCTAAATTTGTTGTAATGTTACTCTATGACTGCTTGGTGTGAAAACAGGGTAACAACTATGCAAATGATAAGTCAGTGTTGTATTACAGTTTGATTTCACTGCCCCTAAATAGCCAGTGGAATCATATATTACTGTTTAAAGTAAATTAATGAGGGTTTTTAATGCTTTAAAACACTTGATTGTTTTAAATTAGACCCATCCACTCCAGAATTACTCAATACGGTCTCTTCCTTAACTCATTTTTCGTGCCGTGCTGAGCTTTGAAACGTTGTTTTTCTTCTGTCCTTGGAGTGGTTTGGTCGTCAAGCCTCCATGGCTTCTTGGCTCTCCAGGCCTCGCCTAAATTTAAATAAACATTCTTTCTCTGGGATTTCATGCCCAACCTGGCTTAGATCATGTCATTTTGTTTTAAACCCTGCAAATTTACATTTTGGACTGAAACGACTTTCCTCCTGAAGTCATGGGCAGTTATCGTTCAGGACCAATTAACCTCCGACATATGTTTTCCATGACCATTTCACATTTCCAATTACTTTCTGTTATTTTAATGGGTAGAACAACTGCATCTCAATGCCAAACGGACTGTTTATTTCTGTGTTTATTTCCTGTGTGTGTAACTGTAGTACCAGGCTGAAATTACAGGCTAAACAACACAGATGAATGTAAAAAGAACATGGTGGACATGGCGTGCCTCATGTCAATCGTATGCCAAGGCCGAATCTGAATGGAAGAATCAAAACCTAAACGTCCTGGTTCTTTGAGCGAAAAAGCTTTTACGATTCTTGGCCGTACGTCCACCTTCGACTCAATTTGCAGCGTAATGAAATTTAAGTTGGCTTGTGTATGATCGCTGTTCCCGGCTTTTGCATATGACAGGATTTTCCTGCCAGGTCAGAAGTATATAAAAGAGCCCATTTTTAATCCCTTCCATTTGTTCTAATAAGCTTCTGATTACAGTTGATGGAAATAATCCACTCAGTTCATTTTTTACTTCTCTCTTCTAATCACAAAATGATTCATGACAGGAACGCAGGTGGGTGTACGCTCGTGCTGAATGATTGAAGAAGTGGCAGAAACCAAAACCAGAAGGCTCTTGACCTTTGAGCACTGAATTCAGTCACTCGACATCCGACGCATTAGGACCCTTGTACTGCAGCACCTGCTTTAAATGTTATTAGTCAGAATCTCGTAACAAGCAGAATATCAACCAAATTTTTTTGTTTGGTATCTGTGTCTTACAGGAGCTGGACATCATCCCGGATCTGATGGGAGACAACGCCAGGTATCTGCTGAAGGAGTGGAACTTCATCCAGGTTTCTGTAAGTTCCCATTTTAAGCACAAATTTTATGTCCAATATAAATTCATCATCTGTTCTGGCCAAAGAGGTGTCTAAATTTGGCATATTTATCATCTTGCTGGTCATCATAGAGAACAATTTAACCTTTTCTTTTATCTAGTTTTTATTTTTTTATTTCTTTCGTCTCCAGATCAATCCTTCATGCGTGTCTGAAATGGAGGCCATGCTGACAGCTTTAGAGGCAGCCAATCGAGCTCCTCTCCACCCGCTGGTCGTCGTTTTGGTGAGTTCATGCAGGGATACCGTAACTACCTATGATTTCACATGTCCAAATATATCCTAGAACCCTCCCAAGTGGTAGAAACTGAAATTTCCCCTCTGCAGTACTGACTGTTTCCACATTGTGAGTTGGCCGTCCTTGTTGTTGTCTGAAGGACGGACCTGCAAACCAGCGAAGAACGCTTAGATGTTGGGTTGCAGGAGCTATTAACAGCACTGGCAAGAATAATTACTTGAATGCGTTAAAAACGGATCCCAATATTTGCCAAATTAAAGCTCAGTAATGCATCCAACATAACCTGGACTGGCTGCTCTTGATTGTTTGATTTGTGTCAACTGCAATTTAATAAGTCCAAATGTCAGAACATTACTCAATTAAATGTCTGCGTTGATTTATGTTTGGTACGCTGGCCTTTCTTTGAAGTTGTAAATCCGTACACAGCAGCTTTTGTTAGCGCAGGATCGTCTCTGTCACGCCAGAAAAAAAACCCCAGTGATAAAATATGACTTTTTAAAGTTTATGGCAGTCCTGCTGCCAATTTAAAGTACAACACAACCAAGGATGCAAAGTAAGTGATAGGAACAGCACTTTTAAATGAATTTGTTAGTACTAATTGTTCTCCATACTGTTTGATTGACAGTGATATTGGGTTTGCAGTGATGAACATATTTGGTTATTTGGTCTGTGAAATGTTTTATCTCTCTGTTTAACGAATCCAAATAAGAAATAGTTTGACATTTTGGGAAAATATACTTGTTTTCTTTCTTGGTGAGAATCTGATAAGAAATGTTGATATCATTCCTCAGTCTTAAACAATCAAACGTTAAAGGTTATTAGCTTAAATTAGACTGGACTGGCTCATTAATTGAAATGTCACATCTCATTTGTTTAATTGGTACAAAAAAAAGTGTAAAAAAACCCCCCAAAAAAACGTCAATTTGTGTTTTTATAAGGGGTTTTGTTTTTGACTGTTTCTTAGCCAGACGAAGTTGGAATCTGATTTCCTGACTTTTGAAATGTTGGAAGACATATCTTTCCACTTTGGACGAAGCCAGGTTTGCTGTTTCCTTCTGCTGTTTCCAGTCTTTATGTTAATATAAGAGTAGTATTGATCTTAAAAATTGATCTTGGAAGTGTAACATTTCAAGTCCTGAACGTGTGGCAATACAAAGGACATAAAACAATTATTTACATTACTATATAAAGACACAAATCATTTCAAAGTTTATAAAAGCACATTGGATAGATTTTGCAATTCTGTTTAATTTCCTCTGCTCCCGTGGTCTCGGTATCATTTCCCACACTTTGAACGAACTTTTCTTTCCATGTTCATGAATGCAGACATCAGGCAGAGGACCGGGGTACATGTACTGCACGGCGAAGCGTTTCGTTTTTACCGCTTGTACAAACGTCACCTGTAGTCTCCTGAAACCTCACTCTCTGCCTCGCTTACAGTTCGTCCTGCTTCACGCATGAGTGAGAAAAACCTAAAACAAACTGATCAAATCTGCACCAAGAAACATTTAAATATTTATGAAAGGTCTGTTTAACCTTTTTTTTTCTTTTTCTAAATTTGGAAATTTAACCTTTTAACCCAGTGCCAACGCAACGCCAGTTAATAAAACAAAATAAACTCGCACAGACCGATTTCTGCTACAAAGCGACTCTCAATCACTGCAGATGTCATGCAGCATTACCCGACTCAAGCCTCGACTCTTATTTGTGTTAGTTGTACCAAGTTTTCAATAAAGGTTGACACACACACACACACACACACACACACACACACACAGAGTCTAAAGCTGCAGGGTTTTGGTTGACTCGCTGCACATTTTCTATTCTATTTTTGAATAACATATTGTACTCATTATTATTTATTGATTCTATTGTGTTCTACTGTTGCATGTAAAAGGCTATTTGATATTTCTATTTATTTAACCTTGTAATCTATTCCACAGTAACATATCTTAAGCTAAAATTAAAATAGGAATCATTTTTTAATCTGTTTTAATGATAATTTCATTGCAGATATGTTAAAACAAATCACAACTACTGACTTTTGATTAAAGTAGAATATTGATAATCGTTAATAGTCGTTTAAATAATTTATTAAACAAAAAAACATTTCTGGTTTCCGCTTCTGTAATGTGATTATTTCTGCTTTTCTCAATATAATTGTTTGATATAATCATAATCAATCAGGTTTTTGGACTAAAACAAATAATCTGATGCGTCACTGTGGGCTTTGTGTAATTTTCTTTGGACACTTTATTGACTAAATGATCAGTCATCCTACTGAAGAAATAAGCAAAGAAAATAAACAATAATCCTTAGTTGGCAGCTCTGCAAAATTTGATGTTGCATAACATAAACAATCATAATGATCCAGACCTGATTAAAAACTATCCATAAAAACTATCTACACAACTGTCCATAAATTATAAAGCGAGGTACGTTTCAAAAAAGAAAAAAACTTCAACAGATCACACAAAGTTGACTTTCCCTCCCTGCTTAACCTGATTTCATGGTCACGTCAGGGTCCGTATGAACTCACTCTGGGAAGTTGCGACGGCGAGAAGCTCTTGAGTTTCACGGTTGTAATAGACGTGGCTCAGATCGGCACCAAGATGTTTTCTTACCTTTTCTTTTTTAAGCAGGGAGGAGGGTGTTGTTAGATTTCACACAAACCCTGTTATTTATCACAGGTTTGATCATATGGTAGTAATCAGTGGAAGGTTTGAAGTGTAGGTGGTAACCTCGAGGGCGGAGGAGCAGACCGGCGATTGAAGGTTACTGTTTTGTCTGGGAAAATTTGGTCAAGAAAGCCCTCCTCACTGATATACCGTTTGATGTTTACTTTGTGTAGTTATTTAGTGTTATATACAGAAGATGATTGATGCATCATGTGACGCTTTTATTTTCTTGGGTAACTCTTCATAGTTTAAAGTTTCCAATCTTAAAGACATAATAGTTTTGCTACATTACATACATCCACCTTGTTCATTGTTCCTTTATCGGGACCCCGTGTTATGCATTGTCACATAAATGAGTCTTCTATTTAAACATAACATATCATGCATTTCCAGCTCTATATTTATATTCTGGGACTATACTGGGATATCTTTGCATCATTTATGTCACCCTTCAGTTCAGTCTCTGTGTCTTTGAGCCGTTTTAGCTCCTGTCGCTTTAAGCCCCTCCTCTTGATGAGCATACTCTGTTCTGATTGGTCAGCTTTAGCCGAGGCTACGCAAACAAGGAAGTAGAGGTAACTTTGCAAAGAAAATGGTCGTTGACTTGCAGGTAGCAAGATTTAAAATTCACCTCAAGGTGTTCCCATTTAAGATAGTAAGCAATGACTTGTTGCTCATATTCAGTCTGTGGGAATCACTACCTGCTAGCTACCTGGGGAACACTTTGTAAGTTTAGTGTGTGTAAAGGGGCCACACATCTTTGGATTTCTGGTGAAGGTAGAAACGAACCATCACTCCCTTTATGAGCAACTGACACACAACCAAAACACTATATAGACACTGTATAATTTAAAAAAAAAAAACTTTTTACTTAATCAATGCTTTTGTCCTTGTGTGTCAGTTTGTATGTTGAAAGTCAGTGATTCATATTAATGGCACTCTTGGGGCATTGATCTTTGAATAGACTCCAATATACGTGTACTGTGATATTTATGTGCGGGTAGTTTGACACCTGCTAATGTGCTGAATTATCAGTCTTCATCAGAGTTTAGGTTCATCTGATGCACGTTTAGAGCAGATGTCTTGACTCATTTGGAAATGTTTCTCCTGAACTTCTGCATCTCACTGCCACAGTTATGAAGGATATATGACGAAATAATTGCTGTGAATAAATCACTTAGGTTTCTGTCAGTGGGGCGGTTTATGGAAATCGGCTAAGCTTTGGATAATCACATGGATGACACAGTAATGTGAACCAATGTGTCTGGATTATACAGGCCCAATTGGAAAAAAAATAAACCCCTAGAGGCCGTAAAGATTTACAACTGAATTACAGAGTCATTATATCCTTAAGACAGGACTGTGTATCAACCGACCTCCTGTTTACTCTCAGCACAGCAGAGCTCACGCTTCACAAATCTTCCCTGAATATAACCTTAAATAAACAGGCCTTGAGTTGCAACATGTTTAAATGGTTGCTAATTGCTCTGAGAAAGGGCATAATTGCTGTTGGCAAGCGTGTTTAGTGTTTTTTTTTCTTTTCATAGGTGTATTTGAGCACTTCGGATGAGCCGTCCATCAGCGGTAGGATGGGAATCATGGACCTGGCCTCAGCAGCCAAGCTCCGAAATATTCTCCTCTATGGCATCCAGCTTCAGCAGTCAAAGGTAAGCGCTTTGTCTTTCCCCATCGTTTCTTTTATTTCTTCTTTCTAATGTGAGCTCAGAGTTCATGTGGAATGCAGATTTAAGGGAGGCCAAAGAAAACAGAATGGGAAATGTCTTTTAACTTTCTCCTTCCAATGCTCTGTCATGCTTTTATACTTCAGGCAAGGTTGCTGTCTTTTATCACCCATCTTTATGTGTTAGCGTGTGTGTGTGCGCGGACATGGACGTGTGTGTTTATTTGTGTGCAAACTGGGATAAATATGTGCCCACTAGTGTGATGAAGAGGGCAGGATATCAACTGACATATGTGTTGTTTGTTATAGTTTGAAGTGAATGCCAGAGGGATGAATAGGATGCAGAGGTGCTTTAGGTCTGAAGCGCCACACATGTAGGCTGAAGCTCTTGACTCATGGGGCTCACCAAGCATGCTCTGGAGTCATCAGGGTGGATGCGGTTGGCCTGAAATCCATAACTGACTGCTCAGTAATTACAGGATTATATGAAGTGGAATTATTCATCCAGCACAGTGAGAAATGTCAGGAGTCATGCTACCAAAGCTGTGCAGGGCAAACCGAAGACAAACGTTGAATATTCATGGAGTTGCTGGCCTTAAATATGACATCGGTCATGATTTATGTTCATAACTGACTGCAAACAGTGTGACAAATGAGTCTTCTTGGCAGCTGTGTCTCTTCCCAAAATCAGCGGTTAAACTTTTCTGGGCCTCAGGCGACGGGATGTTTGAGCAGGTTGAGTTTATTCACTTGTGCTGAAGAAGGAGGCTCAATCCTCACTGTGGTCAGCGAGTCGGCGTCTTCTTGACATCATAGAGCCATCTAATTAAAACGAGATGCTTTGTATTGTCGATAGCGATGCATGCAATACGCTGCTGGCCCACATGTGAATTTGATTCCGCTATCGGATGTTGGACATCATGGTTTTCCTCCGAATTATGGAGACTAATGCTGTTAATTAGTCATCCTGCTTCAACTCCTCTGAGAGAACAGAGAAAAAGGGGGGAGGAAGTGGACGGAGGTAATTCGTGTTTCACCATGATAAAATGCTTATCGTTATGAGATAGTGGAACAGCAGAATACACGCTCTAATAAATCACTGTTAGCTTTTTGTTATAATGAGGATAATTCTTCCCAGATGGCTTTATTCATACTTGTCGAGAAGCCTGCCAACACTTCCTCTGTCAGACGTGGTCGTACAGTATATATGAATATTGCTCAAAAATGTAGTTTTTTTTATATAGATATACGTAAAAAAAATCTGACTGTAGCCGGCATGTTCAGCCAGTCACAAGAAGAATTTAAACTTGTTCTATGTGTTTGCAGCTTTAAATACTGCGTAACTGTGCTTATATGAGCCATGACGTCACCGAATACGAGGTACAACTCGGGTATCTTTGCTGTGAAACTCAACGTTTTTCTAACATTCAGAGGATGGTGTGATTTTCAGCTTGGTCAGATGTACTGGTAGGTAGGATGACATGTTGTGTTTTCACCAAAGAAACAAAGTCTGGATTACATTTTCTGTTCCCTGCAAGTGAAAGGTTGAGTGTTCCTGTTTGTAAATCTCACAATATCTCCGTAGAGGAAGCCAGCGCAGACTGAAAGTATTTTAGTTATGCTGCTGACCACAGTTTTATACGTATGTTCTTCCTGTAACATTTGACAGTTCACTTTGTAATAATAAACATTCGTTCATTTGATATTAATAATGTATTAGCTATACAGCTGTGTAGCCATTATTGATTAAAATAAGTGTTTTTTTTTTCATATAAAGGCACATAAAAGGGTTCAGACTGTGTATATTTTCTTTGCCTTTTTGCCACATCAAGACAAATCTGGTTTCAGGCTGTTGAATTTAGTTTATCGTGTTGTCAAACATTGACCCAACTGACAGCAGTCACCACACAGTTGAAATCGATCTTTAATGCTCTTCCAATTTAAGAGTTATTTTTCTTAGATTGTGTGATAAAATGAGGTCTTTTCCACTGGCAGCAACAACTGACTGTGAAACAAAACAGAACCTGCAGTTTGAACTGCGTTGCTGAATGCACTAAAGTAAAAAACAACCATGTGGACCTGTGCATGAGTGCAGGGAGACTCTGCAAAGAAGCGTTGGTGCTTAGTAACCCTGAATTAAACAACTATACGGAAAAAAACCTGAATCTTCTTATGGAAATCTGCCAGTTCCAACCAAATTGGCAACTACAAAATGTTTACAAGCGGTGGTTCGACATTTTGGGAAATACTGTTTGCTTTAGCGTATAGACTGGAAGCAGGAGGAAACACCTACACTGGTTAAAAGTTATAAAAAGCCCACACTCGCCAACACCTCAGAAGATCACCAATTAACACAATGTATCTTGTTTTTGTAATCCATACACAAACAAGAACTTGAGATTTTGCGTTGCTTTGACTGAGTTAATTAATCGACTCCTGGCTTCTTCATATACGCGTGATATCAATCATCTCATCTAACTTCTGTTAGGAAATCGAATAAGCTATGTCCTAAAATACTGAATGATTCAGGTGAAACAACTGAAACCGTTTGGTTAAGGTTTGGAAAGGCTCGTGGTCATGATTATAAGTCAAGTAGTTCAAAACTCCAAAAACTGTCAGACTGGATTTCCTTCCTGACCGCTACACACACACACACACACACACACACACACACGCATATATATATATTGTTGCTCTGTATAAATGTCCCACAGTTTCCCCCATTTGCACTGAACTTTGCTACCGAACCTCATTACGAACCGTGCTGACAGGTAGCGTCTTATGAACGCTGAGAATATTTGTGCAGTCAGTGGTTTATTTTTCAGGATTTAACTTTAAAGTTCAGAATAATTAATTCATTGATTGCGATATGCTGCCAGTTTACAACACTTGAAATGTCACTGGAGATATTATGAATCCAGTAAACATTTTATAAATTAAAATACAGTACAAGTTCTAATATTCTTTTTGTTCATTTCTGATGCAAACAACAACACTGATGTAGATAATCTGTTGTAAACTCTTTGAATGATTTCATCTCCTCCTCAGGGCATGACTCTTGTTTTCAGCTGCACAACAAAGAGACGAACGTGTAAGTGTCCCTCTGCCTCTAATTATGTGTAACACTGAGGAATTATTGGACGCGCCCACCTCTGTGGAAAAGCTGTTTGGCTAATTGAATTTTAACCTTTGACAGTTACAACTGCACGAACACATGGAGTTGTGTTTGTCTCATTGACCTTTCAGAGATGCCTTTATGGATAAAAAGTGGATTTTTTCGAGGCCTGACAATGGTTTCACATCATCCAGAGTAACACCCAACCACTGAGGCACTATGCAGCCAGCAGGGCATCGCCATTCGTGCCACTTCGTCACTAGGAGAGAGTGAAACGCAGTCACGGACAATGAGCAGCGGTCTTTCTGAAAGGACATGTGATCAAAGCACTTCTCTAGAGTCCTTTTCCGTTTGTGTTGTTACTGAAGATGCCCACAAGCCAAACATCAGGTGCAATAATGTGTGAAAACCTCAAACCAATCTAAAGATGTTGGCTGAGAATACGCAGACACCGGATCCTCATAAACTGACACGATGTTGTGAAAACGGTGACGGTATACGCTATCAGTGTCGGCTGTGGCGATAGGAAGTGTCATTGGATCCCTCCTCGTACAGGGTTCTGGCGACTTGTCATCCGCTGAAAAGGGAGTTGTCACGGTGATATATGGGTGTTGTAATCCCTGCAGTGAGAGCCCTGATGTTTACCCAACCCCATATTTCCTCCCGCTCAAAGAGCCCGGACCAGGAATCCTAAACCTGAGAAGAGATTAGCCGGCCAGGAAGAAAAGAGAGGGAGAGAAAGGAGCAGAGGGGGAGGGAGGAGGGAGAAGAGGAGAGGAGAGGAATCTATAGGTCTATTCTCCTCTACCTGTTCAGATCAGGCTCTGAAAGGCAGACAGGTGAAACCGTACACGACCCAGCGAAGCTTCTGCTGTGACACCCGTGGAGTTGCACCCTCTCCGGGGTCAACGGAGATCGCGAACGACTGCCGTCTCTGTGGTTTCAGCACACTCCCGGCTTTTTCTCACACTTAATCCAACTGTGATCCTCTGATGAGTGAACGACTGGTTTCGCTGGTTCGAGGAACGCTATGGCTCGAAAGTTACTCTTCACGAAAAAGTTCTTTGAAGATCCTCGCACCAACCTGTAGATAAATCGAAGCGATCGCGGGTTGATTAATGGGATAGAAAAGAAAGAAACCAACATTGATCTGCTAAACAAATTTATATTCTTGTTTTTGACCAGACTTTGCATTCTTCTTGTGAAATGTTGAGTACTCTTTGCCTTTTTTGGTCGTTACTCAAATGATGAAATCTGAGATGTTTTGAAGGGAAAATCAGTCACTGCTCACAACTCATAGCCCCCTTTACCCGCCAGTAGACACTACTTCATTTTAAGCGGTCACAAGCCAAATACGTTGATTTTTAAGAATCTATTTTTTATTATATTTTTTTTAATGAACTGGAAGTGAACAAAAGTTTACAATGTCATAAACAATCAGGGTTCACTCCACTACAATCTGCTACCTCAGTTAATGCTTTCGAGTTACACACTGCTGGAGAATTTTCTAAATGAAGCGCCAAAGGAAAATAATTTCTCCAGAGGTTTTTGTCTGCATTTTTTCTCACACTACATCTGTCAGGCGACATATGCAGCTTATTCTGTTTAGGTCCAACGAGGCAGACAGGTGAAACCCAACACAAGCAACTGAAGCTCTTGCTGTGACACGTATGTATTCGCACCCTTGCGGGGTCAAGGGAGATCAGGGATGGCTGCCGTCTCTGCTGTCTCAGCACACTCCCAACCTTTCTCTGAGCAAATCCAACGATTGTTCTCAGATGAATGAGTGACTGGTGTTATATTTTCCGCGATGAAAGGGCGCTGGAAGCTTTAATGTACTCTGATAGTCTATCGCCATTCCAGTTTCTGAAAATGAGGAGTTATTACAAGACATATTACGAGTCCCGGTTGATTGATGGCTGAAGAGAAATTTTTTAAAAAGGAGGGAAAAACATGCTGTTTGTACTGAGCTGCTGTTTTTAAAAGTCAACTTTAAGAACTGACGTGGCGTTGTAAGGTTGTTTTTTCGTTACCCTAACATCATCTCGGGAAGGCCCCTTACTTCACAGCATCACAGTGAAAGTCCAGTACCCACCCGGACCATTCACACAGTTTTTCCCCCCTGTTTCTTTGCTTAAGTCTTTGTTGAGGTGATTACATCTTTAAACTTTTTATCCACGATCCTACTTGAAATGTAGGATGAGAGTACTTGGCTCCCTCGGTGGAAACCAGACATCTCCATGTAGACAGAAGCTGGAGATCACTCCCCTCCGTAGTGATGTATTTGTAGTGTTAGGGTCAGAGCCTCGGGAAAGACTCGCACTGCCGCAACATGTGCAGGATATCAAGCTTGATCTTCCATGCTGAGAGAGCTCCAGATGTGTGTCGGTATGTGTGAAACTTGACCGCTGGAGTTTAGCTCAAGGAATTAGACATACCAAAGCGGTGTTTACTCAGCTTTGATTTCTTAGATTAAGAAGACCAGCAAGCGCGCTGTTGGGGCTGATGTGACTTGACTCGAGCTCTTACAGACAATTGAGAAAGGACATTCCTGGAGAGAATTAGTGTTACAAACAGACAGTCGACTCTTATGGAAGATTAATGTAAGCCAGCTCTTTACAATTAGTTTGTAAACATTGAGTCACACAGAGTAAGGGCAAAACACACGTGTATGTTTGTTTTACCACTTGGTTTCGAGCTGTTTCTGACCACCCACAGTAGTTCTGGTTTGAGTTTCCTTCCATAGTTTTCTTTCCTTCCAGTTATGTTGTAGGAAAGCAGGGCTCCGCGGGGATTACGCTCTCATTTAACTGGCTTCATCAAAGATTGTTTTTGTGGTGCTCACCCTCCTGCTCTGCCAGTGCTTTTGTTTGCAGGGACCTCTCGGTACACAAGCTGTGTGTTCACACCAGGGAAAATACCACCAGATGCCCCAAATGCTGGTAAAACTTAATCTAAGGCTAGTAAATGTGTCAGCTCCTCCAGTTTGGCAAATCGCAACCACAGGGTAAATACAGGGCACAAGGCGAAACAATAATATGTTGAAATCTCTATTTTAATCTAGTAGCAGGAAATCATGCTGAGTAGCTGATCATGTCCATCACTTTATTGAGACCTAAATACTTTACAGTAATATTAAGGCTTTGTATAAACATGCAAAATTTGATTCAGAGCCATGACCAGAGAAAAAAAACATGTTATCTATCGAGATTGTGTGAAAGTCTACAAACCAAAACATAAAGTGGATCCAAATCCTCACATTTTAAATGTCGTCTTCATGATCAAAAATATCCACTGGAATGAGGCATGATGGGTAAATGAGGAGGCAAACGTCTGTTATTGTATCAGACATAATAGCCACAACTATACTCCCTTATTGCACAACCATAAATCATCTTTTTGTTTCTTTATTTTCCATGAAATTTCGGTGGAAAACTAAAAGGGACTGAATCAGACTGAAAGCAGGACTTCAGTGGAGGTAATGACCGATCCGTTTCTTTGGGGTCCTTCCTGGTTGTTGGAGGCCTCAGTCAACTGGTAAAGTGCAAACGGCTGGTGAGGTTTTGGATTCGGGTCCTCGGTGCTAAAATCAAATTTCCTGCTCTAATGGAAACTCCCACTGGAAGTTTATGAAGTTGTAAATAACCAGATTTCAAGGTAGAATTCACAAACTTAAGTCTGGACATGTATTTAATATCTTCAAATGAACCACACAGCCTCACAAAGTGTCTTATGGAAATGATTTCCCTTTTCCCTGGATGCTAGCAGTCCCCTCTCGTTCTCACACTACATCCGTCGAGCCACACGGCCGTCTTTATCCTCTGATGTTTAGTCTGCGGTACACCGATATTTTGACAGCAGTACAAAAACACAAGTGTTGCACCTACTGTATGTTTTGTAGTATGTATTTTTGGCTTACGGCCTGTGATTACAATCTCATGCTTGTATTAAAGCTGGAAGTGAGGGCACTAAGCCTTGGCCAGGATGTGAGCTGCTGAAAACCCAGGTTGTAATAAATGTCTTGTCTTTTTTTTTTATATTCTCCTGCACCTGTACATGACCTCAGCTGCTCTTAGGATTATAGACTGAACTTGGCTTCCCTGGTTTTCTGTAAGTGATAACGTGTGATAAGTAATGAGGCATCCGTTGACGGGGTGTGTGTGTGTGTGTTTTTAGGGCTCTCTCACCGCATGTGGGATTTGGTATGTCCTGGTTCATAAATCCTACCTATGCCTTCATGCTCTCATACCTCCTCAACTAAAGATCCATTGTTCCGCTTACTGTTTTGAGGTATGTCTGTCGGTGAGTTGAATTCAAACAAAGTTGTCTCTCACCAGAGCTTTTTGTGAAAAAGCGTTCTCACCGAGGTGATCCAGTGGAAGGACGGACCCCCTCGACGTCCTATTCTTTGCAACTTTTTGCCTTCTCTGAAGAGGGTACACAGAAAGAGAAGTCATATATTAGACACATCTAACAAACTGCTATGTTTGCCCAATGGATGCCCCTAGACAGGATATTTTGGAAAGCCATGTTGAAAGAGGTTTCCCAGTGTACCGTGAAAGAGTTGTGTGGCAGCAAGTGTTCTCTCAATGGGGTCTGAAAAGCAGTTATCAATACAAAAGTTTGCTTTTTTTTTTCTTTGGCTGGAAAAACTGAGGAAAGTCACAGCCGCAAAAAAGTAGGGTGGGATACAGACTTATTCATTTTCCTACATTACGATCCCTTTCAGATGAAGTGAGGCAGAGTAGGAACGACACGGGTATCTGAAATACAGACATTCAGGCAACGACACTAAATACCTTGGCTAAATTCAATAAAACACATTCCCTGGAGATGCTAAGTACGAAGTAATGCTTGCGTCTCTGTCATCTGTCAACCTCAGCTCTCAGATCCACACAGCTTTTATATTTATGGCTGAACTTTCGGTGTAAGCATGATATATACTCTGAAGGTTGTTTTAGACTCAGAGCTCAGCAGAAAATATTAAAGCCAACTGAAGTCAGTGGAGGTTTTGTGGACCTACAGTGCCCGCCAGGTTGTTCATTCATTCTGTCTCTTTGTCTTGTACTGTTCTCTCATTAAGTGGAAAGAAAAGTACATTAACTTTGTTCAGTTTTGGTATGATTTTGCGGTATCGTTCGTTCCTTCCTTCTTGCATCCTTTCATATTTCATTCTTTCTTCTCTATGTTCAACTGATCTGAAGGCAAGAAAATCTATCTAGATGCATAAACTCTTTCTAACAATGAGTGCTTCGAATATGTATGAAGAACATAACTAAGTACAGAGCATGTTTTCTTTCCAGTTTTCTCTTTCCTCCTTCCCCCAAACTAGAAATCTGAGTCAAAACTTCAACACCCTTCTTCATGATTAGTACTTTTCCCGCCACTATTTCTACTTATTTTAAACCGAGTGGATTATACATGACAACTAAAACTTGATAGATGTGCAACAGATCAATGTTCAAACCCACATAACAACACCAAACACGTATGTCTGGCTGCATTTTAGGGGGAAATATGTATAAGGTGATGCAAAAAGTTTTGAGCTCTTCTTCCACCTTTTGTCATTATATCAGATGAGTCTCTACACAACCTGTACGGTGTAACATTCGGGGCTCTAATCAGACTTTTGGACTCACCAGTAATTGGACCTGTTATCCCCCTTCTCTCCTCTCAGTTTAGCCCCTAGCTACTACTGCCTGTCTTCAATGATACACAGAGAGGAGGGAGGGCAGCAGGACCACAATACTCACTCAGGGACGAGCTGTCAGAAGCCCTGAAACACTATCCTTCCTCAGACCAAAGCACTGGTTTTTCGCAGTGTTTTGTCACTGGGATTCATCGTGTAGGTCATTTGGGGAGAATTTTGTTTTCCTGAAAAATGTTTTCATCTATTTAAGAGTACAGAGGTCAGCCAGTGAAGTTCACGTTAGTCGGTGGTTTTAACTTAAGACTCCCAGAGTGGAGAGTACTGCCCGGCTTTTATGTTAGTTATGATGCTGCCCTCAAGTGGATGTTACAGCCATTTGTACCTCATGTTACAGGGAGAAAATACAGTGATACTAAAACGACGATGATAAAACTTTTCAAAATGTTCTTGGCCACTTTGGTTATGGTAGCTGGTGTGACTCTTACAACTCTTTCCAGTGCTCTTGGCTTGGGACTCATGCCAAGCTTTTCCATAAGCTGTTTTTCAATTAGGACCCGGCGCTCTTGGCACTTCATGAAGGGAAGAGAAGTGGAAGCCCTCAGCAGCAGCAAGCAGCAGTCCTCAGGGCTGGGGATGTCAGGAGAATGACAGAGGCGTGCAAACTGTCACTGTTAAAGGTCCTAATTGCCTCGAAACCTTTAAAGCTTCAAAGTAGACCCTTCTTGTGTGGCAGAAGTACCGCTGCGCGCTCCTCTGAGACGGAAAGGTTGATTGCATCCGTGGCATTTAAGAGTAGAGAGAGTCTGAGGATTGCTTATTGTGTGGTCCACCGATGTGGCCCCCCACCCCTCTCCTCCTCTGCTCTGTGTTTCAAAGACCTGTCGCCTCACGGCTTGTCAAAATCCTCCCTTTAAACAGTAAGCAAAAATAGAAGCTAATGATTGAAGTTCCATTCCATAAACTTGTGGTTGCAGTTTGGAATAACAAGGCTGTTGCATGTGTTTGTGCATTCATACACATGGGAGTGATTGAGAACATTTTGCTTTTAGTCACTGCCCAGACGTTTGATTATATATGGTATTGTGTGTATATATAATAAAACAATACTGTCACTTAATTTCGTAATATGACTCGGAGGCTCTTGGAGGGGAATCGAGGTGTGCAAAAACTGAAACACACACAAAAACTGAACTAACACCCGTAAAATCCCCAGAAGTCTCTCCATCTATGACTTCTACCAAGTGGTATTTGTCTCTTGATACAAGCTCACATATTGTTTGCCGCCAGCCTCCATTTTAAAATGTAAAATCTGTCAGGAGAAACTATATAAATGCCATGTAGGCCACCAAGGGATTGGATGCGTCAGTAATCGATGTAGCAGAGGATCGGTGGAAATGTAAATGTGTTGCTTTGCTGTTTAATATGGCGTGCGTTACCGGTGATAATCCCTTCACTAATGTGAATAAATGATGATACTTTTTTTTCTGGGAAATCCGTTAAATAAGGATTTGTGGCCATTAATCATTATGAAGTGGAAAGTGAGGTTCCTTCACGTCTAATAATAGTAAAATGAATCTCGTAAAAAAAAATAATAAAATTAAATACCCTCCTGGTGACTGCACTTGGATTTTGGCACATGAGATATTTCAGTCTTCGAGACATATGAATAGTTTTTCTTCACTGTAAATAGGTGACGATTACCTATTAGCGCCATCAATCGCTTGTAGCTTCTCAAAAGCTCAGTTACGTCTTCAGGTTTTTATCTCATTTCTGTCCAAATGTCCCACTTGAGCTCCATTTGAGAAATATTCATCCTCGAACGCTCGCTAGCTGGTTTCTCCATCTATATATTCTGCTGGAAGCTACGCTGGGACAGAGACAGTGGAAAACCGTCTCCGGCTGGAGGACCGAGGCTCTGATGATGATCTGGAGACATACAAATCCCTTCCAGGATCACATTCCACCTCTTTGTGTGTCCCCAGTCTGTGCTTCTGTTCTGTCTTCCATATGCGTGCGTGTCCCTGCACATGTATTCCCGCTCACGGTTGTTTGCCCTTAACGATGAGCCAGTGAGCTGTTCATTAGTGAGCTGCTTTATTCATCCTGGAGCTGAACAGTGCGCCAACCTGCCAACGGCAGCGACGGCCCAGTCAGGAGACGCTCTCGTCTGTCAACTTATGGGAACGAACCGCAGCGATCAATCAATTCCTCGTCCTCATGTCATATAGATTTGCAGGCTGAAAGCAGTTAGATATGCAAATGTATCCGAGGCCTCGCCGTTCGTTGAGTAATTCAACCCTTTTGTCGTGTTATTTTTTCCTAGACCACATTTGAAGCCCGAGTGGCAGTTGTGACTGCTTAAAGCTGTGCCACGAGTCAACGAAGAGCTCAGGTCATATTTGTGTTCCACTGTTCAAGCAACTACTCGATTTAATAACTTTATGAAGCATGATTCATATTTCAAAGGCCGCATATCTGAAGTGGAAATAATTCAGCGCCGGGGCTTAAAACTTTGATCCTCCTTGGTGATCTTCATTTGCTTTTTCCTTATTTTCTCATGTACTTTAAGTGTTTTTTTTCTTTTTTTTGTTCTGCCTATAAGCAAACAGACCTCTATAATGGAGTCATTAGCTGCGGTTTGATGGCTGTAGCTGTCTTCAATATATCTGAGACACCCGGAGTTCTCGTGACTTTCCCAGAGTCCTCGTCAATGCACTTGGGTGGTAATCATTCGATGATCGTGCTCATTGCATTTATCATCCCTACGGCTCTTTAGCTCCTCCAAACACATGTAATGTCTCAAATACTTTCCATGTGAAGATGTAATTGCTTTTAGATAACAGTCGGAGGAATGCTTTGATCTGATTGCTTATGGTGTAAACAGTGAAAAGATGCAATCAGATTGACTTTATACTCCTCAGAGCTCCTGACTGATCACTGCTTGAACCTATGCATATTCCTGATATGTGGACAACATTGTGCTATCAGACTGCTTGCAGATGCAGACGTACTCATCTCCTCATCTCCTCATCTCCTCATCTCCTCATCTCCTCATCTCCTCGTACTGGTGACTGAGCCACAGAACAATAACTTGGGTACTTCGTAAAGAAAAACAGGGAAGCTTCTACTTTTCCTTTCACTCCATTTCCTTTTGATTCTTCAAAGATTCAAAGCCAATTGTGAATTTAAAAGCATATTAAGAAAGGATCGTGAATGCTGACACAAAACCCCCTCTGGAGAACATTCAAAGCTATCATATTTTGATTCCTCCCCGTGTTGCTTTAATCAATGAGACGCTGGAGTCGCTGATCTGTGCTCCAGTGCCTCGTTTTCCCCCCCTTTCAGTCTGCTGGTGTGGAAAATCCATGTCATCTGACTCCCCCTGTGCTGGTTCTGATTAGGGAGAAGTGCTCCAGGAGTTCTGGATCCCGGGTCCCTCGCTGCCATTAACCACGGTCAGGCTCGATTCCACGCTCATCGCTCTCACACCTCGTCACATTCCCGTCCAATTCCTGCGCTCACTGGGCTGTTAGGAGCTGGCTGAGCGAAGTAAGATCGAGAGAGGACAGAGGGAGAGAAAACGTTCTTTCACCTCCAAACGTGTCAACCTGCTGACATGCAAACTGCATTTTGGAGCTCAAACCTGAAGATATGCTACACAGGATGCATCCAGATCACAAATCAAAGATATTTTGTCACTTTAATGGGACATATTTCTAATATCTTTTTTTTATTTTCCTCTCTGTGCACGTTAGAACGTTAAAAGCTTTGTGAAAAGTCCTAATAAGCCTTCTTAAATTTTTTGATTCACTTCGGCCAAACCTGCCTGTTGAGAGCTGGCTGATAAAAGCGGTTATATGCCCAGAAGAGAGAGTGTCAGAGTGGCTGGTGTTTTTCTGGTGAGGTAAAACAGTCACATCCAATCGTATTTTAAATGTATATTCTGGTTTATTACCACTTGGATCTTATTATTGTAGGTTTTGACCATCGTTTCCATCGGTAACATTATATCCACCGAGTTGATTGCTTGGTTTGGGGATTGTGGCGGTAAAAAAAAAGTCAGACAGGACAAGAAACACAAGCGGTCAGATGAACGCTGAGGTTTTAGGCGAAGCCCCGGGTTAACCAAACATGGCCAAAACAGTCTGGTATAAACATCCATCACAGTTTATAGATTCCCTTAATGGTTTCAACCTTGTTCTGTTGTATCAACCGTAGTTGTGAGCCGCATTTATAAAATAAGGGATTATTTAATCATTTCAAATGTGATCAGTTTTGGTTTTACGTTGAATTAAACTTTGACCTCCGACGTCCACAATATGTGTCCAATCGTTTTCTGGCATTAACAGGAAGTTATGGTGACAGTAATGTTACTGTAGAGAAGAAATCCCAGAGTTAGTTGTAGCTTTCTGCTTTTCTAGAAATATATCTCAAACTTTTCACTCGTTTGCACGTTTACCTTCAAACTGATGTGTTATTTGACTGCAGTGTTTCATTGCATCAACCTAAATCTATCCCAGACCTCTGTGGTATTGACTTTAAAGACTTTAAAGACTTCAAGATATGAAAATGTTTTTTTTATATTTGGTCCTTCATGCATGCCATGACATCAAAAGCCTTATTAAAGTCCACGATCCATATATGCTTTTATAAAAAAAAAAAAAAAAAAAAAGTCCAGGTAGAGCATGAAGCATAAATCAATGTAAAGAACACGTTGGTGGTTAAAACAAAGTAAAGCTCCTCGCCTTTGAAAGATGGAAAACGGGTCATTTTTAGGCCTCATCAAGAAACTAAATCAAAGTAGGGAGTTGCTGCAGCCTAAAGAATGGAGTCAGGGGAGTGAAAAGTATTAAAAGTGCATCATTGCACTGCAGAGAAAGAAAAAAAGAAGAAGAAGAAAGATACAGAAGAGAGGAATCACAAAAGCAAAACAACCACAACAGTGAAGAAATAGAAAAAAGAGAGTTATGTGTGGTGCCCTTTTGTCTTATGTGTGGTTTAGTATAGATCTGTCTAATATCATGTACCATAAATCTGAAAGTAGGCTTTATTAGTCCACGAGCTTCAGAGGACTTCACATTAACACAAATTTGTTGAAAAAAAAAAAAAAAGACCAGAGAAAGCCTCTGTGGCATTTTCCCTTCCCCTCCTTTTGGAAAATTGCTTCCGTCTGTTGATTGAAAAAGCCATAAAATAACAAGGGAGTCACGGAAATCCTCCTCAAGAATGTGTGATTCTCACAATCAGATTAAACGTGGTGAATTCAGATGGCCACACGTTACACGCTGCGTGTGTGTGTGTGTGTGTTTGACTCTAAAGAAAAGGGGCAGCTGCTGCTAAATATGTAACTTCTCAGATTTCCTTTATACTGCTTGTAAGTGGTGTTTGTGTAGCGCACAGCAGAAGTAAACAGTTGATGCTGTGAGTTCTTCCTAACAGGTCTGTTACTTACGACATGGCTTTGGTTTAGCTTTGTTTCCCTCTGGTTTGAACCGGCTGCTAACGCTAACCGGATGCTGCTGGCAGCCCTCGCAGCTGAAATGCTTGTGTACAAACGTTTGGGTGACTCAAACGTGAGTCGTGCCTACTGAGAGAAAAAGATAAATGTGAACAAATGTGAATCAGCGAGGGGATGTCTCAGTTTATTACCGCTGCCGATGAGCGAGGAGGGCACGTTGCTATCGTGTCTGCGTGTAATTTGTGTTTTGTAACAAATGTCTTTTGCTTCTTTCAGGACACCGAGCGTTGGGAGAGGTCAGTGATGAAGGTCGCTGAGATTACGTCAGCCTTGATTCGGGAACGGAGCTCCGCCCTGGTGGGACAACTTCTGCAGGCATGAAGGAGCGCAACACAAACACGAAATCCCCACAACGTTGCTCATGAACGCTGCGCGGATCGAGTTTGTTACTAATCCATCTCCTAATCAATGACAGCAAAGTTAAAGGGATACTTCTAAGATTTAGTGACAGAGTTCGACACTTTTCAGAATCAAACTCCATCATTTCTATCATCAAATCCTCCGCCGTCCGCTAGACAAACCACATCTTTCGACTTTCCATGCCCCCAGTTTACAAAACACTTTAAATAACTGTTTTTTAAAGGCTGACCATGACTACTAAATTGACTTTGACATGTGGTGTCCCTTTAATTACCGCCTTTCAAGCCATATTTTATTGTGGTAGTGAAAGGTCAACTATGCCTTACTGTAATTAACCACAACTCAGAGGCAGCGTTATAGTTTTATGAATATGTTTTCTTGAGACGTTGCGGCTGCTGTTTGCTGGGTTGAATCTGCACTTAATAAAATACAGTGACATTTGAAAGATAATAGATTCATTCGAATACTCTAGAGACAATCTGAAACAGGAAGGTGTTTTAGGACAAATTGAGCTAAATTTTCAGAGTGACGTTGGAAGTAGTTAAAAAAACTGGTGCAGCACAATTTGACAGGCAGCTGGCCGAATAGTATTTAGGGACTTTTCCCCTCAAACACTGCGTTGAAAGGCCAAATTAAGTGTGACATGACGTACTAAACATCAACAAGTCAAGTGATGGATGGAGAGTTTGGGGCATTACTGTACCGCCACTGAAACTGCTTATTTAAATGATAAATGTGACATAATAAAGATGTTTTTTTTATATATAAGTTTGATCCTGATCATATACTGTACGTAATTCATAAACATCCTTTCAACAGGTGCTCAGTATCAGCTGCGTCTTTACGTTCAGATATGTCAGAAACCTCCTAATTATGCTGTTTTCAGGGGGAAAAAGGTGATTGAAGTGCTTTAAAGTTTAGATGCAGGTCTGCTTGTGACCTCATGCATCAGTGGAGCCCTTAATGATGGAGCTTAGTACACAAGAGTCTCCTGTTTCCTGCAGTGAACCGGCTCTAATACCAGCAGACCCCGCGGCACCTTCACAGAGGCCGAAGACGGAGGAGAGAAAGTTATGATGTCAACCAGGTACAACACAAACATGCACATGTCCGATACAGACACGCATACATAAACATACATGGGCTTTATCGTAAACGTGGAAATACAAACACACAAGATTCACACTTTAAAATCTCAATAATCAGAGTTCATAATAAGTTATTATCACCTTCTGAAGTTGACATTAACACATCTAGCAGACACAGAGCAACATTAGCATTAACCTGCTGAATTTAAGTAACATAAAACATCACATATACACTCTAATATCTGTAACGATGGAGGATGAACATGTTGTCATGGTGACTACCTCTTCCTCCTCTTCCCTCTACTTGCCCTTAATTAGTAGAGATCACCTGCTCGTCTACTTCTGGAGTTTAGTAATCTGGAAACAGAATGGATTCATATTGGAGTACGTTCCTGTACGTAGATGCAGCCATCTTTATGATGATGTATTTATCACAGGAGGTGTCTGTGTGTGTGTGTGAGGGTAAAAACAGCCTCGTACATCAAAGAGTCTTTAAAAGTGTTGATGCCGGAACATTCCTGAGATCTCCACAAAGGCCTCGTCGCTTTGTGTACACCTCTCACACTTCCAGGGCGTCTCCAGTTTCCCGCATCTCGCCGACCTTTTGCAGCTCGCTGGAATTCCAGCTGTTGACAGAGAGACGCCTCGAGCGAGAGAAGCTCCGTCTTCAGATTCCTGTAACGAACTCCTCACAACATTAGACTTATATTTCAGGGATTTCACTGGAGACTGTAGCTCACAGTGACATATATATGATGATGAGCGCTGCAAAAGGACTAATGGTATAAAACACTGTAAATGTGCCTCATATAAGCTTCACATCAACGTCTACATGCTTTTTTTGGCATGAAATGACTGCGTGGACACACTGTGGATTTCGTCCCTCATCACTTACACTGAAAGCACATTTGAAGGGGATCTTTTAATAGCCTGTCTGAACAGGAGGCATGATTACAGCGAGGGAAAAGCATCTTTTTTTCCTGTTAATATGGTCACATGACTTGTAAAAATTGTGAATCCGTCCGTTCCAGGCTGTGGTGAAGAAGGCCTGGTGCTGATATGTACTCACTGTATTTCTTTGAGTATAGTGACACCTGGTGGTCAATATGTCAAAGGGGTTTGGTACAGTGTGGTTGTTGAGACATTCTTCCTCCACTAGGGGGCATATTGGACTTAGTATTTTGTTTAAAGGGCTTTAAATGTACTTGTTGGATGATGTTTTCCATAAAGTTGAGTCTAAATCTACATAAAAAGACACTTGTCATTGTGCTACTTTTACTTCCTTCATTTGAAATGTGTAACGACACTGATTATAGTATTTGCGCATCACATTTAAGTCAAATAGTGATCACTTGTAAAAACTGACTCATTAACTGATGAAAAATTACTAAAAAATTAATAAGTCTTGTAATATTTTGTAGTAGTTTTAAAAATTGAACACAATCCACCTCTTTTTAATTTCCAAAGGCTGCGTGTGGTTGCTGCTGCTGCCAGAGGGTTCAGTCCTGGTTATCGTATCTATTGCTATTCGCTCTGCCTGAACCCGGTTAGCGTCATGCTAACCAGAGACGCAGGCCTTGGCTGATACCTCAGACCAGGTCCTGTTTACATAGCTCCACTGTTGGAGCTGCAGGGAGAGAGAACAAAGCCAGAGCCCACAGTCTGACTGTCTGTAGGTCTGCCAGGCCCTGACCAGCCAACCACAGCTTTCATTACAGCCTTGGTATCATAATAGAGTCTGGGCCTTGAGCGCAGAGCTAGGTGTGTGTGTGTGTGTGTGTGTGTGTCTTTCCATATAAGCACATGTAGGTTTTCTGCGTGTGTTAGAAATAAATGCGCATTAAATGTGACAAAGTGTCGTCCCTAAATTTAGATTCCTTTGTCCCGGCTTCAAAGATTCCCAAATCTGGATCACAATAAAAGCGTCAGATCCATGCCAGCAACTCCTAGCAGGGCACATAGAGAAACCACAAGAAAGAACTTCATCCTGGAGACTAGAAAACAAACACAGCGAGGGGGTCAAAAGAGCAGACTAAGAATATGAGGACTTTGGACGAGTCAGGAAGCTCCGTATGGTGGGATGCCAAGTACAATAATGCAGCAATGAATACAGGAGGGAAGGTGCTGAGGAATTTGACCTCATGAAGTCATTACGAATCCATAATGTGTCGTATCCTGGAGCGTGGGGACAGAACGCAAAACCACTGAGCTCGAATTACTACACAGAGTGTCCTCCTGTGATAAATTCACTCTGATTTGTTGGACATAAGTAAGATTCAGTGATGCTGCAGTTCAAACTAAATGCTTTCAGGGTTCGATTCCCACCAACACCTACAATGTGAACGTAATATAAATGTTTGCAGCGCGAGAAGTCACTTGAAATTAAATAGCACCTGAACTCACAGAAGGGCATAAGTGTAGACAAATAGTGCCATCTGGTGGAGATTATTTATGAATCTCATGATGTGTGTGTATATAAAGAAAACCACACAGTAACAGTAGAACCACCAAATGCAAGCAATTATATGCAGGTTTGGTGTCTCACACACACACACACACACACACACACACACACACGAAAAAAAAAGTCGCAATTACTACAATAAAAGATGCTATAAAAATCAGATTAAGCTTTCCCCTAAAGAGTCCTCAAACTGCAGTAACAGATGGATGTTGACGCGATTGTTGTGAGATCACTTGTAAACACGTTGGGAGTGATGTCAGTGTGTAAAGAGGTGAGTTTATACAGAAAATGAGGGGGGAGGAGGGGGTTAGCTGTGGTTTTGTTGGTCTGGAGGTTGGAGATTCAGTCAGCCTGGGAAGATGTGAGACGTGTAAACACAGCAGTGGAGAACCTCTGTGATCTGGTGGTGTGAACAGTACGAGCAGGATTCATTTTCATAAGGAGTTTCTGGACTGTTTCCTTCTTGAAATATATACGACAGCTACAACAGGAAGTCTCGTTTTGAGTAGCAACACTAGGATCAATACTATCAATAACCCCCCCACCAAAAAAATGATCCATTTTCATATTTTTCTGGTCACATGAGCGTCTTAGTGAATGCTCCATTTGCTTTTCTCACCATGTTAGTTCAAAGAAAGCATTTAGCATTAAAAGCTGTTCATAATTGACCTTATAACAACAACATTTAAATATTATTTTAATACAGTGAAAAACAACAACATATAATACATTAAATACTGAAATTCACTTTTAATTGTCGATGTGGCTCCGGGATGTTGTTATAGTGGCTGAAAATCTAAAACATGTGGATCTGATGGCACGTTTGACCACTGAATCTAGGCGTGTATCTTTAATGTGCTTTCATTGTTTTGAGTATAGTATTTCCAACAGGACTTGAAGGCAACATAAACATACGGTATGTATAGATTTATTTATATAGCACTTTACAAATCAAAGCATCACATCAGTTTTAAAAAGCGAAGGAATATGAGTATTCAGTCTCGGTATTCAACACTGTGGTAAAATAGCTTTTATTCAATCTTGAATGGTGATTCAACAGTAATTGGCAGATTTCACTCTATTGTATTTTTTTATTGTGCTCCCTCGTGCCCACTCCCAAATATGTCCTCCCTAACCACATGCAGACCGCTCCTGAGGGCCAAAATGAATTCCACATTTCTCCCCTCCTGAGCTGTCATTGGTCCACGCACAGCTGAGGTTTGCCTTTATAAATGAGACTCAGCAGGACGCGGGATCTCTCGCTGACAGCTACGTCTGAAACAACCTGCTACAAATGAAGACTCGGGGTGAAGCTCTCCACGGTGTGCAAATGTGGACGGGGCCCCGGGGCCCAACGGTGCTGCTGTGGTGAGCCACAACCGTGTGGTGAGCAAGCTGGTGTTGAGTGGCAATGTTGTGAAGATCTGCCACAGCTCGCTGCACATGGAGGGGAGGTTTCCATTCAGTAGCATGAAATCAAGGTTTTTCTGTCTCTGAGCAGCAGCGAGACTCAGATCCAACAGTAAAGACAGAACGAGTGATTTAAAACAGGCAAGAGGCTTTGTCCACGTACAAGCTTCCAGTGTGTCATGGCCAACTGTCAGTGAATTTAAGAATATGCCAGTGAAATATAGATTAGATCCTGCATTTTATGGTTTCCTGCCAAATATGTTTAACATTTTTCTCACTGTGTTGAAAGAAAACGATTCTCATAAAATCCATGCGCTGTAATTTAGTAGAATATGAACTTCTAGGAGTTGAAAAAGGCCGATAATTCTCCGGGTTTGCCACTATGCTCAACCTCTTTTAGCAAATTGCTATTTGATTCATTGTTAATGTAAAACTATTGACTGCTACAATCGCTGACATTAGAAACTAAGACGTTTTCTGGCACACTCTGCAGATCCAAACCGTGTCTACATTACCAAAGCCAAAAGGGTGGATTCGATGCAGGAGATATTTTAGTAATGGGGTGAATTGGTCCAAATTAGATCCAACAATTATGTACAATTACGGTGGTGGAAGGACACGATTGTGCATCGGTGCTGATTATTTGTGTTTGGTGGGTGAGGTGGATGGGGGCTCTGGGTTAACGGGTGCTCCATCACAGGTGGAGAACAGGAGAGGATGACTCATCTGTCTTTTTGCTGTAATGGTCTTTAGAAATGAGGATGCAAGCACATAACACGAGGAAGTATGGAGACCCGAAGACTAAGAATGTGAAAAAATATTTGTTTACAGTAAATGAAACAAGAGGAGACATGACAGAAGGGAGGAAGGAGGGATAAAAGGAAGGAAGGAAGGAAGGTCTGACTTAAGAAAAGTAAAATGGAAATCAATGAAGGAAATATGACAAAGAAGAGGAAATGAACAAAGGAACAAACAAGCAAGAAACCAGATGGAAGAACAGAAATAGAAAGAAAGAAGGAAGCAGAAACATGGAAATAAAGACGGAAGTAAAGATGGAGATAAGGAACAAACGGCGAGACCAAAAATGGAAATACAGAAAGAACGAAGGAGTCAAAACAATATGAGAGAGAGGGAAAAAGAAATGAAGAAAGGAATCAAAACATGGATGGAAGAAAAGAAGAGAAAATGGGAAGAAGGAAGCAAAACATGCAAGGAAAGAAAGGAAAAAAACAAAGGGAAGGAGGGAGGAAGCAAGAAAAGAGAAAGAAGAACAGATCCTGCTCTGTTCAGCTACTGAAACAAGGTTTAGTCAAAAACACTGATGTCTTATCTTGATTTGGGAAATATTTCTCTCTTCTTTGATGCCAATAAAGTTGATTGAGTTGTGCTGAGACTGAGTGAGCGGTTAGTTAGAAGCAGCTGTGCATTTGGCTGCTGGTCCTGCGAGCTCACCCCCCTCCTCGATTAGACCTCCATCATGCTGACAGCCATGTTGCAGCTCCGTTCGTGATTCAGACAATGAAATATCAGCAGAGCTCAGCGTCTCCTCACCGCATCCATTCTGGCTCTTTCTTTCTTTTTTTTCCTCCTCAACTCCTCCGGCGCCGTTCAATCAAGCCCACCTCCAGTGGGCGAGACAGGACGTCCATCCATTACAGCTCACACCCACACAAACACTGACAGGCTTCAGACACGCACATGTGGACACACACACATTCAGTCTGAACAGTACAACATTTCCATATAAATACATGTCTGGTTAGTAATATAGTCATGATACTAATCAACGAACACAAAGTCAAAGTATTCATTTCTTAGCATGTTTAGTTCAGTTATACTTTCAAAGAAGCTTCTGTTTTATTTTTTTCTTATTGTTAACAAATCTCAGAACTAAGTCAACAATGAATAGATCTACTTACAAGTTCTGCATGTGTATCCAAAGCCTGATAGATCATATTTCTCTGTGCCGTAGACGTCTGTTGTCCAAAACTATTAAATCCACATCAATGAGCTACTCAGCTGCACTGGGGAACATGTTCCTTCACCACTAAGAGTTCGGGCACATTACTTTGTTTAGAAACACTCCAAAAATCTAATAACAGGGATTACTTTTTAAGTCTCCAGAGAGTAGTTCTGTGGAAGGAGACACTCTCTTTACTTTGTACTGAAGTTCTTTTAGAAAGTTAAACTGCAGAACAAAGTCAAGAAACTCGTAGCAAAACAATCTAGTGAAGTTACGTATGCAGAACGACGTTTCCACGCATGCTCAGTGGCGTCTTCCTTACACAGAACTACTCCCTGGAGACTGAAAATGTGACTCAAATCGTTAAATTTGTGTTGGTGGTGAGTTTGAAAATTATTGCTCTGTTATTAAGGTTTGAATACTTATAGGTAGCTTTCATGTTACATGTATGCATACTTGTTTTGTGTGTAGCATCAAATAGCGGATGAAGAAGAGGAGAACAAACCTTCTGGTCAGCGTGTAAGTGTTAAACATTTCACCACCACATCTTGTCATCTTGCATCTGTCTGTTTTAGAGCGGGAAAAGTATTTATTTATTTATTTAGCTATTGTAGAATTGATTTAGAGGACAAACTTCAGACTGTTCAGATGGTTTACATCTGTAAGGTCGTCTTCCCTACGAAGGATCCCATAAGCCACTTATTACTAAGTGTTATTTGGCAGCCTTTCTCCATATAACACTCATTAATAACTGTCCCTGCTAGAAATCACTCTACTCATTACTGCTCTGCACTTTCTGTCTGTATCACTTTATTCTGTAATAAGAGCCTAAATGAGAGCTGAATCAGTGCATACGTGCATTGATAGCATGTACATAGCAACCCACTGTAAATTACAGCCTGTATTTTATAATGTACATATAATTGTATGCTGGTAGACTCAGTGGTGAAGTGAGTATACTCTTTATACCCCTACATTTTTTTTAAAGCAGTCCCGTGTTGTAAACAGTGACGTGAGACAAACTGTTGTATTTTCATATTGTCACTTAACGTCTGTTGCTCGTCAGAGAGTAAAGATCATTATGAAATTAACATCAACCACATTTGTGTTGCTGATTTGGTAATCAATAATGTCCCACAGACTATAGGATGAGACAACTACAAACGGTAATTATGCATTTTGAGTGAACTATTCCTTATTCTTTAGTCCATCCATGCATGAAAATTGCACATCAATGAGCTGTCTACAAAAAATTGAGTTATAGGCTATAAACAGTGGAAACAATTACCTTAAATTACCTTTAGTTCAATGACACAAGAGTTTCAAACAGACTACTGAGGTAACTGGAAGCTACAGGTATAGCTGCCAGAATAATAGAAGTCATAGAGGGATTATTATATTGAAAGCAGGCTCTCTTGTGGAGTGGGATCTATTTTTATGGGTCGAATAACATCCACACGGGAGACAATAAAATCCACCAGCCCACCAATGCAGATTATTTGTCCCCGTGTACCTGATGGCCAGTAGCCTTCACCACTGGTCACAGAGTTGGGGCGGATCATTCCTTCGCCATCCTAGGAAAAATAAAATGGGCGGTTAGTAGGAGAGGATGGATGGGAAGCATAGACCGACTGATCATAGACATTTCAGCCACTGTTTACGTGAAGATAATTTCTTTATCGGGTGTTTTTAGTGAACATTTTATTGGTTACACGAGTGCTCATGACACTAATGGATGATGAGGGCGTTTAGAAGTAGATATACACAATACTGACTGAAAAATACATAGGTATACCTGCACTACATAATTAGGAATACTATTATCTTATTGATCCTACCTCCTTGTACATAGAATTCTTATTCATCACCTGTTATTTCCTACTATCACTGCCCAGGTAAGTTAATGAGTTAATCTCAAGAGCGAGAGCTCACTCCACCAAATATTGCACCTAAATAATCATGGACATAATTAGTGTAGTAGTTACAGACGACAAGAGACAGACTGACCCGAAACTGTGTGGTCATGAAGAAACACGCCTTCATACAGACGAGAAATGAACATCAAAGAGACACATACAGATTTCATCAAGAGTTTACCATTCATAACAAGTACAAGTACAAGTACAAGTATGGTACACAGGAATGCTTACTCCCTCTAACACAAAGTGCAAAAATACAAAATAAATCTCAACATATAATCACAACATATTTCAAATGTAAAAATATATATAAACGTATATGGACAGTAAAAAAAAAACAACAGAGGTGTAGCGCAGTGAAACGAAGTCCAGACTGTTTTTCTTTATTCCAGTAGGGAGGAACCAGAACGGGTTTGTTATCCATTCACTGGACATCTGACAAGCAGCCAGAAATCTGACCAAGAAACTCCATGTGCTAAGAGTGAAAACAAGTTGACATCACTTTGTTCATTTCAATGAGTAACGGTGCTCCATTTTTTCCCCCCGAACATGTTTTCCCTGTTGTTTTAATCTTATGTAAATTGGATTTTGATGGAAATGGGATTGCTAATAGAAATCTGTTTTTTATTTGTTCACAGGCCGGGATGACATCTGGTCACCATACTTGTCTGGTTGAAGGATATTGTCAATCATTTTTTTGGTTTTGTTGCCAGAAGAGGAGTTCATGGTGAGTATAACGCCGTAACTTTAATGAGGCGATACAACCACATTGAAAGAAGCGTGTCTCGGTTGTCACCAGCTAATTTTGTTTTGATTTACTTGACGCAGTCCCTGCATATGTGAAATTACCACTAATAAAGCTAGTGCGTCAATGTCCAATGAAATGTTCTACTACAGCGATTGCTAGCTGAGCTCGGTATCACCACCGACTTCCGCGTTACCATTGTTGTATTAATTGCATATCTACGTATGTGTTTTTTATATTGCCATTGTTTCTGCAGCACGTTTCTCCTAATGAAAATGTTTTGGGTCGTTGTAGCATGTTCCAACCGGACTAACTTTTGTTTTAGCCCGGCGCTAACGTGTTTTTTTGAGCCAGTGTACATCACATTTTTCTCTTGACGCTTCAAGCATTATGATTACAATTTCAAATTCAGTAATTCATTATAATTATTAATCTCAGTAATGCGCCGTTACTTATTATTATATTTTGGGGTCACTTATTTGCAGTTTTACCAGTTAGCATGATTGAGGATTAATATCAGTTTGTCTGGTACGTGCTAGCTTGGTGCAGATCCCACCAAAATAGATGAAATGTGACACCTGGTGAGTCCAAAGCTGTCCTGTTAGCTTGCAGATGTTAGTCACTGGTGAGGCTACATTCAGGAATTAGCTGGTTTAGTTCAGAGTTTGAAGCTATGAGTGAAAAAGCAGCTTAACAAAGACGTGGAGTTCATGCAGTTATGGCGGCTAACGTTTTCTTTACCGTTCTTCTTTTACGCAGACGACTTTGAAGTTGTTTAAAGGCACCTTTGATGCTAACTTTTGCCGTATTACTTTACCGCCACTTAGGAATTAAAGTCAATTCTTATTTATATCACAAATTTACTTCAATCTGTACAACATACAACATACAACATACAACATCATCTATCTTTAGATGGATAAGGAAAACACCTTCTTTACCGGGAAAATAACTGAAGAAATATCAGGAAGATTTTGCAAAATTACAACATGGAAAAACATTATTACTTTCTAAATGTGTAATATGTAATGTGTGAATGATTCAGTTTTTAAAGTAGCTCTTAATTAAATCACTGTCACACTAAGATCCGTTTTCATTGACGGAAAACGGAAGCTGACTGTGAATAAGAAGCCAAAACAAAGAATAAATGATTTGTTTTCAAATTTATCTGAAATACTGTGATCATAACTTTCTCTCACTCCCTCTTTCACACATACACACACACACACACACACACACACACCCTCGCATTCATAGTCTAAGTACACCATAGAGACAAATCCCCAGTTGATCTTTCCCATGAACATGCCTCCCTGACTCAGGACTCTCCCCCCTCACCCGGCCCAAGCTTCGAGCCCCAGCTCCGAGCCCCAGCTCCCTCTGGGCCACGGTGACGGATTGTAACTATTTTCTCTGCAGCAAAACCTCAAACACAACAACAGCAAGTTTGTCATCGCAACCTGCCATAACATTTGATTTGTTTTATATCATGGGAGCTGCATGCACGCGCGCACACATGCATGCATACACGCAACACCCATGTGCTGCCTCTTCTGATACACACACCGCCGCTCTCTGCAGCACCCTTTGAGGGATCAACTCATCAGCTAGGCATGAAAAAGACTCCAGGGTTTGGAAGCGCCCTGCATCTCTTCCCCAAAAGTGATTTATGAGGCCGAATCATTCACAGCGCTCACTTCCTGTCAGTGAAATCTCCAGACGTCTTCCTCTGTTTTATACTGTCACGTCCCATCTAGATGGCTGGCTGTGGAATTTAGTGCACGGCTGGATTAGCGCTGTCCGCACATGTGTTTCACTGCGGGAAGTTCAGTACCGTTTGACCGTCCTTGTTCACTTTTAACTGCTTTTTTTTTTTCTTTTCATTTTTTACGCACAGATTCACTTTGTGTTTTCTTTATATTTCTTAATCATCTCTTTGGCATTGAGTAAAGCATTCGTACTGACAGAAATACAGTGTCCTGTAAGACTCTCAGGCTCCTAAATTGTTGTAAACCTTGGCTCTGACTTTGGCTTCATCAGTTGGCTTGACGACTTCCTTTCCGATGCCGTTCTGTATTTTACGGCCTTCTGCTCAGACACTTGAAGATGCTCGAACTCCACGAGTAGACAGAAGAGAACGACAGAGAGAGACAGTGACTTCAACATTCATCCTCACTGAAAGATCCACTTTGCTTTTCATTGCAAATGAACTCGAGCCCTCCAAGTAGCGACACGCTCGGGTGATATTTATTGATATGCAACAGACCCTGAGCGTCTAATTGGCTGTTTTGGAACTGACCCGACCTGTGATGGTTCCCTCAGCTGCCAGCTTCTCTCCCAAAATGGCAGCTGCGACCACAAACCTTCAGTTGGCCCAGCACTTTTCATAGAGCTCGACTGTAAATCCTCTTTTTCTTTTCCCTTCTCTCTCTTCTTCGCCTCTAACGTCTTCATTACCCAAGTCGTTTTGTCAGCACATCATTGGGTGCTGGGTGTAACAGGATACCATACTGACCAACATTTAGGTCATTTCCTCCTCTTAAGACCAGATATTGTGCTGCCGCAAAGGTAGCCAGATTGCCAGATTGGAGCCCTTGGTTGCCAGATTGGGGACCCAGCTAATCTAATTAGAGAGTAAGGGAAAGCGGCTTGAGGGGCCCGCAGGACTTGGACTGTGGTGGAGCCAGGACTGGTTCCCCCTTTTGAAAAACTATGCACCGCAAAATACAATGTGGTAATGTCTGCGGGCCTAATTCTTCCGGAGGAGAGAGAACCGAAGTCTGTCCTGCAAACAGCCACATCCCTCGCTTCAAGAGGGAGAGAAAGAGAGGAAAAAGGGGGGCAGAGAAGAAAGAGGGAGCAGAATAAAGAGACTCCGGGGAAGATTTATGTCCTGCTGTGCAGACGCAGAAATAAATCCAGCGACCTAGCTTAGAGGGGGAAGCAGGCCATAAAGCACGGGATCAATTCAGAACCGGTTCCCTTTTTTGAAAAACCCCAAATGAGCAAAAATCGCCTCCAATGTCAAAGCCAATCACTTTGTTTTATGTCATCAAGGCCTTTTATGATACTGTTCCCATTCTTCGGAGGAAGGCGTGGCCACCATGAAGACATATGAGGTTTGGTCTTTGGAGCTCTCTGGACTGATAATTAAGGTCTTCAGAGGTGAACGTGGTGATAGCTGCGTGGGAGGCCTCTTAAAAATAATAATAAAAAAGTGCTGCTAATTTGAGCCGTAGAAGTTATTGGGGTTATTGCTCCTCGCTTCACCTCCAGCTTTCAGTGGTGCATGGGACCTGCATGGTGTCTTAGATGTCACACACACACACACACACACCTCCAGGTGGCCTGAGAGCTGCGCATATATTTCACACCCACTCTGCTACGATCAATTTCACCTCCTCGCATGCGTCCAGTTAAGTGTGCAACTTTTACAAGGGAGAGAGGGATCAGTTTCAAACTCCCCCACAAATCTCAGCTTCTTTCCATCTCTATTAAACGGACCTGATGTTGACCAGTAAAATGATCACTATGTGTGAGCTCTCGAATCTGCTGCGGAGACACAACGCAGCAAAACGCACCATGAATATTTGAAGGAGGCTGATTTGAACAAACAAAGCAACAGATAAAGTCGTCATTGCTGGCCAAACAGTAGCGTATTAAGCAAGATTTCTTTTGTCGCCAGTGGATGAAACAGCCGAACCAAACGCTCAGCTTTACGGGGCTTTTTAGACTCTTTAATCTTATTGTTTTGGTTTTTTTGGCTGCTTTCATCCACCTCTTCTCCAGCAGCAGCGGCAACAGGCCGTTGTCATGTGCTAAACGACAAGCAAGTGAAGAAAGTGGAGCATTTAGCAGCTGGACAGCTAAAAGAGTGAAAATTGGACTTAAATTTATCCAGTTGAATAGCTGCTGGATGTGTAAATATGTAACTGTTTGATAGTATATGTCAGATTTAGTGTTGTTGCACTGCCCCCTAGTGGCTAAAAACTATTGATGCAGCTTTAATATAAAAATAATGTATTAAATTGTGTTGTTTTTTCGTTTTGTTTTTTATTAAAATGTGCATCCGGTGGCATATTTCAAATGTTCAAGAACCTATTGTTTAAAACAGTAAAATATTAAGTGGGAAAAACAACAGAAGAAGAAGAAGAAAGGGAAAATAATACAGGGAAGGTCCATTGTCTAAGGTCCAAAAATATGTTTCCACCAAAACATGTCTCCTCTGGCCCTCGCTGTGATTTCAACACCGGGAGGGAAAAACAATCTGTTCCTTTTCCAACAGCGAAAAAAACAACATTTCACAAACAATTGAAGTGACTCTTTTATATTCTTCTTATTATAAACCAAACGGATCTATTGGTTCTGTAAAGAAGCTCTCAGTCTATATTGATGAATATTGATGCATTCGTTATTTTCTGAGGCAAATTTCGCTCGTTATAATTTCGTTTTTTTACACGACCCAGGGGGAAACACATTTTTTAGCGTGATACAAATCCTGGCATCAACATCCACTCTCCTTCTCGCAGTCTTTTCTCACACGTTGTAAGTCTCTGACAGACCCTCCATCTCTCTGTCTCTCTGACTTTGACTAATTGGCCTTTGTTGTGATTAAAGCCACCAGATGCTTTTGGAGAAACCGGCAAAAAAACCCTGTGAACTCGCAGCTCTTTTTGCTTTTTTTTCCTTTTTTCTTTTCTATCGCTGCTCTTTTTTGTGGAGAGCAGCAGGAATGTCAGCCATCTTCCCATCAGCACGGGACGCCACAACGAGCATGTTTACAGTGAAACGTTCCGCTGATGTGGGATAGATTTATTACTTATTTACTCTCCGGCTTGGCCCGGCCTTTTGTTGGTCCGATTTCTGATCACTTTCGATGCCTTACGCCAGACCACGAAGTGATGGCGGCATGTAAACACACTCGACGTGAGCAAGAATCCAGGAATGTGTGTTAGTGTTTGTGTGGGTGTGAGAACGAGGCAGGGAATCTGTGTATTTATACCCACGTCTCTGTGTGTGTGGGTGCATATAATGTATGTTTTGTGTAAGTTTCTGCTTATTGTTGAACATGTGTGTATTATTGTGTGTATCTGTGCATGTGTCCTTGTGTGTCCTCTCGCTCGTTCCCTTGTGTTTTCCTTAATTGCATGCGTCTTTTAACTCTGTGTGTGTTCCTGCCAATTTGTGCGCGCGTTCTTCTTCTTCTTCTTCCTCCTCCTCCTTACTCGTTGTGTAATTAGTCGATTGTAATCAGCGCCTTATAAAGGATCAATCAGGTGTAAGATAAACATGGCCCGGTTGTGTAACACACTTCATTAAGAAGGAAAATGGAGCCGTGTGATCACAGAACATCGTTACAGTATTTACATCCACTAATGTCGGTCATGTTGGAATTAAGGTCATCCGACGTCTACATGCTGCTGATTTTAAGCAATTCCCCCAAATGGATTGTTTTAAAGGATAATTTTGGTTTATTATAAATTATATCTTATTGTTATAGATCTGGCAGAGCAACAAAACAACAATGAGACAGGCTGTAAACAGTTTAGTAGATTTAACTTATCCAGGAAGTTGAAAATCATTTTAATGTTTTTTTTTTGTTTGTTTGTTTACAACTTGTCTTTAAATTAAACTAGAAACTTAAATCAATATTTAAATGATAAAAATTATAAAAATGATTAAAGAAAAAAAAAAGAACAATCTTAATGAATTAGACTGTTTTTTTCTGCACAAGTAAAGTAAAATAAGGTATATGTCATAAATTTTAAGTAAAAAATACAAAAACCAAAAAGTGGGACATAACAAATAAAAACAGATGGTGAGATACATTTGTGAGGATTTGGTTATATGCTACGTAATTCAGAATATTTCTGCTCAACATAAATGTATTAAAAAAGCCTTTTTCACTGCTGACGTTATAGCAGGAAAAAGCACAGATGAAAATAATAAAATAAAAATTGGCTGAATTCCATTTCGCTGCTTCAGTTTTAGGGTCCTGTTGTTCGTGCTGCCTCACACGATCACGGTTTACTTGGATACTTGAATAGAAAGGAGTCTTCATCCCGTCGTTCCTACTGTGTCCAATGGGAAGTGTAATGCAGAGGCATCAAAGACTTAATGTTTCTAACAGACTACCAGACGTCGCTTTTAGACTTTTTCACCCAAATTGGCAGCAATTATGCGGGTTTGAACAGAATCGGGAGAGAAAAGTATTAAAATGGGTCGAGACTGTCAATAACAAACGTCAGCGGGAGGATCAGGAAAAAAAAAATGGTTTCACATCCATCAATCTGTCAATCTTAGACTGTATGAACATGTTAGGAGCTAATGTATTACATTCAGAGTGAACTGAAAAGCTTTTTGAAATGTTTACTGTCAGTAAGGTGAAATTAATATATTAATATTAATGTGTTAAATAGAGTCTAATGATAAAAACGGTATTTACAATGTATGTAATAATAATAAATATGTGTAGAAGATGTTTCTTACCTTGTTTTATGATGATACTGTGTGTAATGTGTAACTCTTCTCTGTATTATATTATTATATCTTTATTGTAATTATTTATTGTTTGTCTGGTGGAGTTTTGGACAAAAAAACAAACAAAAAAAAGAAAAATTTCTTGATGGACATGAAAAAAACCAAAAAAACAACTGCAGCTGTTTGTGTGTTTGGAAAAACTGTGAAATATTCAGCAAAAAGACACAAAGTGAAATTGAACCGTTTATTTTTATTTTTTACTGAAGCCAACGTCGTCATTCACACGTTTTAACATGAACAGGAAATCAATGAGTGTATGTGAGTGAAACACGTTTCCTTCAACAACATTTTACTTCCTTTACATCTTGTTTTCTCATTTCTTAGTTATTATTATCCGTTATCTCTGGTTGACCTTGTGACCTTTTTCTCTTTTTTTTTTTTTTCTTTTCACACTTACTTCAAGTTGACAAGAACATCGTCTAAATGCCAAAGAAATTAAGTGTAAATCAGTTTTATGGAAAACTATCTCACGACCAAGTGGCAGTCCTCCCACTAACTCGTTCCTGTGTGGGTCTGTTGCTCCAGAATGACAACATCCCTATTGTTTCCTGCTAGATGATGAACTGCACTAATGCAACCGTCAAACCCCAAGCTGCTCTCTTCTTCCCTCTATTTCTGTCTCTCCTCCTGCTTTCACCGTTTGCATCTTTGACCTTTTCTCCGTTTGGCTCTGCTGTCCTTGCACATCAAATTCAGTTCAGCTTTTGTGTTTTCGTCCTACATCTGTCCGTACGTCCTTCTCACAGCAGCTATAGGTAACTTTTTACTCACTGCAGGTTGTTTATCATCACTGATGACACAAGGATGTCATTGATTATTTTTTTCCGTGTTGATATTTCTGGCTCACAGAACTCACTCTCTGGCTTTTTCTTTTTGTTTTTGGACCAAAGTAATATCAAGATGCTCTCCAATCCTCCACCGCCCTCATAAGCTCATCATTACATCATTAACCGGTTGTCATGCACAATAATGAAGGATATTGCAACCGATGCTGCAATGAGGATATAGAGAAGCATTTAGCTGCTGAAGTGGAGAATACCTGAGTGCAGAACTGAATGATAACTTTGTGTTTCCGCGGAGTAGCTGTTGGATTTCTCCAGTCGACATCTGTTAGATTTTCATTCACTAGAACTACAAGGTCTTCGTCATTCAACGACTGAAACCAAAACACATGTTCTCAAGGCAAAAGAAAGCAACAGAGCAGTGTTATTATTGCTGTGCTACGTGTTGATTTAAATTTGTCAGACTTTTCAGTTGCACTTCTGTTCCAAGTTTTTTTTAAAAATAATTAAAAAAATTCACCGAACAGTGTTGGTGGTGGCCGGGTGGGTGTCGCCTCAGGTGCACGAGTTAAACAGCAGAATCCATATTACAAAGTAAAGCATTGTGTACTTATACGAGGAGTACTCTGCATTCGAACCCCAACATTTATCGTTGAAGTGAATGAGTTTCACACGGAGCTACTGTCGGTCTGAACACGACTCGTCTGTGAAAATGCATCAAATACAGGAAGTAGCTGGGACAGGATACGGCTCGGTGACTCAGCTGCAGTCTAAATGCACTTCTGTGGTCCAAAGCAGGCGGGACAGCGTCGGTACGGCTGTAAAAACTGCACCAGTTAGCATAGCTAGTATGCTAACTACAACAACAATCCACTAAGTTGAGAATTATACAGCTTCTAATCAGACATTTACTGTCATAAACTCTGTCACTGTTCTTATAATCATAGATAATGCCTTAATGAGACATCACTCGTCTCTCAGTCTTCATGGACATTGGAGAGATTTTGTGATTTAGAGCATCAAAGTTCAAACAGATTGAACTGCGAAGACGCGATCGGAGGCAAATTAATCTCACCCCGTTCCGCTCGGATGGGAAGTGGACTTTAGTCAGTTGTTGCAGTTCCTACTTGTCACCAGTAGAGGTCAAAGATGACAGAGGATGACAGCAGGTTTGTGTTACAGCAAGCTGCTCAGAATAGACGACACACGCTGTAACAGCCCTGCTGCATGATGGAGAACCTCTGTAATGGATACTCGTGCTATTACTATAGTGTGACTGTAGCCCTATCGTGCACATGGACATGTTGCTGCTCCTATGGGGTCATGGTTGGTCTGTAACATTCCAACAGGAAGTCCCTCCTCCTCCTCCTTCTCCTCCTCCTCCGCCTCCTTTTGTTTTAATGAAGCCCCTGGGAGGTTCTGGAAAGCCCTGGAACTGAATGCAGTCCATCCCGTCCAAACCGCCGCCTCCTCTTCAGTCCCAGTGATCTTGGACCAAACCCCACCGCTGCCTCCTGCGCACTGCCCCGTTGCCACGGCAACCGCAAACAGGACGGGACAGGGTCCTGCTGAAAACGGGGCTATGATTTCAACAGATGTCGCGACACAGGCAACAGAAACGCTCGGCTCTGGTCAGTTTATAGCGTGACTGTCTGTGGATCTGGTCCACAGGCAACACATTTTATATATTATCAAGGCTGTTGCTCCATATCTGGGCTCCTTTTATGCACTATGGGTCATTTTTAATAGGGCTAAACATGGAGAGGTCCTCAGCTGGTCTAAGGTGTCGCAACATAAAAGTCAGGAAATCGACACTATACTGTATAACAATCTATCTAACCCTGTCGTCATGATGGAGGGAGGTTTTGCACCCATACTGCATGCCTCTGTATCCTCCTATTGTCCTGGCCATGCGTCATGTCCACACAGAGTGGGCGGCTGAAACCAGTCTCTCCAGTCTCTTGATTGGGTGATGACATGGGATTGTTCTGGACCACAGTTGGGGGAAATGCTTGGGAACTCCACTTCCCAGCGTGAGAGGAGATGGAGAGCAGAACGACTCCCCGGAGGCACAACCGATGACCCCGCTGAGTGAAAAATATGCAGAGGTCACCGAGTTTCATTGGGCAAGAGCTAAATCTGCTTGACACCGAGCAGTAATAAACCTCGCATCCATGAACTGCTGAGGAGACGAGCTATTTATTTGCACGCAGATAAATGTCAAGCAAACATTTCTGAATGTCAAACGTGCCTTCAGTGGAGAACAATCCATGGTTAACCAGCATAAATGGGACTCCACATAACCATTAAAGTAACTAATACACCGTATAAGTGTTAATTAGTTTTAGACAATTTGTTAGAAGGTGTCAATAAACTGAGACTTGCATCTATAGGGATCGATATCAGTATGAATGTGGCTGTACTGAGAGTATTTACACACAAATGCACATCTGTCCGTGCACACACACACACACACACACACACTCCTTTCATCATCCACCAGTAGAGGTCCCTGTTCTCCTGCTGCATCCTGCACCTCCTGTGACCTCAGAGGAGGAGGCTGCAGCACCTTTGAGTCTTCAGGTCACAGATTAAAAAGCTACAACGGCAGTAAGAACGAGTGTCTGCATTCGATGCAACTGCAGTCGCCTGTTATACGGACAAAAACAGGAACACTGCGAGTTACTGCGTAGTGTAAATGACTTAATTTGTATTGACAGGAAGATGTAGACAGTAAAATTTAACAGATGTAGTTTTTTTTTTTTAAGATGAAAAATCATTGATGGAGTGTGGAAATACTTATGATGCTTTAACAGGTTTTCCAATTGCCTGTCCAAAAAAATAAAAAAATAAAAGGTTTTAGAGTTGTCACAGAGGAAAAGCCTCTCAAACAACATTAAGAGCAGCGTTACAGTCTACAGCGTACACGCATGGTGACATTTCCTCCACATCACAAAGCACAGCCGAGAGAAACAAGCGGAGCGAGATCTTTATTAATCAGTCACAGGAGAAACCTCTAAATAAAGCAAGAGAAATTAAAAACATGAAAAGAAAACAAAGGTTATGACCTGCAGCACGAATAATAAAAATAAAAATTAGATTAAAATTAAATTCAAAACTGAGAATAGAAAGGTTGAAATTAAAGAAAGAAAAGTTGCAGAAAAGATTTTCCCCTTAAAAAACACTAAAAGTTGAATCACAAACAAAACAACAAATATAATAAATATAAAATAACTAGTAATAATACTTACACTAGATGTGGTCGTGAATAACCTCCATCAAATCAGAAGTAGGCGACACCGTCAGGATAATGTCCTGTTAAGCCACACAGGTGTTTTCACCTGTTGGGTGAAGCCATGAAGTCAACAAGGACTGAAAATACCTGCAGGATAACCGACAGGTGAAAACACCGTCGTCACCGTGACAACGTCAACAGATTTATAATATGATTTACTGCTTTGATGAAGCTGGAACTGAAATCAAACATGACGCTGCTGTGAGCCTGAATTAAGTGTTAATGAGATTCACCAGACTTAACATTCATCCATTCATCAGAAAACAGGCCGGCTCCGTCGTACAGTAACTCAACCGAGCTAAATGCTCTGGGAATCATCCAGAAACCCCCGAGAACCTAAAGAGAGAAGGAAGCCGTTAAATCATAAAAGGTTGACTTCACATTCGCCTTATTGGAACAGTATGTTGAAGCTGGACCATCAGAGGGACGCTGGCCAGAGCGTCTCCGTAGTCACTGGATCAAGCTTGTGACATGTGGGCGTCTGGAGCAGGAGGTTTAACGTGTGGCCGATCCAATCGACCAAATAAAAAGCACTAATGGCCTAATTGAGAAGTCTGCCCGGCACCCATTCCTAGTCTAAGGCGCTTAAAGATGGCGAGGAGTGTGAAGGAGGTGGGGGGGGTGAAACGAGGGAGGGCGTTTACAAATTTAGTCTGGGTGGAAACAGGCTTAGCGCTGCAGGGTAATGTGCACGGCTGCCTGGCTGGCTGGAGCCGGTGCCGCTTTTGGTTTTGGCGGTTGTACTGCGTCCAGATTTAAATGGAGGTTTCAGTGCAGCGACCCCGGGCTGTTTGAGGTGTGGTCTGACTCGGTGCGAGGCCCTGCACAGCATCACGAACGTCTACTCAGGCTCCAATGCCTTCAAGCTGGAGGCGGAGAGGAGGGGGGGGGGGGGGGGACCATCACACCAGGCAGCTCCAACCGCCCCCATTATAGATGATGATCTCACCCCGGCTGTCCGCAGACATTATAGACACAGAAAATGGCCACCTAAGAGGAGCAAGCGTGTGAAATGACTCCATTAGAGCAGGATATGACAAACTTTTAACACAGATATCATTAGCGTCAGATGAGAGCACGAGAGATTGGATTTATTAAACATATTTCACGGCTAGAAGCGGTCGCTGATTTCTCCGGCTCCATACGGGAGCCAGATTATCTTGGCACTGCAACGTTTTCCTGACAGCAGTGTTCAACGTTAAATTTCAAACTATTTCTGGTTAATTATTTACTCTTGAACAATTCACTGATTAAAGGGAACATAACACACAACCGATGTCTGATAAATGAAGGATTTTAACTCCGACGATCGTTTTCGTAGCTTCCAGCTTTTTTGCAGCTGCAATTTGAAGAATGAAAAAAGTCGCCTCACGATTCGGGAAAAACAAAAAAAAACAACTTTTAATTATCATGCAAGCAGCAAAAAAACAAAAACTAAAGTTAAATGTATGTTTTCGTCTGTCTCAAGCTGCATGAAGTGAGTTAGATGCTCCCATGCCGTTACTCCCTTCGCAGGCTGTTGTTCTCTTCATGTAATCGAGCTGTAAATGGAGACAACATTTACTGTCTCCCTGCGTCATGCATCACTGACATCCCACCGTCGTCTGTACGGACAATATTTCTGACAACTGCTGTAAATCTGCGGCTGAGCTTTGAGAGGAAATGAGCAGCGACGACAGTTTCCACGCCGCCCCGCAGATGTTCATATCAACACATGGTGCCGTATCACTGTCTCTGCTCTTTTATTAGTCCGAGCAGACATGCAAACGCTCTCTCTGTAGATGATGTTTACATATAATAATTATAGTGCTGTGAGGAAGAATCCTAATTTAAGACGGGTTGTTTTAATCCAGGAGTTTGGCCACATTTGGAAAAAGGCCCAATTTAGGCCCTTTTTAAACATTTAACCTGTTTATCCTGAAGCATTATTTCACATGACTTACTTGATATTCTGTCGTATCTCACTTCTAACTTTCATGACAGAAATTGTTTTTATAAAAGCAGACAGAGGTTGGAAATCTCATATCTGAGAAAAGCCAAATGTTTCCATTAAATTCAAACTTCTGACAAAAAGAAATCTCTGCTGTCCAGCGTTTACTGGAGGCCCAAATCCTGCAGGACTCCTTTTATTTACCGGGATGACATGTGTTTTCATGCCAAATGTCTAATTCTGAATATATTAGCTTTAATGTCGGTACAAAACACATCAATTCTAATCGTACTGCACTTGGCGACAAGCTTTATATATCAAGAGAGACTCGGTGAGTGTTATACGCTCTGAAATGTTTCCATATTAGCTGGAGAATTGCATGAAAAAGAAAAGAGAAATGTTTAATAATGATTACACACACGCTGGGTCTTTTAAAACGCTCGTATTATTCTCTGAAGCCGACAGCTGCATCAAAGCGTTCTCAGTGAAGCGGATTACACATCCGCGCCTGTTAAATTTAGCAAAGTCACTGCAGTGATTGGCAATGAAAACGGCTAAAAGGGTTACATTTTTATCATATTACTGTGTCAAACAGTTATACGAGTATGAACATTAGATTTTCTGTTATTGAAGACGTTGTAAATAATTGTTGTTTTTTTACTTTTAGATTTTAAATATAAAGTCCACTGACTCTAATTTTAACTTGGATAATTTTTCATATTATATTTTGATTAACTCCTACAAAATATTCACTGTGTATTCTGCAAAAAAAAAAAAAAGAAAAAGAAGAAAACCAAACCATACAGTAAATGATTGTCTGTATATTGGTGTATTAAGGTGGTGGTTGTGTGTGTGTGTGTGTGTGTGTGTGTTTTGGTGACACTGAGCTGTGTTTGCTGTAATCCTTCCTGCCGCCGTGACTGACAGCCACAGGTTGAACAGCAGGTCTACCTTCAGCTTCGGTCTACTGTGGGGAAATTGTGCCGCCTCGACACGATCATCAGAAACACGGCGGCAGCTTCTCGTCTTCACTGACTCACATAAAACACAAAAAAAATCACCCAAAGAACAGAGTTCAATCAATATGTGCTGTTGGAGGCCAATATAGGCAGTTTTAGATTGATATGATTGATGATTAATACCCTAACACATGAAAATAAAGTTTCCAATTGGATTTATTGGAAAAAGCACCTGAAACAGTTTTTTACACCATCACAGGACTGAAAGCCAGAAGGTCATCAGCTCTTAAAGGCGCCACGTGTGTTCAGTAGCAGACAAAGAAACAAAAACAACAAATCATTTACGAATAAATAAATTAACAAACGTGTGAAGAGAATAAAAAGTAATTGACGTATTTGGAACTAAAAATCCAATCTGGACACGAACACGTCTGTGTAATATTTTCATATTAAACATATGATGAGTTCACACACTTATATTTCACACAGTGGGAGATTTTGCCTCATAGGCCCTCGAGGGGCAAAGGCTAGAAGTGACTGAAAACACCCACCGGCTGCATCACTGCACACCAAACAGCCACAGGATTGGAAACATGTGTGTATTAATATCTGCTCAAGGCCCAGAGCACATATATATATAGCCTGGACTAACCTACTAATAGCCTTAATTTGTAAAGTAAACAGTAGAAGAGTTTGACACTCACTCACCTAAAGGTGCCTTTCCTCTGCTGCGCTGCCTCTGCTGCCTTCGGAGGCTTTGGTGGGACTGATGGGGGGTGGTGGAGGTGGTGGAGGAGGAGGTGGAGGTGGAAGCGACAGCCTGCCTCAGCCGTGCTATCTGTTAAAGTCATTTTCTCTTAAAGAGGAATTAATTTCCTTTTCTCAGGCGGCCCACAGCGCCTGTGGCTCAGCGTCGCGTCGTCCACGCGGATCCCCGGAGAGACGAGTTGTTGTGACTGAAATATGTCTAAAAAAATATATATAAAGACTTTGATTTTAATCTGTTTACTTTATACTATACATTATTATAAACAGTCATATTGTTGCTTTCAGAAGTTTAGAAGAAGTAAACATTGAGAGTGAATTTTGAGATATTTATTTTAAAATATCTGAATTATATTTATATCATCTGCAGAAACTTCTTTTAATTTCCTCCTTCACATGATTATTAATCACATACTGTGTTCACGTACCAACATGTGTCTTTATATCAGAATTTATGTAAATTAATTTAAGTGTATTTTCATATCTTAAATCTGTTTTTGTCTCTTTTAAAAAGTCTCCCAGCAGATTTATGACTTTTATTTTATTTATTGCCAAACTGAGACGTTCGTGTGTTTATTGATGTTTGATTTTGAAGTTACAGGTGGTTAAAACATTATATATTTAGATTTTTATCACCTTATATAAACTTATAAACACTTTCTGATGATTTATTTCTTCTGGTCACTGTCGACTTTAAAAGCTACAGATGTTATTTTCTATATTTTTCCATCACTGAGAAAAACAAAAGTCTCGTCTTTATTTATTTTTGATGATAATATAAAATAGTTTTCTGTCTGTTTGTGTTATTTATAGAGATTTTATAATTTATTTGGCTGTAATTTCAACTTCCTGACCTCATATTAAAAGGTCAAACTTTCATCACTGATGATGTGTTTCATTACAAAATAAGATGAAGACTTTCTTTTATTATTATTATTATTATTTTTTAAAACTTGGATGACAACATGTTTAAAATCCTCATTTAAGACCAGATCTTCTTGCACTACAGTATACATTGTTGTTTTTTTATTTTTTATTTCAAACTATTATTTTGGACTATAACAGTTGAAAATCTTTGTGAAGTGAAGTGCAGAGTCCTCAGAGTGAGTAACTAGAGCTCTTAATGTCTCGCTGTATCTGTGACACACAAGAAAACCGTCAGAACTCAAATAGAAGCAACAAGCATCGCTGCTCACTGCCACAGGACCAACAGTATTTAACGGGGTCAAAACTGACAAAGACAGGGTGACATGCTGAGTTAACCCCTGACACCTCTCCCTCTATCTCCCTACACTCCCCCCGCCCTCCTCCCCACCCCCCCTAACACACACACACACACACACACACAGCCCCACCCATGAACCATTAAGGCTGTTTTCTCGAAGGAAAAAAAGATGGCCACCGGAGGTCAGATCCAAGTCCAAAATAAATTGCCTTCTTTCCTGAGGCTCAGCCATTTTAATAGTACAGATTTATTGTGCTGTGCTTTTTGGAGGGTGATCATATGTATGTGGTCAGTGGCGCGTATGCAGTCTGTGACCCAGCCTCCCTCTCACGTTACACCCTATTTATAACATCCCCTCCGCCGGCTCCCCTCGTTCTGCAGTTCCTAGGAACCTCCTTCTGCTCCCAGCCTCGAGCTCCAGTCCCCTCTTCCTCCTGACATCCGAGAGGCTCTGCTGCAGCATATCCTGGGCTAACTGTTTATCCTCTACAGCCTGGCAACTGGCCGCACGCTCCGGATTACCACAGGACACCAATTTCAAAACACACTTCTTTACTTTTTCTCTGACTATATGATTTTCTTTTCTTTTTTTTTATTAACTGAAGAAAAAAAAGTTTTGGGAGTCACGGGAAAAAGAGAGAAGCATCTTGGATATGTGCTTGTGATTTTTTTTCTTTTCTTTTTTTTCTTTTTGGTTGATTTAGTAACTTTACCCTCTTCACTTGCCCTTCTCACTTTTCCTGGAGGGCCGTGTGTGTTTGCACGAGATGGATCACACACTGTTCGGCTGCCTGCGGAGCCCTCACGCCCCGGCACAGGCCCTGCATCCCGCTTTCACCCAGTCTCCCCTGACTTTGCACGGACGCTCGGACCACGTCTCCTACCCTGATCTGGCTTCTTCATCCTCCTCCTCCTCCACCTCCTCACCCTCGCCCTGTATCATCTCCAGCTACCCGGCTGATGACGGCCTGTTCTCCGGGCAGCACCACCACCACCACCCCCACCGTGGCCACCTGCCCTCCCAGCAGCATCACCACCCACCTCAGCACCATGCAGCTTGGCATATCCCACAGATGCCATCACCTGGCAGCACGCGCCACAACCTCTGCCACCCACACTCCCACTCATCCCACGACAGCGGGCCCACACCCCCAGATCTGGGCCACCCCGGTGGGCCCAGTATGTGTGCCAGCACCCCCAGTCTGGTCAGTGGCAGCACCCCTACGGGGGCCTCCTGTGTGCCTGCAGACTTTGGCAGACAGACTCTGTCACCTGCTGAGGCCGAGAAGAGGAACAGCAAGAGGAAAAGTGACAGTTCAGGTAAGAGGAGCAAAGAAAGGAGTTTGTTTCCTTCAGTTCTTTTAAAGAGATAAAAACAAATGTTATAAATAAATAAGCTGTTTGTGACACGTCGTCTTCGGGAAACATCGCCAGCATGTTGATTTATTTTTTGTTAGATAAACATCATCACATAAATATATCAGTAGAAGAAATTCCATGCAAAGCTTAAGAATAACAAAAGCATCTGTACTTGTCGTTTCGTAGCTTTCAGCAGCACATAAATGCAGATTTTTTTTTTTTCCAGCTCTGATAGAAAAAAAAACCTAAAACTGTCAGGAAAGTGAAGTACTTTATAGGTGTCGGCTGACGCGCTGTTGCAACAGACACGGAGCAGAGGCCACATCATAACTGTGTGGGCATATCTGACTACTAGCATGTTTTGTTTTAAAAAAAAGAAGAAGAAGAAGAAGAAAAATCACATCTGGTTTATTGCGACACTCTTCAGAAAGCAGAATATGAGGCACACAGTAAAGAATTAATGTCACGGACTGTAAAAGACAACAGCGGCTCTCTAAACACCCGACAGACGACGAGGCTCGTCAGGCTGCTGCAGTCATCATGTAATATCATCAATATTGTAGCGGAAAAATAAATTACAGTGTGACGAAATAAAATAAATCAGATACTCAGTGTGATGTTATCAGAGATGCAGGTTTCAGTTATTTATCTTTTTACAGATACGTAGAAGGTTTTATTGTTATTATTGTAATTATTTGAATCTCAAATAAACATGTATTTATTCCATGTTGCTCCAATATTATATAATATTATTAATAATTAACTTTTTTGTTCTGCGACCTTTAAAAGTCACTTTGTGATTTGTATAAAAATTTGTCTCACAGCACCTTTAAGTGTCTACATGATCTCTGACCTTTACAATTTTAAAATTATTTTTATTTATTTTATTTATTTATTATAATTTTTTAAAGCTTGATATTGTTCCTAAATAGACACACAGCATATATATTATCACCAGTATATTATCAATAATAAAATTAAATATTTATAAAACTATTCTTTCCATCTTTGCAGCATTCATACACAAATCTTCTCTTTTAGGGCTCAACTCAAATAGGTAAAAACCTCGCTGATGACCTGCAGAACATTTCCAACCTGCAGTCACCACAATAATCAATCACAGCGTGACAAACCGCCGGGGGTCGGGTCGCAGCAGTTCTCGCAGGCAACGTGATATTAGTGAGACTTCTAAGTTTTCCAGGGAAAGTGTGCTCACCGTCCTCTGAGTCCATTTGAGGATTGTGGGCCCTCAGCGCTGATCCTGCAGCCTTTTAAAGGCTTCTTTGTGTGTACAGAGTATCACCTGCGCTTGACCACTCACTGATATTCCCGAGGTGTGATTAGTTTGCGCTCAGGATGCTGCTGGTCACCTCAGAGAGCGTCTCCTCCCCGTTTACACGACTCAAGGGTGCAAAATACAACACGAGAAATGTCACTGGAAACATGTATTTGTAATAATTTAGACTAATATCCCAAATATAGAAACGGCAGGTAAAATTTACATCTCACACTGATTCAGCAGGAACTTCTCAAGTCATAGTTTAGTGAAGCTTTTCAAGAACCCGGCGGGTTAATTATCAGTTTTACAGTTGCGTTTCTGCTAAATGTCTTGTTATCCACATGCAACACGTTGCAATCACGTATTTAATCCACTAACTCAACACACCGCCTCCTATTTCCTTTCCTCTTTTATCAAATCATTTAGAAAACCGAGTCCCCGGCGTCCAAAAATCCCAACTTCCCCTGTAACAATAGTCACTCATTACATGTGCTGTGCATTCTCTCCATGCTAACACCAATCACGCTGATTATCGAGGCTAACTAGGCTGCTGACTCAATCAGCTGTCTAAATAGCACGCCGCTGCCAGTTGCACGAGATAGAGGCCCGATTAGGTTTCACCATCTGGACCTGAAATTTGAACAAAACCTGAATTTAGATACAGAAACAAAAACAAAACCTGAGAGCTCATTTCCACCCGTTCTCTCTCTCGATTATGAAGCATCTCGACTTTCTGTGTCTAATACTCGGTTGTGATTGTTTCCTCAAGGCTTCAGGGTCGGCCGGTGAGATGAGCCAGCTCCTCTGGTTTCTGGGGAACCTGTTAGATTTTTTTTTGTGTGTGTGTGTTGCTGCTGAGTTTCTGGGTTACACTCGCATGGAGTAGCGCTGTTAAGGGAGTGGTCGTCCTTTAAAAAGTTACTAGGTTTTCTGGAACAATAAGAAGTCTTATTTTGTTGAGGCGGTGTTGTAAAAAGGAGGCGTGAGATGCTTCTCGCTGGCAGACACTTTTTTTTTTTTCTTGAAGAAGCTTTAGAAAAAAAACATTGCGGATGTTCGAATTATTTCTATGAAATGATAAAATTATTTCACCGTGAGAGACGATCACAATGACACTTTAAAATGAATAAATAAATAAATAAATAAAATCATCGACATCAACATTGCAGCTTTTGAAAAGTAGACATCATTTTCAAGAAGGTCCCTCATGACTCATTTGTGAATCCTAAATGATTCTCTAAATGGTGTCTGGGTGCGTGTATTTTTCTCATATTATTCCTCCTTTTTTGTGGAGAGATGAAAGTTACAGCAGGGACCTAATTGCTGTGGTGTAGTGGCTGTCGTAAAAAAGCCTGCCGCTCGTTTTAACTCCAGGCCTGCTGGTCTCGAGCAGCTGGCTGTGTTATTCTTTTATTTCTCTTTACACGATGTCTGTGTTTAGCAGAGGCAGAATGGATAAATGCGTCTGGAGGCCTGTTTCGATCAGCCAAACACGGTTTGGAGCACCCGGTTTGAAATTACAGGGAGGGAATAGCAAGGTCAAGGGGGAGCCGGACGTAGGCTGCGGGTCAATGAATGGATGTTTTTTATTTCATAAAACTCATGTAGGACTTCTTGCAGTTTATATATGTTGTTTGTCCTTGGCTCTAGTGCCATACAAATATAACTTTTGTAGAGCAGTTTCAGTTTACCCGTCATCTTCTCTTCAACGTCTCAAGGGAGTTATTTTGTTCTGGAAAAAAAAATAAAAAAAATACACAGTTAATTAGAAGGAAGATCCTGTTTCTGACAGAAAGCCTCTGACAGAGCCGACTCAGGTCCCTCCGCAGGGATCTCTGAGGTGAAGAGACACTTTCTCCTCTGACGTGGCTTCAGGCTTTGCACCGTTTGTGAGTCTGGCTCTGAGCTGCAGGACTATTTACAGTTTGGCTTGATGCAGGCCTGCTGGATTAACACACACTACAAAACAGGACCGCAGATTAATTAGCATGCAATCACTGCTGCCTTCAAGTGCAATGTGTAACTGAAGCGTGTCCAACAAAGAAACCACAAAAAGGCTGCACACAATTGGAAAAGTTTTGAAAAGGACAAATTAACTGGACACATTTGCTTCGGAAAGTTTTGTGGACAAAAACAAAAAAGTTTTTTTCTGCGTCGAAGTGAAGATGTCGACTTCTGGGGATTTTTTTCACATATGTACTGCATATCGCTCCAACACATGCATTTAATGGTCATGAAAACCACTTTCCCCCAGCATGCTTCTCATGATATTATCACCAGGTGAACTTTGACTTCAATTTTCCAATTTTAAGAAATGCTAATCTTGTGCAATCGTTTTGGCAATCTGACGTATTGAATAAAAGGTGCAGTTGTTGTTGTTTTTTTTGGTAGATTATGGCACCAAATGTTGATTCCTTTGCTTTTTTTTGAAGCACAAAACAAAACAAAAAAAAAGAAAATATATTTCATGTATCCTGCAAACTTGTTTTGTGCCATATTTAAGAAATACGATTGTAGAAGTGGATTCCTTTAAGAGTAATACAAATTAAATCCATGTTGGCAGAATAAGAGCCAGCACAGCTGCCACAGTCTGACACACATGTGCAGCCGCCCGCGAGTCCTTCCAGCCACTTAAAATGTTCATAAACAACGACTCAACAATAAACGGTGACTGACAGCTCCCATTGTTTCTCTTACCTGGCCTCTTTTCTTCCCCTGCCCGACTTGCACCTGCCACATAACATTCACTTTATTTTATATATTTTTTTAAATTTATTTTTTTTTCGTTGAATATAAATCTTCCCGTGAGTGGAAAAAGAAACCTGTGTGGTGTTTTATTTCAGAGTCCCAGGATGGGAATTACAAGTCAGACGTGAGCAGCAAGCCCAGGAAGGAGAGGACGGCGTTCACCAAGGAGCAGATCCGGGAGCTGGAGGCTGAATTTGCTCACCACAACTACCTAACCAGGCTAAGGCGCTACGAGATCGCTGTCAACCTCGACCTCACCGAAAGACAAGTACGTACCTACCTGCTGCTGCTCGTTTCCCCCTGGGTTCAGACATTATTGAACCCCCCTCCACCAACACCACCACCACCACCATTAGCACATTAATGCCATGTTGTGAAAACAGAGGCGGCCTCCGGACGACGAAGAGGCTTTTCAGCTCGCTACTGTGTTTTTGTAACTTCGTAGCGAGGGCTATTGTGCTCCAGATGTTGCTGTGTGACGGGACTATCATATTCCAGATGTTCCTGTCTATTCTTTCAAGCAGGCTACAGTCAAGGCGGGGAGACGGGTTGAAGGAAGTGCTGTCTAGCAAGTCACTTCCTCTCTCCCACCACCCCTGCAAGCACAAATTGGTCTCCGAGCGTGGGTCGGTTGCTGTAATATTCAGGCATATGAAATAAATAATAGGAGACAAATGGTTGGGGGAAGGAAACAGCCAGCAGCCTGTTGGTCTCTGACACCCGTTTGGAAGCTGTTAGTCACACCTAGTTGACACCTTGCCAGTGATATTTTACAGTGCGAGATTGAATGTAAAGAAAAGACTGGAGTGAGAAATGAATATAGAGTTTCCGGTGATGCAAATCACATCTTGAGATCCCGAAGATGTGCCTACAATGAGCTTTGTGTAGCATGTGTTATGTTTCTCATGTCATGCTACATTAAAAAGGGATGAATAAGTGAATAAGGCATGTAAAAAAACAACAACAATCATCCCATTTTCGTCTCATTGTGGACGTTTTGTCAAAAATCTAATAAGATACTAATAACAATCAAGGACACAGAGCCAAAGATCCTCTGTCCTCATGTTTTAAGATATTAATATGTCATCATTAGCTCTGTGCATTGATTTTGCTGTACGGTAGCTCAGTTAGCCGCCCAAATGCTAAAAAATGTACAGTATATGCACCTATGGCGCAAAGGTCGGGGGCTTCAGATAATACGCCTGCAAGCATCTGGAAACTGTGGCGCCAGAAGTGACAAATGCATCATAAATTGTGTCAGTAACTCTCTGACTTCGCCTCGTATTAAAAAAGGTGCAGAAATCTTTGAAGGGATGGATTTGAACAACAGCACATCAGGCAAAACTCCATTAAACTCCACAGGCCACCAAGCACAGAGTTTGCCACCATAATCCCACTTCAGCGTTCTCCCAGACGGTTGCAATTAATCTTTTTTTTGAAACTCCAAGCAGCATAAAATGTGCATGAAATTTCTTCAGCTGATGCAACATAAGTTTTGTGTGACCTCAGATTTGTCAGGGAAAATATACAGCAGGAGATAGTGAGGTAAATATTGGCAATGCAATCAGTTGGCCACGGCACTTGATTTATACTGCGTGAACTGTTTGGAGATATTTGATGGATGTTTTATGTCTTTGTAGGCTGTGAATACTGGAATATTTTCAAAGATGGCAGCTATGGGGCCTACGTTGTAGGTTCCTGCGTGAAGGACGAAGAAAAGAAACTATTTAAAGTTTCTTTCATTTTCACATATCTAGATTAAAATCCGTCCGAGTTTTACTGCGATATAACCCGTTCAACCCGCCAAGTTTCAACAATTTAACCTCCAAATTGCCAAATCAATGCTGCACATTAGTGTTTGTTAGGCGTGCTGAACGTGTCAGACATCCCACGAACGTATCAATGCTAAAAATGGACTTTGACGCCGAAAGCTTCCTTATGTTTTAAGCAAACTGTGAGCGTTTGTGACAGAGTAATGTTGAGGTAGTGCAGGTACAGTGTGAGTGTTGGAGTGTGTGTGTGTGTGTGTGTGTGTGTGCACGTCAGCCCTGAGGATCACATGTTTGGTTTGACATTAAAGCCTGGCATAAATAAGTAAACCCCCCTCCACCACCACCACCTCCTCTCCTCAGAAAAAAGGCCCCGAGGGTTGTAAAGAATCTGCGGTGATACTCAGCACGGCGTACGCCCCCGACGCTTAACACAAACGTTTGTGCTGTCAACTAACTTCCTGACCATGTGACCGCTCGGTCCCCTCGGAATGACACTCCCCAAAAATAACCCCCCCAAAGCCCAGCGTGACAGGAGCGAGCCTGACCCCCCCCTCCACCCTTCCTCCCCTTCCCCCCGTCATGTGTCGACACTCAGGAAGCTCCTGCTACTTGACGTGTAAACCGTTTTAAGCAACAGCTTAATCATCAGTCTGAGAGACGTAAATACGGTCGAGGCTGTTGAGTCAGGGGAAAGTAGGAAGACGCCAAGTGGCAGATGGAACAGTCCATCCACAAGTAATTGCTGCTGTAGAAATAGCTGCCAAACTGTTGGAGAAAGTAGCTGCCAAGCAGTAAGGTATCCTAATTGCTCCGTGTTTGTTTTTGTGACTGTTTGCTCCCTCTTTATGAGCAACGGATTTGACATTTTCTTGTCTCCCTCACCCCGTAGGTAAAGGTGTGGTTCCAGAACAGGAGGATGAAGTGGAAAAGAGTGAAAGGTGGCCAGCAGGGGGCAGCAGCTCGAGAGAAAGAACTGGTGAATGTGAAAAAGGGGACGTTGCTGCCGTCAGAGTTTTCTGGCATCGCGGCGCTCCACCACTCGACGGACTCCTTAGCCAATGAGGACAGTCGTGACAGCGACCAGAGCTCCGAGCACGCTCACTTATGATGCACACACAAGCGCCCCAACCCAACCCCACCCCCTCAGAGTATAGGCCCTGCCTCTGCCTCAGGACCGTCCTTAGATGGACTGCTGTTTGCTGATTCGCCATCGTCATACAACGATGCTAAATAAGTGTACAAATGTACAGAGGAACGACGTGTGTTAGAGAATGCAGTCATCGTGCAGGCAAAATGTAAAACTTAAAGAACTGAGCACATAAAGGAAGATGTTGACATAAGTGCCATTGGTTAAAAAAGTGTCCTTGAAAAAAAAAAACAACAACAAACAAATCTGAATATTTAAAATGTGATGTTTTGGCTACAGAAATTCACTGAATATTGCAGTAAATTTTGGAAATCATACGTGTTGTAAACATTCCATGTTGTGTGTCTGGAGAGAGAGAAGCTGAACATACAGTCTGCACCCCTACTGTAGAAAATGTACATTCATTGATGTAATTGAGTTATTGATCAAATCAAGTCAAGCCAGGAAATCTAATTTGCCTAGCTAATATAAATGATCTGTAAATAATCCTCAGTATTTTCTTACCTTAACAGCAATACACTACAATAATAATAATAATAAATAATAAACACTGACAGTTCTTAAGTCAACACTTTTTTGTCTGATGACGTTTAATCTGAAACCTGAAATAAGTCTTTTTTTTTATTATTAAATCTTTTCAGGGACAGTTGCAAATTGAATAAAATTTAACCAGTGGTCAAAGGAATTTCTTATGAACTTCTTTCCATCCGTATGAATGCAGGCTGATGTATGCACGACGTGAAGCTGAAATGAATTAAACATTGCAGGGAGTGTAGAAAGCTGGTGATGGGGGTGCATGTTAAATTCACCTTTGCCTCGGGGCGGGTCGGGACTCCTGCCAAGACTCTGAGACCGAACCCGCAAACGACTGGATTCTGTTACGAAATCCAGTTGAAAATAATTTCATGACTTGATCTCATCTTTCACCACTTTGTGATTGTGCATTTTAATTTGTTGAAGAGGCACCTCACACGGCATGTTTTCTTTCTTTTTCCCACAAAAGCAAACCCGCAGATTGAATATGATCCAGTTTTATTTTACACTGCAGCTGTAATTCAGTGCAAATTATTCACAAGTGTGGAGGACGCTCATCTCTTCTACAAGCGGGCAGAATATCAACAGTATCGATTACCACTTCACCTGAAGGCAAAAGTCAACAAAAAGCCGATTTGCTCGCAGCAAATTAAATTTAACAGAGCGATGTGTTGCAGTGATTTCTGTCAGGCATCACAAAGCAGAGCAAGTCACACAAACACACACAAACACATTAGATGGTTATAATCTGCATGACTGAACCAGTCAGAACAGGGTTGGATGTCTGATACTCACACATAGAGACACACACGTCTCTATGTAAAGGGCAAAAATAGAAAACACATCAAGATACATACAAGACCCTATTAGATATAATACTTACAACTGCAAAATGTTTCAAAAATGATAATATTATTAAGATAGTTGGTGGTTAATTTTCCGTTGATCGACTAATAACTGCAGCATGAATCACATAAATCATCCAGAGAAACTTTTATAAATAAACTTTATAGAGAAATAATACATACAGAATAAATACAAACAGTAGAGAATATGTTTGCTACCTGAGCAGCGAATATCTGATGTCTAATCCTGATTCTGAAAAACAAACAAAAACAAAAACAAAAAAAAGTATTGAGTATAAAAATAAATATAAAGTATAAAAATATTGCTGCTTTAATTTGACTCCAGTCAGTGTATGAGCTTAAAATGCCAGTAAACAACAACAATAATAATAATAATAATAATAATAATAATAATAATAAAAGTTACTTTTGTACTTTTATGCATTCTGCTTTTCCACCAACATGTGACTTTATGATCTTAATGTTGGGAAAAAATAAAAAATTGCAGACAATATAAGATAAATAAAATGTCAATAACATTTCAAATAGGATCATTTAAAAAAAAATAAAAAATTAAAGAGAAACAGACATTATTTTGGTCAAAATGAGAGTAAATATCCTGTGGGGGGGGGCAGAAGGGGGCCGGGGGGGCTTTCCATTTCTAAAATCTCGCTACGGCCCTGTTGAGCTCTTTATACTTTAATACTTAAACACGTTTTTCATTTAAATCTTTTTGGTTTTTTAAGACCGTGAACAGATGAATAACTGGACTTTAACTCTTGCACTCATTCCTGAACAGTAGGAGACGTGAGCTGCTTCCACACACAAACTCTCGCGAGATAACAGATACGAAGGCTACATAAAGAGAGTCACCGTGACCAAAGGGAAACTCACCGTGTATGAATGAAGGATTAGTAGGTAAATACTTTCAGTAACAGTATCCTGCAGACTCGGTTTCCTGTTTGTGGGAACTTTTCATTTCAGGTTCTCTCCGTTTTGTAACTGACCTACTTAACTTTGCGACAGATAAAAACAAGTGTGTTCACTTGGAAACGGAGAGATACTGCTTACCTGCACAGGTAACTGAGAGGTGCTGTCACCATGGCTGAAGCTGCGGAGCTCGGCTCGGTGTCTTCGGGGATCCGGTCCATGTTTTTCATGCTCACACCGAATGAATCATCGTTTGAGAAAGTGGAAGATGTTCCTCTGTATGTGCAGCAGGTAGGTACCGGTCACACCTGTCTGACCACCTTTATAGACGTAGAAGAAGAAACTTCAGGCTTCGCTGTTAGAATCACAACAAGTCAAATGTTGACATGAAAAGAAAAGGTGTAAATTATTACTCTCTATCATAAGATCATGAGGAAATCCCCAAAACTGGAGATTATTTTTTTATTAATTAGTTGATAATTTTCTCAATTAAGTGTAAAATTCAAATGTTTTTGATTTGTCCATAACACAAATATATTCAGTTTACTATCATAAAAAAAACATAAAATATTCATATTTAACAAGCTGGAACCTGATAAATAAAAGCAGGAAGTAGTTGGTCATAAATAAATTATTGATTGATCATTTTCAGTATTAAAATCTGTTCAAAACACAAATATATTAAATTTACAGTTGCATTTAAAAACACACACACACACACACACACACACACACACACAGTTGAGGATGAACTTTGTGATAACAGATCAATCAATAATTTACCCAATCGAATCAATACAGACTTATATAATCTAACCTAGTTCCCTCAGAGGGAAGCTAATAGGATGTTGTGTCAGTGTCATTATGTAATCAGGCCGTTTATCCAGAGAAACGATGTTTACCAGCGTTAACTGAGGAAATCATGCTGTAACGAATGCTTATTTATATTATCAATAAATCTGCCGCATTAATTTCTTTGATTAATTGTTTGGTATTTAAAATGAGATCAGTGTCTTTATATTACGGCTTGTTTACAATGTTTTTATTTTTTGTTTTTTTTTAAGCAGCCAACCAGATATGTGTTTGACACTTTGATTATCAAATTTCCTGCTGATGCATTTTGGTCCAAGTTTTTTTTTTTTTTTTTTTTTTTTCTCAAATGCAAAATGTGGTTTGAACACAAACAGCTGCACAAGATCTGTAAATATCCGACTGGAAAACAAATATTTAATCAATAAATCAGCTTGTTGTTGTTCGAAGAGGTTCTACCTATGAATAAAAACACAGTTATGCTGATGATGCGTTCAAGTAACTAAAGTCACGAGACAATCGTTGTGCGGTAAGACCTTAAAAAGTTTGGGGTTTCTTCTTCTTCTACTAAAAGTGTCTGAATTGCCTTTTTTATTATGGTGCATGTCTGGTGCAGGTTTAACAGCACATGTTTGTTATGAGGCTTTATGGGGCACATCAGGGGAGGAGCACAATTACCCTCACAGCAGGAGTCCTTATAATTCACTACCATACGTGATTAAACACATTTGTTATTGCTGCAGGGCTCGGTGGTGATAAAAGTTTGCATGGGCGTGTGTAAGCAGTTTGTGACTCAGCACTGTTTACAGTTAGTGATGTGTCATTAATTATTCTGCACAACTGTTATTCTCTGATCCCAATAGGCCAAATTAATTACACAAAACAAAACACAATCTTCTAATTTTGGAGTTGTTTGGAATTATGGGTTTTGTGGGTTTTTCCGCCAGGTCTCTCAGCTATCCAGTGATTTGAAAGCAAACACAATTTTTTTTTCTTTTTTTTCTTTTTTTTGGATAAAAGTGTTTTGTCAGGCTGCATGTTTTTAGCCAACATCAGTCATCTGTGACCTTATAAAAAAAAAAAAAAAAAAAGGCTGGGAAAATGCAGACATCTGGTCCACAAATGTTTTGTTCCGTGTAAATTCAAAAGAAAATTAAATTAAATTATTAGATGCCACAACTAACAGTCCACACAGGATGCGAGTATGCTTCAGTGTGAAGGGTTTTTGTTCGTGTGATTTTTAGTTTATTTGTAAAAAAAAAAAAAAAAAAAAAGATGTGTTTTCGGTGCAAGCGAGATCAAAAAGAGACTTTAAAATATCGCACTGGAACAAAAGAAAAGAAAAGATGGTGGGAAATCACATCGAAATTGAACAATGGAAAAAAGCTTTTTTTTTTTTTTCCTCCTGTATTCTTTGAGAACCAACTTTCCCTGCTGAATAATTTTGTCTCAAGCTGTCAAGAACGCAGGACTGCAGAGGTAAAACTATCTGCTAGACAAGAGAGGAAAAAAAAAAAGGAGGGGGGAGGGAGGGAGGGAGGTTTTAGGCTGGCGTCCAGAATGATAATCTCTCTCTCAGCGGGGTTGGAGGAGGTCTGCCTGCACTGTGAGCCCATTTGTTAGCTGCAGCTCTGCAGTTTGCTGCCAGATGTTGGAGCGTTGCGTGTGATCACAGGTCCCTGGTGGTGCTCTCGCTTCTGCTTGTGCACACACACACACACACACACACACCTGCATGCAGTCTCACACACATGTATGCACACTCACTCACTCTCACTCCCAACCACACATGAATACAAACACGCACACTTCCTCTCCTTCCCACCTGCAGATGTCCTCCTCCTGCGGTCTCGTCCGCACCCTTCATTCCTCGCTCTTGGCGCGGGGGTCATGTGACCTGGTTACAACTGCAGTCACTTGGTCAATGAGCGCCTTGGAGCTAAAGCTAACCAGCAGGGCCGACACGCTGCTCACGTCGCAGCCGTGACCTGTTTGCTGACCCCGTCCCGCACTAATTTGTTCCATGTTTGACAGACCCATTAAGAGGTTATTACATGTTTCCAGCACAGTTAGAAATGGAGGCACGTCACTGACCGTTCGGTTAGTACTTTCCATTAGTTTTGTCATGACGAGGTACGAACTGTAATCCATTCTGTGAAGCATTTGGAAAGCATCATTTTAAAAGTGTAGATTTCTAGTTTTTATTTATTTTTTTGTTGTTGGCTCTATTACGAATAAATTCTTGTGGCAAAAAGCTGTTAATTAAAAAAAACAAAAAAAACATCTTTATTTGTGTTTATGGGCCACACATATGTGAGCCACGTGTGTGAAGTTTGTTACGGTTATTGATTATTGTCACAACTGATTAATCTGCAGATTATAATTTTTTTTTATTAATTGCTTCGCCTTTCAAATGCTGTTAGCTAAAGGTCATTGTGGCTCGTTTGGCTAACTGACTTACTGATTTTGTTAGTGTCTGTTAGCTTCCTCGTAGTTCTTGTTTTGGTCACGTTTAACTCAGTTAATGAGATGATTTCAACCCCCCGGAGCTGCTCCTCAGTCTGCCAGCACGTCGTGGCTTCAGTCCCGCCGCTCCAACCTCGTACAGTGAAACAAACATCACGGATCACAAAACATCAAAGTTCAGCAAAGCTTTTAGCTTATCTGCCAAAACAAATATTCATGGTCAACACGACTGCTAAAATCAACAGTGGACTTGAAACCGTCTCTGTTTTCTCAGTTTGTAACAGTGTCAAATCATGGTTTCCTCTGTGTGTGTGTGTGTGTGTGTGTGTGTGTGTGTGTGTGCAGGCCACTCCTTACTTTGTAGGGCTGATGGTGCTGGAGCTGGTGGTGGGCGTGCTGAAGACAGGAGCCCCAGGCGTCACCATCAGTGATGGATTCACTTCCATATCTGCTGGAATGATCTCCAGACTCCCGATGTGAGTGTCACAGGTCATACTGTATGATGTAGACTTGTAGTATTGCATGTTTTAAACAAAGGAAAAATGTCTTTTTTTGGTACTCGACGTCTATATGTTCTATCACAGAGGTGGAAGCATTTGAAATGGAAAACAGCTAAAGAGTTGAAAAGACTGACGGAGCAGCTCTCCAATGTGGCCTCATGTCTACATTTGAAATTATAGTTGCCAAGTCAGCTCATAATAAGCAACTTTGGGTTTGTTTTTCTGTAAAGTTGTTACAAATATTGGTAGTCTCGGGTTGTGGTTTTGTGTAGTTGCTTATTTAGGCTTGTTCCCTATATGTCCAACATTAAATAAACTTTGACCGAGTTGTCAGATATCGCTTGCCGGCTGTCAGAACAGGAACCATGTATTAACCGTCATTAAAATCCCTGCCTGCGCCCCGGTGGTTCACCGGTTAGTGGTGCGAACCGCTCGGGTTGAGTCCTTGCTGCAATGGTCTAGGTTCGATTTTGACTCCGACTCTCTCATTATTTTTATTATTTTTATTAATTTTTTTGTTGGCCAGGTGGTTTTTGTTCAACTTTGGTTGTTGTTTTTCGAGATCTGGCAACACTGTTTGAAATTCAGTGATGGTTCAAACATTGAATTTTTGATATCTGATCCAATATACTGTCCATAAAGGAGTAGATGGGTGTGACGCATCATTCCTTTGCAGTCTTTATATTGTCTTTTCTTGCACACGATGGACAGATGAACTCCATACTCTACAACATATAACCATTTCTCAGTATTTCATGTGTAACTAGTGACTTTTCTTCCCTCAGGTTGTTAATGAGAGGCTGTGAGCTGACCAGTTACATGTATATCTGGGACCGGTATCACCTGTTGGAGCTGCCCTGGGACTCTGCCTGGACCTGGTGGTTCACGTTCCTGGGAGTGGACTTCTGCTACTACTGGGTCCACCGCTCCGCTCACGGTACCAACACCAGAAACTCACACTAACGTTCAGAGAAAGGGATTCAGGATTAGGAAGTGTAGCTTATTAAAACCTCACTGAAGGTTTAAAAGTTGCATAATTATGTCGATATATAAATACACTCATAACCATACGTTCCTTTAAAATATGCTTCAGTCTCATTCCTCATGCTCAAAGATAACACAATCATTGGCTTGAATTTCTGAAATGGGTCCTCAGTAATGATGCTTCATAACATTCAAACTATATAAATGATGATGGAGCATGCAGTGCTCTGTTTGTGTTCATAGTTTAATGAATGTTAGATGACTTTGCCAATATCATCCAGTTCTGAGAACATATTAAACTTCACTACCTAACTACCAAACAAACTCCTCTTTCATGTGTCTTTTAGATAATACTAACAAAAAAAACACAAAGCAAACTGATGATAAATGGTTGTAAAATGTTGATTTAGTTGCCTTCTCTGCAGGGAAGAGTCATGAAGATAAAGCACGCAGTCGTGAAGCGTACACATTATGCTTTCTTGGACGTTGCGGAGGAAGCAATTATTTTTGAGTTACATCCAGCTGGTTTAGAGCAGTGCAGATGTGAGAGGCCGTGGTCTCCAGAGGGCTGTGGTCTTAACCCAACGCTGTCACAGCAACAAGCTGTATATAGTCATGTCTCTGAAGCAGCAATGTCCTGCAGCATCACTATAAGGAAACAAAAAATAAAATATACACCGGACACAATATTTCTACAGTAGTGTACTGCCTGGATATCCTTTAAAAACTTTTCCCATGTGTTGGCTCACTGATGCACGTGCCAGATGCTCGACACAGCACACCGGAAGAGAGGTATTTATTTGTGGCCTGAACTGGTGTTTATTTGTGTCGGTGGCACTTTAAGCTTCCCGCCGTCTAGTCCACAAGGTTTGTTTTAAACCGTCTTCCTACATCCTTTGAGGTTGAGGAACATCTTCTCAGGACTGTTCTGGTAGCGTTTGACGCTGGTGGTCATTTTGACTCTGTTGCACCGTTATGCTTTTTTTTTTAACATGCACTAGAGGTATAGGACATGTGAAGCATTATTAATGTCATGTTATCATCTTTCAACTGCCTCAACTTGGCTTAAATCGCTCGTTTTAGCCCGAGGCTGATACGAGAGGCGGCCGTATAGCAGTCGCAGAGATATTAGAGGAGATGATATTATACAGGAGGTGATATTACAGTGATGATGATATTAGACATCTGAAGAAAGACTGTTTACAACAAGTACCTAAAGTCTCAGTAAATTGGCAGCTATGATGATGATGACGAATTTTGGTATCTAAATATAAAACTTTATAATTCTGTTCATGACTCGTACGACAGGGCTGCACAGTGATTCTTTCATTCGAGACCCAGTAACTCAAAAACAAACAACGCAGCTTCTACCTGCAGAGACGATGATCCAATCAGGTTTAGGAGTATTTTGTAGCTGCATCAGTTTACATATTAATGAGAACATTTGGCCAATCAGATGCAGCCTCAGCTAGCTGTCAGAAAATGCCTCATAGCGTCAGTCATGCTAAACTTATCTTCAAAAAAAGGCAGCGGTTGCAAGCATGTTTTGATTTAGCATTTAGGGATTGTGTAGCTAACATGCACACTTCAGTTTCCATTTATTTATTGCATATTGTCATTGCAATATGAAGCGCAGCTTTTCCTCATATCGTGCAGCCCGAGAGGTCAGTTGGAAAAAAAAACCCGAGTGGATCGTATTTTGTATTTTGTGATTGGAAAATACCAATGTAAGCTCCAGTCTGTCCTCAGCCTGACCTGAATCATGTAAAAATAACTCCAGACTCTATATTTTCATCATCCGGTTGATGTTTGGTGTTTGGTTAATGATCCTTCGGAGTGACCTTATTCGTTTGGTGATTCAGTGAAACCTGAAAGGAGGATTTCATGACGCGCGTGTTCCCACCGTTGCCCTCATTGTCTGACGATGCAGAGCAATGACGCCCGTCGTATCACATAACTGGTTTATTCTGGTTTATTCGGTTGGAATTCTTTTATTTTTATACTGCAGAATCATTTTTATGTCTCAAAAAAAATAAAAAAAATAAAAAAGCTTTCCACTTACTCTCATTTCCTCTTCTTCCAGGCTGTTGGAGTTGTTATTATGGAACATTGTGGGGTCGCAGATAATTGTCTGGTGCTGAGCAGCCACAGCGCTCGCTCAGGATATAAGCTGTTCCCCTTGTTACCAAGAGAAAGCTGACCACAGGACAGGGTCGGCACGGTCCGCACTCCTCACTCTGGTCAGCTGGGGTCATCTCGGTCAACCATAGTTTGACCTCCAGCTGTTTCAGAGCAACGTTCAACCGAAATATTACTATATGTGGGATGGACGTTGCCTATAATGAAGCACAGAGGAATGAGGCAGATGTAGGTTGCGGGTATGCGAGTGTTTTTCAGGACGAAGAATACAGTTGAGTGAGTGTCAAATTGTCATGTAACAATGCTTTAGGAGCCCTGTCTTGTTTTATTGCCCTCATATCTTAAAAGGGTTTTTATGATCTGTCCAATTTATGCCTCAAAACAGCAGGAAGACTACAACTATAATTCTACTGTGTCAAAACATATGAGCTATAAATCTTAACTTTTCATAATAAGAGAGAAACTACAATAGAAAACTGCAAAAAAAAAAAAAAAAAGCAAATGTGACATCCTCCGCCGGGAAATATGAGCCCTTATTAGCTTCAGTGTAAAATATCATTTTCAGTTTTTACCAGTTTTTATGGTCCTTTTTTTTTCATAGTTTCCCCGTCATGACTTCCACATGAAAGGACAGCTTGAAGATAATTAAGTGGAAAGTACTTTGAAAGGCAGTCAGTCGTCTGTGCTGATGCCATCTTTACCGAGGAGACATTACTGCTTGGCCTCACGCTTGCCAGACGCTGTGATCTTGGAGATAGCAACTAGGAAACTGTTCTGCATGCATTTAGGCCTGGATGAAATTCAGGATTCTCCTTTGACAGAAATATTAGCAAAAGCCTGTGACTATTCCGTATTAGTGGCCTTTGCTTGGCATTTGGTTTTGAGGCAAATACCGCCTGTGGTTGAGCTTTGAGTTGAGGCAAATCTGGAACTTAAAACAACCTTTTTCTGCACACATAGACTCAAACGAGAACGAGATGCTGGCTTATCTGAATTCGTGATATCACTATAACGTTAACACGTTCTGTTGCCCTCTTTTGTGGGTTTATTTTGCTTTTCAAGAAGCAAAGATTTCAGATTTCCTCTCGCTGATTGATTTCCAGAAAGCGCTACTCATCTAACCTCTGAAATAATACGACCTTCACTTAAGATTCAGCCACTGGTTTATATATTAGCAGCCACTGAAGCCATCTCTGTATAAACACATTGGTTCAATAACTTGGTGAGTGACAAGAATAGAAAACAAATTCCAGCACACTCTACATTTTGTCTGCTGCTTTCCCCTCCGGCCCTCTTTCAGCCTCCGACAGACTATATATGTTCATAACTATTCTATTCTGAACCCGGCTGGAAGCAGATGGTTTTGGGTAAGCAGGAGGCCGGCTTGGTTCGGATGCGGCCATGTTGTTGACAGGCCTGTTGATTCTGTTTATTCTAACCTCATATTGCAAGCGCCACTAATAGCAGCTCTGCTCCCTGGCAGCATCTATATCCAGGCGTGCCAGCCATGGCTGAAGCCATTAATCAGCCAGTCAGCTGTCCATACTTTGATTATATGTGAGGTAATGGGGTTACACTGCAGTTGTCTCACCACACTACAGTAGCTACTGCTCTGTGTTACACTTATAGCTCGGAAACATCAGCGCCTCACTTAAAGGTCTTGTGAAATGGTATATTTACTAATCTGAATTATTTCCCGCTGAAGGATGACAGTGAGGGAGTGATTTTTACGTGTAAACCAACCTGCTGTTAGTTATTAGAAGAAAGAGTTTGATCTTTATCACTGACTGATAAACATTTCAACCTGACAAAAGCAAAACATATAAAGACACCAGATCAATTACTTAATTATCATCACAGATTCTGGCAACAATCAACACCTGATCGGGGCACTGTCATCCTAGAACTCCCATCAGGATGGAAATGTTTCATCATAGGATGAAGATGACCAATCAGAACAACTTTATATTGATGTTTCCACATCTTTGTAGACTAGTGCCAGTTTTTCTCTGCTGAGATTACCCTCAGTTCTCTGGAATAAGCAGCTCTTTTGAAAGTTATTTTGCTTTGCTAGCACCTTACATCCTCTGTATCTGTATCTGCCGGTGTGTCCACACCTCCTCCCACTCCTCCAGTCCAGCAGACAGCAGCAGTTGTCAAGACAAACAGATGTGCTCAGCACTCCTCTGCTCTCCTCTGCTGTCCACCGTTCCCTGAGGAGATCTAGCCGATGTGGATGTTATTGTTTAAAGAGGAGCTCCTCCTGGCTGTGTGGCGGGGTTGGGGGTGGTTAGCATGCCCCCGGGCGGCCGGGGCTCCATAAATCTTCACTGTGACGGCGAGTTCCTGGCCCGGTGCAGGTTGCAAGGCCGACAAAAGAATCCGGGCTCCCGCTTGGTTTGCTGGTTATGTCGGTATAGTTTGGTCAGGATGTGGGGGTCTCGCTCACCGCGGTAGAAGAGACCAAGTGAAAGGCCTCATGGGAGGCAGAGATAACATCAGCGGTGATCTATAGGTCACTGTGCCCCGCACTCTCAGAGACCAGAGAGAAAAACCGGTCTGATTGAACGCAGACATCACAAAGGGATCACGTCCGCAGAGCCTGCATGCACAGCATTCAAACAAAGTGCAGAAAAGAAGAGCGTGTTACGATCGTCGAGAGGGTCACTGAGCTCAGCAGAGGCCACAGTCCGGCTGTCTGCTGCCCTCGTGTGCTCCGCCGGCTGCACGGACAGACTTCCCTTTTGTCAACAGTGTTGACAGATGAGGACATTTCCACTGCTGACTCTGCTGATGGTGAACCTCACTGATTGGAGGGATGAGGTGTGAAGATGAAGGATGAATATGAGGGGTAATGCCTCACATGTGGTTTGCGCTTGAAGTTAAAAATAACTTTTAATCAGTGCGATCTGTAGACGCAAGATATTGTAGAAAAATTTATTGTGCATGGATGTGCATTGTTTACTATGATGTCACTACCGGTACCAGATTATTTTCATATGTATTTCAACATAAACATATTCTAACATTACCATAAAACACATTACTTTATGTTTGCAATAAACAATTAATACATTTTTAATAAAGCTGTATGTTTTTCTCTTAATTTAGTCTATAAAATAACCCCCGAAAAAAACAGAAAAATGCCTATTGCATTACATCTTCAAATTTGCTTTATTTTCCAACCAACAGTCCAGAACCCAAAGATATTTAATTTACCATGATATCAAACAGAGAAAAAGAGCAAATCTCCACATTTCAGCAACTGTACGATTGATTGATTTTTGTTGATCCTGGAAGGTTTTTACCCTGGAAAGAGCTCCCAGACCCTGGTTTCTGTTAGCATCAAATATAAAATCCTTCATGAACTGCCTGCAGAATCAATAACAAACAGTTTGCAACATGATCGATCAAAACAGAATGTTAAAATAATAAAATATAATAGCCATTTTAGCTCACCCATAGGCTTTACACCCTGTTAGTGAGAGCTGTAAGTGGGCCTGACCAGGGTTAGTGTGTATAGTTTAGTGTGTGTGACTGAGCTGTGTGGACAGTATGAAGTATGGCAGTGGCGGAGGGGAGTTGGCCAACCGTCCCACCGAGTCCGGCACTCGCTGTTTGGGTTGGCATCCCATCCAACAGCCTTCCAGTACAAACACTGGAAGGCTGTTCACGGCTCATTACCCCAGTGATTGACAGGACAACCCACCACTCACAGGGCTGCACATGAAGGAAGTTGCTCGTTAGTGCCAAGAGTTTGTCACCGAGGGTGATGACTTAGGCAGCTGATTGATGTGAAAGTCCTTCATAAGGTTTGAGTGGATAGACAATCGGTTTGGATCATCCTACACGGATTCTTCTTCTTTTTGTCTCGTCATACTTTCTTTTTTATAGCAGCGTTTATTCAAAGGTAGAGCTTGATCATTGGCACATGCAGGCGGCTACTGGAGCTAAATTTATGGAGCTCAAAAGGACTTTCGTTCTTGCGTTTATACGAGTCCGCTTATGTAAGCACTGCTCCTGACAGGGTCGAGGTGGACATAAACAGACTTTGTCAAAGTCTAACTCGCGTTACATGAATGATTATGACTTATAGGCCTTGATTATGTGCCATGATGTAATTCAACAGTATAACTTTTTAAAACTGTAGAATATCCCACCGGCCTGCTGCCAGTCCTGACGTGTTGTTATCACATTTTATCACTTCTGTGGATTTAAACCGTGCATATAATTTTGTTATTTGTCCAGGTTTGCTGCTGCCTGTCCAATACAACCGCGGTGACTCGACAAATATTGGATGAATTGCCATAAAATGTACATTTTATACAGGTATAGGTGCCTAGCATAATTAGCGGGGTGAGGAGTTGGCACCAAATTTGAGACATATTTTCGTGGTTATTGACGGATGAAATGACGACTGTTCATCAAGTGACACAAACGGGTTGACCTGCTAAACATCAGCATGTTAGCATTGTTGCTATGCTGTCATGCTAGGATTTAGCAAAACTATTATTAATCAAGAGAATAAGCTGAAGATTAATCGATGATAACAGTAATTGTTATTTGCAGCCCCAGCTTTGTCTAAATACCGTATAAATATTCACTTCCATTGTTTAAGGGTCGTAACAGAAACCTTAGAGACAGATATCTCATATCTTAAACTATTAAACTAAAACATCTGCATGGTTAAATACCGCTGCAGGTAAGTAAGACATTCATAAAATGCATGAATACTCCAGCCAGTTTAACTCATTGTGAGGTCCTTTCACCGGTGAGAGTTATGGTGGATAAACTGTTGACCTGAACTATATTTGATGTATCGTGTATATTTGGATAGTTGTAATGGTTGATGTGGGGCTAATGTGGCTGTTCTTTTTTGTTCCTCCTGCAGTTTTTCTTTAGACACAGGCTATCAGGTTCAATGTAGCTAATGTCCTCTTTCCTCCTCCTGCTGTTACTGGATTTGGTTGGAGATTTATGCGAACATCGAACATTTTGCTTGGTTCTCCCTGTGAGGCTTTTCTTGTTTTTGTTGTTGGTTACAAGAATAGCAAACCTTTCCATCACAGGTGTCCGGTTATACTGTGTGGTTACTAAAAGATATCGCACACCGTCCAAGCCGTGGTATAACGTCAGTTTAATGGACACCTGACAGCTGACTAGAAACCAGTATTTTCTCTAACTAGGGTATAAGGTGTCTTAACGGTGCATCACCTGATTAGAACGCTCATCCTTGTTGAGAAACCGTGAGTTGAGGCTCTCTGGAGGCCAAATGGAAGTGCTGTCCTCAGCGTTTCTCTGCTCTTGCTGGGAACGCAGGCTCTGTGGCATTGGTTCTCACCATTAACAGGGCTTCCCTCCTGAATAGGCCTTGCCAAACTATGCAGCGTCCCGCTGAGTCCAGCGATGAGGACATCGGCTTGCAGTGAAGCCTAGCGGTTCCTGCTTCCTATCAATGACAACGAGCATCAATCTTAGCCGCCCTTAGTTCTGGACCCTGCCAAGCACGACTCCAGTGAGAAGAAAAAACAACTAAGACTCAGGCTGTTGGAATTAAACAAAGGCTGGATTATCCTCTCAATATGTCTCTTAGCAAGACAGTCCATCTCTGAATCCCCTATGGTTCAGAGCGGAAGAGACGTCATAATTTTTGTTCTTGACTGCTGTGGATGCAGCCAGTCTTCCTCCCCTTTCCTTGTCTGCAGATTCCTGTCAGTTGCGTTGAGAGGGCAAATAAAGTTTAAAATAAAACCCAACCCTGTTGCTTCCATTTTCGACTCAATCCAAAATACACCCATTTAACACTGTATGTGACACTTCCAAAAACATTCCCTGCGACATTTATTCTCTCACACCTGCTGAAATCCAGCAATAAACCCTGTTAAATAAGCAAGGTGTGGGTTATTGCTCGGGAACGGTAGTTTTCTCGAGGTGCTCTCTCCCGCGGGTTTCCCCAAAGTTTGAGGAATTCCACTTTTCACTTATTCGTAAGGTTTCCAAACGGATCGCGGCGCTCCTCCGCTCATACAGCACACACCTTCAGCAGTATGTTTGTTCAGGTGCGGCGTACCCTTAACCCGTTGGGTTTTATGACTGCCAGCATCGACAGAATTCACAAGTTTATTAAACAGCGAGAAAGGAAGGAGTTTGAGATGTGAATTATTTCCTCAAAATAGAAGTGAATCCCACAGTGTGCAAAGCTGATGTGTGTGTCTAAAAACAGCTGATTTACAGATTCCCATATAGGTTAAAGGAAAGGCATACATACATCTCCTATAAAGTCTTTAGATAAACTACAAAATGCATCATCAAGCTGGAAAAAAGAGTTTGTCTCGTCACCTCCATGCGTGTCATGTGTGATTTTTAACCCAGACATTTTATTTTCTCAACCACCCAAATGTGACCACATTCATTCATCCTTAATACTTCTGTTTAAACTTGATCTTAATTGTTTTATAATCCATCTCTTAATCACAAATCCCATCACACACAAGGCTACCACATGAAACTTTAACCTCATTTAATACCTCGGGCTGCTTTTTTATTATATAATGAATAGGTTACTATAGTTTAGATGTGTAGGCTTTGTGGTTGTGCAATATTTGAAGGTTACTGTTCTCTGTTGTACGGCTGCAAAACCAAAGTGGACAGGAGGTGCCAAAAAGCACAGACCAGACGGGGTGGTCCGGAAACGGCCCGGAGATCCAGAGAAACTTAACAAGCATGTTCCCTTTGGATGTTAAAATGAAGTGTAACACAGATATTAATGTAGCAAGTATCACAACACAGCAGAGGAATGAAAACTGGAGCACTGGGACATCAGGCTGGACGCTAACCAGCTGCAGCCGAATACCCCTGCCGTCATAATAACCTGACCCCCCCCCTCCCCTTCCCGGTGGCTAGCTATACTCAAGTCTCAGCTTTTCATCATGGCCGGCCAGAAGCAGGAGAGAAATGGCTCCTCATCCTGGGAGTGAAAGTGTCTAGTTACTTATGTTTGAGATAAAACACTTTCCGTGATGATATGATGATATATACCAGCAGCTGAATGCATTCGCAGGGTTCAAGGTCTGCGTGGAAAGCAGGCGAAATAATTGATAACCTCATATATGAGTGATGTTTTTTTTGGACTCTTGGACTGTCATGTTTCATGTGTTTGTAATTTTCCTCCAGAGGTGTCCGTCCTCTGGGCAGCTCACCAGGTTCACCACAGTTCAGAGTACTACAACCTCACCACCGCCCTCAGACAGTCCCTCACCCAGCAGTTCACATCATGGGTAAGATCTTATTCATTCTCCTGAAGGACACAACAGAAAAAAAAGGAAAACTATATATATATATTTATATATATAAAAGTCATAAATACTCCTACAACCTCATAAATAACCTGATCAAGGCTGTGACTATGTAAGAGTCGTTAGTGATGTTAATTATTGGACACGTTACATCTGTTGTTAACCAATAAAGTTAATAAAGGACGGCCTTTAATAGAGAACATAGGTATCGTTTTATTTTCCCAACATGTCTGGACTTTGTGCTATGAAAACGTGGCTCCTGTACTGATTCTCCTCCTCTCTCCTCTCTCCTCCTCTCTCCTCTCTCCTCTCTACTCTTCTCCTCTTCAGATTTTCTACCTGCCCATGGCTCTGGTTGTACCTCCCTCAATCTTCGCTGTTCACATACAATTAAACCTGCTTTACCAGTTCTGGATCCACACAGAGGTAATCAATAAAACATAAGTTATAGGTTCTGTAATCAATCTGTCTGAGAGGGTTCGAGGTTCATCTTTACTGACCCAACTATAAGATACCGACCTGTTTTCATCCTTAAAGCATCTTTTTCTTGTAAAAGTGAAACGCTTCCATTAAAGCAGAACATTTGAATAGCTTGTCTATCAGTTAAATGCTCACAGTATTTCCTGTCAGCCTCTTGTAAGAGGTCACAGTTATTTTCTTTCAGCTACTGTCTGTTTGAGCTCCTCATCGTCTGTGATAGAAACAACTTTTGGCTGCAGTGAAGACGTTGGAGGACGTTTTCTACTTACTCTGACACTTTAAAAAAGGCCAATATGTCATATAATACTTACTTGAAATGAAAATGTTGTAAATCACTGCTGAAAAAATGAATTTCACAACGTTTATTTAGGCACAAAAACGACTTGGTTGGGTTTAAAATAAGTTCTTAAAGTTGGAGGACCACAGTTACGTTTTTTTTTCAACTAACCAGGTTTGTGCAGGTGGAGGAGATGAATACTACTGTATGTAGTATATATGCAGTGTAGTACAACAACCAGGTATGACTGAATTCACTCCTCCGTTCACGGCCGCCGTGCAAAGTTAAGTTAAGAGTTAATCTGACTGAATAAAACATCTGTCAAGTTATCTTTCTCTCCGTGCCAACACTAATTCGGTCTGTCGAGTCGAGCCTTTGTAGACTCGGTGTTGCAGTGGAACCTGCAATCAATAAAAAATAATGAGATTTTATGAAATATTCCAAACAGAAGCATGACCACTCGCTCTGCCTTTAAAGTGACTGGGAGTATCACTTTTACAATCCCCACGATCGTTAGAGGGAATGAATGGATCTGGAACGCCTTCCATCTTTTAGTGCACTATTAGTGAAAACAGTCGTAATAGTCACGATTTTCTGAAGGGATGTAATTTATGCCTCCTTTATAGGCTTTTTTTTTTTTTTTTTTGATGTCATGTAATTTATTGGCACGCCATTGCCTGCACCACTTCAGCCTTTAGAGCCCCAAGTGAAGTGGCGGAGACCCTTTTCATTCAAGATAAAACTCTCACGCTCGGGCTGCCAGACGCAACCATTACATGGAAATAATGAATCACTGAGAGATTCTGTCCAGCCGTGCACATTTCTCCAGACTGAGACTGAGACGTCTGTCAGATTGATGCGAAAAATATCAAAATATCTCTGGAGTCGCAAAAACCAAAAGAGAAACATGAACTGTGTGAAATATGCTGTGTGGGACCTCTGTAATCTCTCATGACTCAAAATGAGTTTATTTTTAAGTTTAGACAGTTCAGATACGCATGTTTTCTGCATCTGTTTATAAATGTCACATTTTTCAGCCCATATAAACTATATTTGGTTATATGGAGTTACAGCCGATTGCTTTCCAGTTTGGTCGCCTGTTGATTGGTTGGTTGAGGAGATTGGTTGTGCAACTGTAGCTCAGATATTGCAGCAATATTTAAAGAAGGTCAAGAATAGACGAGTCAAGGATCTTCCTTCCTTTCACCAAAGCTTCATTTATGTTCGTCTGTAGAAAATGTGATGTTTGTTTGAGCTTGAAGAAGATCTGATCTACTCTTTCTGTCCAAACAACGCGTCTATCTCTATCTAATCCTGCTCCTCAGAGGATGAACCTTCCACTTTGGACACTCGCAGAGGATTTTGATTGATAATGATCCCCGTCGTCTTTCCTCTAATGTCGCTATCAGAACAAACCAGGTCTTAGATTTGAAACTATAGTTTATATGTTCTATCTTTTTCTAGTTGATCAATGACCTCGGACCTCTGGAGTGGATCTTTAACACCCCGAAACATCACAGAGTTCATCACGGTGAGATAAGTTCTGGTTATAAACAGGACAATCTAATGTTATATTAATGCTTTACTTATTGATATATTACCAGCCTATGAAAATCAATATCAAACAATTGTTCAATGCTGATAATTAATAATAATGTGCTGTTTTCTCAACAGGGAGGAACCTTTATTGCATTGATAAGAATTATGGAGGAGTTCTGATCGTGTGGGACCGATTATTTGGTAAGAAAAAGTAATCGTACGTTTGCTGTTTTAAGAATGAATTGTCAATATTAACATACAGCTAATTGTGGTAATGATGCTCAGATTAATACCAAACGTGTCTTTTATTTTGATACCCATTTTATACTTGTTTTATACAAAAAAAAAGTGTTTCTTCTTCCTGTATTTACTATTAAATTGCTGTTATACTGACCCCAAGTGTCCAATGTTAAAGGTTTTTAATTCACATTTTGTTTCTAGGTACCTTTGCTCCAGAGTCAGACAAAGTGATATATGGCCTGGTGTACCCGATCAATACATTTGAAATCCTCTATGTTCAGGTCAGTCCCGCCTTCCTTCCATGACATCACTGTCATTGGTCCACAGGTCGAGCAGCTCGCCTGCATCTGCACCTGAGTACAAACGCCTGCAGCCGATTGAGGCGTGAGCTCATGTTTCCCTCGCTGGCTGAGTGGCCGTGTTGTAACCATAACATTATTACTCTACTCTAAACAAACTGCCCAGCCGAGGTGAAAGAGGCCAATAAAACGAGGTGCCAGGAGGTCCATGTTATGATTATTTTCGCTGCCCTCGCCGTTGGCAGAGCGCAGCGTGAGCAACGTCCTGCCCAATGAAAGCAGAAACATTTCTACTCAGGATTAATTATCGCAGCTATTTTAACATTGATCAGTTAAATGTTGCGTTTGATTGTATGTTTGACTTATGTTTGTGTTTTTTTTTCTGTTCCAGTTACACTACTATTTCTATTTGTGGAGAAAATCCAACACTTTCAAGAAAATCAGCAACAAATTGTTAACTTTCCTCAACGGTCCAAGTTGGAGACCTGGTAAACCTCGTCTGGGTGACCACAGTAAAAATCCCAAGGTTGGTTAAAAATAATTTCTTTGTTTCCATCATTCCTGAAGGAGGCATGTTTTCACAGTGATGTCCTCAGACTTCATCGCATATCATTGTGACACATTTAAAACACAGGCCTGAATGAGTCAGAGCAGGATTCACATATTCGAAAAGTTTTAGTTGTTTTTTTTTTTACAAGAAAGTGCCACATCAAATAAAAGCTGCAAAGTCTTTGTAGAGAGAACACAATAAGTTAATTTTCACCGTCTTGAAACGCAGTCTGCAGGATTAAAACCGCATGCAGTGTGTGTGTGTGTGTGCGTGTGTGTGTGTGTGTGTGCGTGTGTGTGTGTGTGTGGCTCCAGTTGAATGACCCGGCGGTTAGCTTTGAAATAACGCTGATGGTGTCACATATTTAGTTTCCTCATGCTTCACACCCTTCCCTTTGGCTTTAGGATTAAATTGGCCCTTAAACTCAGCGGGGTGATTTTAAACACGGATAGAGCTGGAGTTTAACACAAATATCATGAAAGGCATCTCGTGGACGGCTGCTCCCTGATATCTGCCGGTGAGAGAAGTGAAGGGTTGAACGTGTTTCAACGTTTTGAGACTGAGCAGAGCAGCGTGCTGGCGATGGGATTCGAGGGGGGGAACCCACATGTGGTGGGATCTTGGGAAACCCCCTGAATTAAAGACAGGCGTCTATGAGAGTTTTTTTTTTCATACACTCATTCCCAAATAGGACACAGTTTCAACATAAAGTCCTCAGACCTAATTACTTTTCATTTGGACACACAGACAGACAAAAACAGGTCGAATGAGTCTTACGGAGGGACTCATATGTTCCTCAGTGTTTGGGGGGAAAACTGCCCCGCCCAGTAAATCCTGGATGACTTCGCTGATGGAAACACAACAAACTAATTTTCACCAGTTTTGAAATTCAACCCATAAAAAGACCCAAGTAACAGCTTGTATTTAAAAAATATGCACATATAGTAAGAAGTAGAAATGATTTGGGAAGTTTGAAACTGTTAAAGGCCCCAACATTGACATTGACAGTTTGTTTTCTGTTGTTTTTTTTCATTTTTTTACTCGTCTCCTTCCTGTTTGTCTCTCTGTGTAGTTTCATTGGGATGCACGTATTTAACATGATACTAAAAAACCTCTCAAATACACATTAAAGCCTAAATCTGATCTGAAATATGCAAGCAGACAACAGAAACAACATCACGGACCAACGTCAGCAACAAGGACTTTTTTTTTCTTTTCTGGGCATGTGTGATACGATCTGACGTCGTCAAGAGGAGGAAGTAGAGGCAGCGTTGCAAAACGAAGCGTTCAGAGCAGCTTTTACTTTACAAGCTTCAGAACTTGGTGTTTAACAGACATCTATAACAGTATAATAATTAACAGGAAAACACACAAAAAAAAAACAACATACGTCCACTTTAAAACAATTGATGCAAACAAACACAGAGTTTTTGTTAACTGACAGTGATGCATAAAGCCCAGATCGTGACGTGTTGGTTGCCTCTTTGGCCTCGACACAATCCTTCCTCTGATCTCTGCAGGCAGCTCCTTCCACCTCATGGCTTGTCAATCAATTGAATTTACCACAGGTGGATCCAATCAAGGTGTGGAGACGTCTCAAAGATGTTCAAGAGTCACCTGAGCTAAACTTCATGTGTCACCGGGTCTGAATGTCAATGTGATATTTCAGTTTTTCCCCCCAAAAAAATTCAAAACATTTTGTTTTCGATTTTGGGTTATTTAATGTAGATTGATGAATTTAAACATTTTTAAACATAAAGCTACATAACAAAATATGAAAAAAAAAAAGTCAAAGGGTCTGAATATCCTCACTGTACATGTGATGGATGCTGAGTCATCAAAAATATTATAGAGAGAGAGATGTTGACATAAATAAAAGTAAATAAAAGTTGGAAAATGTTGCTGTGTCTTAAAATATCATTGACCTGTAATTAATGTTTGCTTTTATTATCCTTTTAATGCAAAAATAATACACACATATATATATATTTTCTGTGTGTAATCTTGCAGTGTGCAAACTTTTCACGCCACTGAAAAACACAGTACAGTAAAAAATTCATGTAACATGTGACCATAAACATGTTACTAAGGTATCGCCATGGCGTCAGGTGTGCAGAAAATGACTCCACTAATAAAAAAATAATGATGGATTTGGGAATTAAACATGATTTATTTTCTATGTGAAGATTACAGGAAAGGAAGTGCCTTATAATCCCAGCTGGTCGCTGCTTTTACAAGTTTACGTGGTCCTACATTTCCTGCTGGTGCTGCGGACTTACCATGATGTGTTCGAAAACAAGACGGTACGTATTTCTCACACATACACGTTAAATGTCAGCACAGGCATTTTCATATAAAGGTTCACTGCTGCCTTGCTCAAAGGCACATTAACAGTAGTTCTGTATTAGAGCATTTTACAGCCCGTTTCCCTGGATTAACGCTGGTTATGTTTAGGCTACTGTAATCCCTCGTATAAAGTGTGACGAGGTGGCCCCCGAGCTCTCGCTTTAAGACTGTTGGAGTTCAGCGTGTTTGTCGGCCAACATTATTTCACCTAATTATGCAGTTTTCTGCGGCTGGTCTACGGTCGAGCAGAGTCCTTTACTTAGCCAGCAGAAAAAGACTAGCTCTGTGTAACATCATGACAGAATGACTGATCGGCGTTCCCCCTTCAGAACAACCTTTGTCTATTATTTTCCACTCGACGAGCCAAAAGACCCCCTTCCTCCTTCTTCTTCTTCTTCTTCTTCTTCTTCCTCAGCAGTTATCTTTGGAAGGCTTATTTCCCGAGGCATAGTTTTGGTTAGCCAAAAAGTGCTGTCACGCCCAGCTCCTCCAAACTTCCAAATAAAATGGCCTGTCTTTGTGATGGCTACCTCCATGGTGCTCCTTCAGTTGTGGTCCCCATCCCCCCCACCCCGTACCCCCTCACACACACACACACACACACACACCTCCCCTCCAGGGTCGAAGGCTCCCCTCCTACTCGGCGAATGAAACACCAGCTGGTGGTCCAGTAGTGAACACAAACGCCTTAATTGTCGAGTCAACCATTTCCCAACCCAAATAGCCTTCAGGATGCAGCAATCAGGACTTGGAGGGAAAATAACAAAGTGAGCACTCTGGCCCAATAATAAATCATGTCACTGTTATGTATTTATACCCACATGTTCGCTAGCTGCTTATTTAGCTTGACAATTGATGATACACTGCAGGACAATTTATGGGCTTTTGCGTTAATTCGAAGCCATGAAAACACGGCTATTTCAAACAAGTAAAGCTACTCTTCAATTACATCATCAGCAACGTGTACGCTTTATTATAGGTTTGCTGAGCAGCTCTTATTAGAGGCAGCGAAGGGGAATCGACCAAGTCCGACGCTCCATTGGTGTTTTTATGATTGCACAATTTTAAAAGTTGAGCAACCGCTGCGATATAAGTTACAATTCAAAAAAAAGGCTGAATATTTGTCCAAATATAGCAGCCTAATTGTGCTTAATTATGTGTTCTCCCACTTGGAGATGTAATAGGTGCAGGTTTTCCTGTCTCATAGACTGAAATGACAATCATGGTTTCACAACACAGTTCTGGTGAGTCAGCATTTATTTCTGTGGCTTTTAAAGACGACTTTTCCCGTGTTGTATTCGGAAAAAACCCCAAAAAAAACAACATGGATAATTTTACGGTTAATTGTCTTTATTTATTTTTTTCATGTCCTCTCCATCAGCAACAAACATGACACCGATATGTGATCGGATCATAAAAATAAAAGCATGAATTCAATGCATATTATCAGTAGGATGTATATATCATGCTTTTTATGAACGTTGTCATAATAACGGCTGAAATAATGGCCTGAATAATGAGTTAATTTGCTCGGTCTCAGGGGGACAGCAGGAAAAACCCCATCAGCCCGCCGCCTACAGCGCCGCGCTGCCACCAGATGTTAACTTTCATTTCAATCCTCTGCTGTTATTGCTGCAGCTTGACACTTGATCACATAGAAAATTAACACGGCGATAGAAGCAGAAAAACACTTAACGTTTTCTGTGAATGTGACTCCGGCGTCTCGGCTGCTCGGTGACGGAAACAAATAAGATCATGTGACCAAAAACACAGATAAGTTCACATAACCATAACGATTCTCCAGCTATTACACCTCATACCAAAAATAACTGTATCTATAACCTTCGAACTCTGACGCAACTCGCTGTCGACTGTTCAGCTTTAATGAACTTTGACAGTCTTGGATGACTTTTGAGGCCCAGAATCTTCCCGTTTTTGATTATTGGAAAACTGTATCATCTCCATCTGTTCCCATGTGAGAGCTGAGATAATCTAGTTCATATGAGGGCTTATGGATTATGAGTTTCAGATGGACATAAAGAAATACTGTTTTATTGCATCCTGTTGATGGGTTGATTTTTATGTTTACTATATATGGTCTACTGGGTAAATCCAGTATGGGAGCAGTCAGTGAGATTTGGCTGTTAAACTATGTATTGAATGTCAGAGAAATATAAACCTAAGCTGACAGCCTACAGCATCCTCAGGAGACACCGGGCTTCCAGCTGCTGCCCTGAGCCAAGGCCGTAGGTTAAAGAACACGAATTAGTGTGTGTGTGTGTGTGTGTGTGTGTGTGTGTGTGTGTGTGTCCCTGTTTGGAAAAGGTCAGTAAAAATCTGCATGGGATTTCTGCTCTGATGTTGGTTGTTTTGGCTCATTTTAGAGGCTATCGGGATTCAAACTGCAGTCTCTTCCACTGTGGTCAAGTCCCCGTCAAGACCCATCTGGGATGATTAGAGCGTCTATGTAAACTAGGCATGTCAGTGTAAAGTAAGAGGCGGAGTACATTTGCTCCAGGATACCGTATGTGCCAGTACACTTATTCTGAAGGTCAGACATGTTTTGTTTGGCATTGCCAAGTAAACAGTCCAACATCCGTGCGGTTATTCCTGCTCTCCCAGTCAGGTCTCATGTGATTGTAACTTAACCAGCCATGATATTGATTTAAGGTTTTAGGTTCTAATGTATTTTTTCCCAAACCTCATCTCTCATGTATGCGTGTATATGTATCTCAATCCTAGATGCTGTCTCAGTTAACCATTGTGGGAATGACCAGCTACATTCTGCTCACTCTCACCTCGCTGGGATTCATCATTGACCAGAGGTACAGTCCTGACGTTTGTTTATTATTTATTTCTATTTTTTCAGTAGACGGCAGCGGAAACGTTGGGGTTCGAAACCCTTTTAAGGGGTCACAAGATTAAATCTGAGGAGTTGCAGAAGAAGGAACACGATATATATACTGCTAATACTGCTGAAATGATGAGTTTATTAGTCAATTTATAAAAAAATGAAATGAGAACATATTATATATTGATCATTTATCTATTGTTTGTTACTTACTTACTGGCAAAATGCCAAATATGACATGATGATTGATATATATATTTATATATGACTCATAATTTGACCTATTTATGTCGTCTGTGTCTAAACTTCAGCGTCCGTGTGTTTACTGACTTGGTTAAACACACTTTCCTCGTAACGTCGGCTCGTCAGTCGACACTGTGGGTTTGAATTTGAGTTAATTTAAACAAACTTTGTGTTCAAATTCAAAGAAAAAGTGCAAATTAGTCTCTGATTTTTTTTTATTCTTTTATGGGAAAGATTTAAAAAGCTACTTTATCTTGACATTTCATACTCGTTTCTTACATTCAGACAGGAACGATGATAAATAAACTCATTGATCTGCACGGATAGGCCGTATTAATGGTCCATTAATTTAATATTACATTATTTGGACAGATGGTCTTCTAAGAAGACTAAGACATAATACAGTCCCTGCAGGATTTCACACTTTTTTGTCTTTGATTTTGCAGCATCTCTTCTCAAAACTTATGATACAATTTACAACGTTTTATGTGTTTTTCTTGAGGTAAAAATGCAAGCAAAGTGAAATAATGCAAATATATATATATATATATATATATATCTACTACTACTACTTGGCTGTGGTACAAGAACAACACGACTCTGCGGTTTTGGTTTGTTGTCGCTTCTCTTTGCTGAATGTGCTGCGATGACATAAGTTACCGAGACATGAAGAAACGCGACGATTGGTCCAAATAAGCAGTCTGTTGATTTGACCATTTCATGCAGTAATTTAGCATAATTGCAAGCGAGTATTGCTTTAATGTGCGTTAATTACTGCTATCACAAAAATCGCACATTTCCTGGAGGGACTGATGGTAGCTGGTAGCCCGTTTGATGAGCCGGGTGGTCTTACTCTTGTTATGAATTGTTCTAACTTTTCTTTGGTTGTTCAGGTTCGTAATGCATGAACATGCATCAGTGTTAATGAAACGGCATCTGTCTGGTTTACAGAAGCCTTTCTGTGTCTGTGTTGAACTCAATCAGATGAATTGAAGGTTCTTCCGTTTAAAAACTTAGCTGACGTGTCGTCTCGTTCAGGCCGAGGGCGGCTGTCCTGGAGATGCTACGCTGCGTCGTCATGGTGATGATGCAGAGACACAGCTACGTGAAGCCCCCGCTGCCATCACTGGCTTCTCCAACAGAGGTAACAACCTGCAGAAAATAAAAATAACATCTATATCTGCAGCAAATGACTATGTTCATTATTGATAAATCAGATTATTTCCTCGATTAATCGATTTAATATATTAACACGATGCCCCTGATCATTTCTCCAGGATGTCTTGTTTGTCTTTATATTCAGTTTACTATCATGCATGATGCATCAAAATATCAATGCTGATTCATTTTCTGACTAATCAATTAATCGACTGATTGTTGCTGCTCTAATAGACAAACACAGCAGTTTAGCACACATTCAGTAAGATGCATTAAATTGGCATAATGTTGACTTGACTGGGAAGTGTGCGTGTGCGTGTGTGTGCGTGTGTGAACTAGGTAAGTTCAGCCCTGCGGTTCTGTGATCTATGAGTCCAGATGCGTCGTCCAGTTGACCATAAAATTGCCGTGGCTTTCTGGCTCTGGCAGCCTGACTGTAGATGGCGGCTGACCTCTCATTATTCACCCTCCTCCATCTCTTTTCTTTCTGCTCTCTCCGCCGCTCGCTGCTCGCCGCTCGCCATCTCAGCCGGTGTGAACGAGAGCAACACTTCTGGAACCAATTAGTGCTGTCTGCCGCTAACTAGAGCTGGCTGATGAGATTTGCATGTGAGCGCTGACTCGCTGCTTTTATTGTCCTCTGACTCCACATCTGTGCTACTCAGGTGTTCAAAAAGACAAATTTCTACAATTTTCTTCTTTTTTTTTTCTCACCACAAAATGGACTAAAAACCGAATGAATTAAATTTTTTTTAAAAGCCTGTCCAATCAGCTTCAGAGCAAGACAGTCCTGATTTATGCTGCACATGCTGCACGTCGGTGTCACTTTGACAGCACTGTAACTTCTATGCAGCCGTTTCTTTAAGCGAATCATTAGGCCTCATTTTAAGTCGCAGCACATCAGGTTGAGCCGAATAAATGTCCTGGTTGCAGGTGGAGCTCATTGAAAATCCTCACAATTTATTTAAAATGGTTCTTGACATATTTGTGCCCTTTTGCTCAGAACTACAGCAAAGAGAAAAAAAACCCCCCAAACTTTACTTTAATGACATATGGGTCTGACGCGCGAGGTGAACGGCCGGCTCTTTGTTGCAGAGAAGGGCGTGTTTTGAAGTCGGGCCAATCAATTAACTCAAAGTGGAGGAGGGGAAATTCACATTTAATTGTATTCAGGCTCATGCAACTGTACTGTTGTATAAAGTGGGGGACTACAAAAAAAAAAAAAAAACTAGGTCGGTTTGTGGTCCTTCAAACCCAGTGGTGTGATATACTGCACCCTTAAAGCTCACAGTGGTATTTATAGTGGCTCTGGAGATTTCCCTTGTAAAGCTGCAGGCTTGACCTGTAAACCAGCGCTGCCTCTCGCTCCCAGCCGCCCACTCGCCTGCCCAAACCCACGTCTGCTGCACATGAAGGCCTCGACGCTTTAGACGAGACGAGTGTGTGTGTGTGTTTGAACGAGCAGGGGGCGGGGTTGCACGAGGTTATAGCTGTCGGTGCAAGTTGTGTTATGTGTGTGTGTGTGTGTGCTGTCACCCAATATGAGCATCTGTTTGTGTGTATAGACCATAGCAACCTAAGCTTATCCCATCTCGGAGAATCGGATAGAGTCACGAATAGAACCAGACTGATACTGGATTACTGAGTCACATGACCAGTCTGCTATTTGACAGTTAAAAATCTGATAATTATAGATTTGTGACATAACTTTACTGATAAAGATCAACAATAAAGTATTACGACCGTGACATGTACTGTTATAATATAAGTTATAATACTACGAGTTCCTCAAGTTTAACCCCTTCTCCTCGAGTCATTGTACTTCCTGTTGTAGTTTTTGTATTGTGAGTATATCAGAGAGTCTCTTATACTGTCCTGCTGTTACATGATGAAGAAATAAACACTGTTGCTCATTTATTGTCTGCATCAGAAAGTGTCTGGAGTGCATTAAACTTCAGGTTTACATGGCTGCAATATGATGAGTTAACGTGAGCTTCTAGTGACTCGTTCCTGTTTTAGTTTTAAACATATCAGCATATTGAACCAGAACTATTGATCTCCTGCCCACGTTTTCTGCAGGCTCCTGTTAAAATGCTCACTAGCTTTTACTAGCAAGTTTCTACCAGATATTTTAGACATGCAGGATGCTGCTGCAGCAGTTAGCAGATGTTATTGAGGAAGAATCTCCAACCAGAAGATATATTACGTCAAATCAGCACCTTTCTGACAAGGTGTCAACAACAGTTTAAATCATACACGTCATAAAGGTTGCAATGCTGTTGTACGTGATTGTAATATAATGTCTGGTGTTATTATGCCCCCCCCCCCCCCCCCCCCCCACCCCCCTCGTCTCCGTGTGTGTGTCCACATGCATATTTCTGTCTACTGAGTGTCAGGGGGCCACTTGTGGAGTTTGAGGATTGTAATGATGTAACAGTCGGTTGTATTACTGTGTGGAGGCCTGAAGGGAAACATGCTGTATGTCTCTATTCTCTAAAAACGGCTGGTGAAGTCACAGTAAAAAATACACCTGTCTGAGTTAAAATCCATTATTATCAAATAAAATCCTGAGAGGTTTTCTACTGCGATATTCCCAAGATGTAAAATCCAAATAGTTTTCAAACACTCCTGGATTTTCCATCTTTTCATCTCTGTGAATTTGAGATTCAGGAAATATAAATGCCTGATGGCCGAAAGAAGAGGTCAGAACAATATAATGAAGTTCATGTCAAACACAAAAGGCTCAAAACCTCGACACAAAGCCGCTTTATATTCAAAAACCACAAATCCCACCCCGTCTTTCCCGCCGTCGCAACAATGAGCGGACGGATAAGGACGGCAAGCGGCGAGAGGTCACCGTTATCTAAATCTCAGGTGCGAGACGTTGGCAGCCAATGTTTTTTTTTATTTTTTTTTTTTTGAGGCAGGAATGTGTGGTAGCAAAAAAAAAGCGGCTCTGAGGTTAACAGGATTGTTTGGAGCTATGGAAACTCAGTGAGCATGACATCATCTGAGAAGTCGCAGGAATGGAAAGGAAAGGAAAGGAAATCTCCTCCCAGGGAGAAAATGGAGGGATTTGAAAGAGAAATACTGGGTAGGACTGTTCCGTTGGAGTAAACAGCGGGGTGGTCGACCGTACACAGTGTGAAATATTATCACTCAATGTGCAGGGGATCGTGCCCGTCAAAGAGTAACCGCTTGGTTTATGTTGTCAAACCACTTGCCAGGTAAAGCTATGGAAATCCAACAGCAATCGTTCCTTTGGGAATTCTCCTGCAGTATTTAGTTTGGCTTTTCGTGGATTCAGTTTCTGTTGCCAGCGTTCACTTTCTCTCTTTTGAATTTGTCTTCCTATTTGTGCTTTAATTCATGGGTGAAACACAACAGTCGTCCAGTTTATGATGCAGCTTCAGAGCCAACATGTGAACCTGATTGAACCCGACGATAGCAGCTCCAGTTTTTTTTGTTTTTAAATATTTCTTTTCTTTCAGTATTATTTCTCTCTTTCTCTTCTTAAAATGCACATAAAGACGATTTCACAGAACTGTAACGGCGATTTTCCCAAAGACGTCTGCTCGCAAACTCAAAACATAAAAAAAAAACGATAAAAGACTTTTCTAATGTTCAAATATAAATAAGTCAAATAATTTTTACTGTAGGATCTATCAGAGTCGTGCTGAATGAAGGTTTACTGTATTAATTTAGCGATCTTTACTGCGGTGGAAGCTTTCATCACTCTCCGCTCACTTTATTAATCTCTTTCTCCGCCGTGCTCATTGGCTTACTGGCTAACAATCACACGTCTGATACTGTAAAGAGAAATTCTTCATGGTCCTTTTTTCATTATAGATCAAGCTGCAGCAGCAGCGTTGCCTGACTGGAGCTGGAAAATGTCTCCTGCTGCCAGGATTTGTGAGCAGTAGGGGGTCACAAGTTTGGGCAGACTTCAGATCTAAGGTTGCAAAATTGGGAGTAGACACAGTCACAAACATTAAACTAGGATAAGGTTATTTCCTGGTGTCCTTCTGCAGATACTACATGAATTAAAGCTCAACCAATCAATGAATCAACTGATCCAAGTAGCTACAAAAATAGATAAACCGGATTGGTCACATCACACATCTGATATTGATCCGGTTTCATCTGGGTGTTTTTTAAGGCCCACTGCATGCACGCACGTAACTGGTCAGCTGGTTTAAGGTTTTCACCTGGTAACATCAGACTATGCAGCAGGTCAGCGAAGCTTTTCAGCCACAAATAAAAACAAACACACTGTCAAATATTTAGCAAACATATTTTACATACAAGACGATTATTATAAATAATCTTCTGGACGCTCTGTGGTGTGTAAACCTCTCGTCGTCTCTGTTTCGAGCTTTTAGTAACAGCAGATTGAACTGCTCTGTCTCGCTCTGTCTCGTTATGTCTCGTTTTGTCTTGTTTTGTCTCGCTCTGTCTCGCTCTGTCTCGTTGTGTCTCGTTGTGTCTCGTTTTGTCTCGTTTTGTCTCGCTGTCTCGCTCTCTCGCTCTGTCTTGTTTTGTCTCGTTTTGTCTCGCTCTGTCCCGTTTTGTCTCGTTTTGTCTCTCTCTCTCGTTTTGTCTCACTCTCTCGCTCTGTCTCGTTCTGTCTCGCTCTGTCTCGCTCTGTCTCGTTTTGTCTCGTTTTGTCTCTCTCTGTCTCGCTCTGTCTCGTTTTGTCTCGCTCTGTCTCGTTTTGTCTCGCTCTGTCTCACTCTCTCGCTCTCTCACTCTGTCTCGTTTTGTCTCGCTCTGTCTCGTTTTGTCTCGCTCTGTCTCACTCTCTCGCTCTCTCACTCTGTCTCGCTCTGTCTCGTTTTGTCTCGTTTTGTCTCGCTCTGTCTCGTTTTGTCTCGTTTTGTACACCGTCCCTTCGCTGCCTCATCTTCAGCCAAATCCTTGTGAAATGTCAAAATATTATCTTTGTTTCTGTTTTTCTTGTTCTTAAATGAGTTCATCTGATCCTATTTAAGATTTACTAGTTTCGCTGCATCGTCAGGACCTTGAACCGAGCAGGTTCTGATTGTTGACCTGATTGATTATTGATTATTGCCTCTTTGGACCTGCATACCCAGAATGCCGCATGTGTTCGGAGACAGTTGGCTCTAAACTCCACGGTGGGAATTCACAACAGAGACTGTCATCAATTTTATAAATATCAGTGGGTGGATGGAAGGAGTTGGAGGGAAAGATACACCTTTTATCAGCCCTCTGAGACTCATTCATCTCTTCTTCTTCTCTGAGGAATCCCATTGAACTAATTCTCAGAATTACCCAGATGTCTTCTTTTTGCTCCCTGAAAATACAGACGCTTGAAAAACAAATGCAACCTTCTGTCCTCTCTTCACTCTTTTTGTGTTTTTCTTTCATCCCTTCTTTCTGGACTGGTGCCCACCACCCTGCCTTTTTCAAATTTCCTCCGACTAGCGCGCTCTCTACCAACGGGGTGCACCAGCGCGGCCACCCAGGGACCCGCGGGGTTAATGATGAGGTGAAGACTTCTCTTACTGAGGCCGACGTGGTGCCGAGCTGCAGCGGATTGAGCAGATATGAAAAGGGTTCGTCTCATGTTTTCAATGAGGCGTAATGACCTTACATGTGACCTTCGAGCAGACACACGGTGAACGAGTACAAACACCAGATGTGAACATGAAAACCTCTAAACAAATGTATCTTCTTAAATTGGCGTCTCATCAGACCGCTTAATGTTTTGCTACACTTTCAATGTACAGCAACTCTGCCATTTCACATGTGTTTTGTCTGGCTGCATGGTGTGTGTGTGTGTGTGTGTGTGTGTGTGTGTGTGTGTGTGTGTGTGTGTGTGTGTGTGTGTGTGTGTGTGTGTGTGTGTGTGTGTGTGTGTGTGTGTGTGACAGCGATATTTCTCATGGCTGTGCAGAGCAGGCACTACACTGACTCTCTGGTGGGACGTAAACCTGCTCAGTGTATCCTTCCTGAGTCCGCTCAAACAGCCCGCGCTCAGAGACTGTGTATCAGCTCATAATGAACAGTCAGGAAGTCGTGTGTGTGTGTGTGTGTGTGTGTGTGTGTGTCCTGTGTATAAGTGCAGGTGTACTTCTGTAGGACTGTTGGAGTGTTTGTATGTAATGTGTTGGTGCACCTGTGTGTGTGTGTATATTTACATTGTAATATCATACAGTATGTTTATGTGTATTTATGTCTTCTTACCTCAAGTGTTGATATAAGTTTTTAGTTTTTTTTAATACACGTTTTCACAGAAAAATCCTGCAAGTTTAAAGCAAACATATCAGTAAAACTGTTTTTTTAAAGCAGATTTTAGATGTTTCCAACATGAAAAATGATCTAAAATGATCTACGTACGTGGAAAAAAGGCAAAGTTAAAAAGAAAATGCAAAATAGGTGCTGCACGAGTTCACAGAACAACCAGAGAAAATAAAAGAAACTATAAAATGAAATAAAAAACTATAAAATGAAGCTTCAGATTGGAGTAAACACACCGTCTGTTTCTCTCTCTGAGTTTCTTCACATTGTATTTCGGATTAAAGCGTATCGAAATGTTTTTATGGTTTATTTTAAGCAGCTTCATGACATGTTGAGGCAGCAGACCCCCCCAACCCAACCCCATCCCCCCCAGTTTAAAACACACAGCTCTGAATTATTTTCCGGTACAGTTGGGTCCAGGTCTGGTGGACTGTATGCAGCCATATGGAGAGCGAGCTCTGGAAACATCCCATTACAGGTCGTATATCAGCCGCCTGACAGCAGCCATTCTGCCTTGTTTTCGTTTCAATCACGAGTGCAGCTGTGTTGCAGGGCGGCGACGCTCCGCCATGTTAACCCGCTGAAGGCTAGAAGACAGTCGCCAGGGGCACCGCAATGCACCCTGGGGTGTTGGGTGTATCGGCTTGATGCTTCATATCCATCAACGGCACACACACACACGCACACACACACACACACACTGCTCTGGTTAATGTAGACTTGGACCAGCGTTGCTCTGAACGTCATTACAGATATTTTTGACTTGATGTTTTATTTGACCAGGAGTGTTTTCACCTGTTTACACCATCATGAGACTCTGAAACTCTTCAAAACAGAGACTTTTTCTTTTAAACTAGCTGCTGCATGTGTACTTCTGAATATTAACTAATAACCTGAGTGAGATCAATGATATAATAAGTGAAGCTGGTTCAGGGTTATTACAGCTGCAGCAGACGGACACAGTGAGCGACTCGCTGGTGGACGTAGCGGAGCATTTAGCAGCTAAAGAGGCAGATATTTCCCTCAGGCGTCGGTGACGAGCAGAAACAGAGCTAACACACAGTGAATATTGGTGCTAAATGCTCCACTATGTTCTCCAACTGTGTCTGCCAGCTGTTTGGTGCTGAGCAGGTAACGTACAGCAGGATTTATGCAGTATAGATATGTACAGTATCTCCTTTTGTTATGTCCTCTGTGTTTGACCTTTTATTCATATGGAACGAGGCCTTTTATTTATTTATTATTATTTAAACTTTATTTAAGGAGCCTCCTCCTCCTCCTCCTTCTCTTCCCTGAGTAAATAGAGCTCAACAAAGACAGAAAAGAGAAAATTTACAAAAAACCCACATGCTTGTGGCTTTTTGTATTACCACCGTTAACAAAGTGCCTCTTCTCTCCCAAACGAAGTGAGCGCGGGTCAATTTGCTGAGATCTCTACTTTAGGAGCCGTCGCTGTCTGGCTGCAGTGCTTATTTGTAGACGATCAAACCCGCTTCCTTCCACTGTGTAATCTGTCCCACATGGATTTCCTACAGAGTCCATTAAAACGTAGCATAGTGGGGCGAACGGGGAGAGATGGGAACAGAGAAAACGAGGTGCCCTTATTTTGCCTCGACATGCGGCTTTGATAGAAACCTCTGTCATGTTCCCGTCGGTTTGAGTGAAATGTGATTTGCGAGTTTTCTGCCAAACTGGCGCTCTGCTCTCGATCCCAATCCGTCTCCGAGATGGACACGATGCAGCTTCATGTATTTTTTTTTTCCTTCTGGGAATTTAGACTTTTTAAGTCGTCTTGTTTTAACTGTGTGAAGTGGATTTAAACCAGGAGGAGCAGCAAGTTGGAAAAACAAACTTTATGAAGTCAAATGGAAGCCGGATGTCTTATTTGAATAGTTTTATTCCTGATTTCTGAGATACTACACCGCCCACAACATCTAATAAACCAGCTTAAATAACATTTAAATAGTAAATTCAGGTGTGACCCTTCTGTAATTACTCTCACTACCAGAAGGGGGAGACAAAAACTCTCTTCTCTTGTATATCTTATTATTATTTATCTTGTAGCTGGTTGGTTTGGAGTTTAAAACTACATTTGGGTTTTCTTTAACGTCTGTGGGAACAATGACGAGTAAATTTAAGGATGCTTCAAGGATCAGGACCACTAAAACAAAAGAGGGCGGAGATGTTTTGAATCTCCTCACACCCTCAGTCTCTCCCTTCTTTTCCTTTGTTTTGTCTGTCGTTTGGTTTTTATTCTCTCTCTCTCTCTCTCTGCAGGGAGATTGTTTTCAGAGCAGGTAGAAAAGCAGAAAGAAAGAAAGACAGAAAGAGAGAGAGGAGGTCTGTGTTGTAGTCTCTCTCTTTCTCAGAGAAAAACAGCTGCCGTGTCCAGAAGGGGAAACGTTGCCTTTTTTTCCATCAGGCTTTTTGCCCGTGATGGACAGCGGTCTGCTTTTGGCTTGGGTTGCGATGTAGGATGCAGTTTATGGGCCAGAACACAGTGAGGGGTGGAGGCGAGGGCTGTTTCTGGCAGAGCCCCGCGCTCCCAACAGCACGGTCCTCCATGTCTGTGACCTTTCTGACCCCTTCGTGAGAGCATCAGGGGAGAAGACCTCCTCCTTAACCTTCAGGCTGCATCTGGAGGCTCTCACTGTTTTCTTTCAATTAGAGATTCACTTTCAGTTCGTTGCTCGTAAATGATACCTGCTGCACGTCTTATGTCTTAGTTTTTGTCTCAGAGACATGTTATGTTTTGGTTTTTGCTCAGTAAAAAACTACTTTTTTGACCTTTTTAGTATTTTAGCTGATACATAAAGTGCATAAATCTGTAGTCCATCAACATTAAAAGAAACTCGTCCTGCCCTCCGTTTGAAGAATCGATCAGCATCCTTGAAGTGAAACATCCACTTCGTCATGTAGTTTACTCATAAATAAGGTCAGAAATCATGTGAGGAAAACGTTGAAATTGTTTTAAATCTCCTGAAAGCATCGTGAGCCTCGTTCAATGGAAAACAAGTCAGGCTGTTAAATGAAATAATTCATTTATGGGGGAAAAGATAAATATATAAATAAAAGGTGATAGCACTGACAGACATTTAGAGAATGTGATTTATTGATTGACAGAAAGTTAATTGATTGATTTGATATAAAAATGACAATGATTGAGACAAAATGTGAAATCTTATTGCTTCTAAAATTTAAATATATTATTAATTAAATATGCATGAAATATAACTGATAAATTATAATGGCTTTTTTTTATTTAATTTTCTGAAACAATTGACTAATCAATTAAAGTATCCCGTAACATTAAATATGAATCCAACATTATATAATAATACATTTATCAACTAGTTTTCTCCTAGAAGTAGTTTGAGCAGATTTTACAGTCAGTGTGTTTAAATAAATGTTTAGATCATCATCTCAGTAACTCAGTAAATCAGTAACGTCTCTACATGGTGAGACTCGATAAGGTGCCTCAGCTCTCACCCTAACCCACCAACCCGGTGTGATGAAGCCTCTAACCGTCTCTAACCGTCTCTAACCGTCTCTAACCGTCTCTTGTCCAGGCCTTTGTCTCCCTCTCTCTGCTGTTTTGGGGTCTGCAGAGCTTCTCTCAGCTGATCAGCACCAAGAAAAAAGCCGACTGAGTCGACACGAGTCAAGTAAACACGACTGTTTTATTATTAATATTATTATTTTAATATAGATGAAAACGCCTGAGCTGATTCAACAGAAGTTAAATTAATTTTCACCCTGTTTGATTTTTTATCAATAATTATTAAACACTTTTTTATATAATAATGAATTTCTTCTGATACATTTGCATTTATGTTTAATAAAACCTTGTAATAATGTGCTAATTTTAGTACTAATCTATTTCAGTAAATGTTTTTTTCTTCTTGCTTTGACTGTGCAGCAGATATTGTTTGTACCAACTGTACATCCTGTCAGCTTCACTTCTCAAATACAATATTGTATATTTACCATTTCTCACTGCAATAAAATATGTGTAATTTTGCTTTACCAGTACTGTATATATATATATGTAAAGAAGTAAAATGAGAGCCTGTGATGTGCAGCATGTGTTGCAGATTATTCACATGAATTCATCCTTTCATTCAGCCTCCAGATCCTGTGTGGGAGTGAAAGACAGATGGTGCTGTTATGCACCGTCATTAGTCTCGTTTAAATCATCACACCTTACTGTACATCGGCGTATTATAGCGACATTAAGTCGTATATTAAAGTACTCAAAGGAAAATAACTGCAAGCGAGATCAAAAAAGAAAACAATTAACCGATTGTGTGTTTAACAAATGGAAATCTTAAAGTGTGTATGAATAATAATAATAATAATGACATTTCTAATTCAAGATTACTACTGTAAATGACATAACACACACTGCATGTGAAAGCCAATAATAAAGTGTAATATTCATCATGAAAACATCACAGTATGCAGATTATGGAAATGACTGGATTTATGTGAATAACTGAAGGAGCAGAAACAGGTGTGTGAATAATAATTTGTCATATTAACGTGTCTACAGATGGCGTTACTCCTCCGTACATATGTTCACTAAACACCTCATCAAATGTGTTCACGTAACAGAAGCACATAACATCTGTGAAATACAGTAAGATTAGAAAAGATAACGCTTGTTAAGAAACCTGCAGCTCGATGCCGCTCATTTGCACCAAAGGTTAGAAGTTAATCAGCATTACAATGATTAAGAAAATTAATTATTAATTATATTTATCCAGCCATTTATACCAAAAAAATGAAAGAAAAACTAAACGATGATTTGGCCAGATGATGTAGCTGCTACTGTACCTCAGCTGCGTCCGTACAGATATCACATATGGAGCAGAAAATTGCTGCTGCTGCTCTCCGTGGCTTCAAAAAGCTTCATGCCTCAATCAGTGTCACCGCCTGTAATTTCCAGCAGCTGTTAAAGTCAAAGCACCTGCTGGGAAATCACTGATTGGGGTGTGGTCAGATACTCCACACACTCACCAGCTCACTGAGGTGGAGGAGACATTTTTCTAACATTATTCACACTCATCACGGCCATCTTCTGTTTTTAGAAAAGTTATGATGCAGCTTTGGGCCTTTTTTTAGTAGAAAGACTGAGTGACTTCCTGTCGAGCTGTGACGGGAGAATAGAAACAGAAAAAAGGGAATTTAGCACTAAAAGACTCGATTTGACTGGATTTGATCTGGAAAGCTGAAGTCTTCTTCAATTTATTTCACAGAAGGAGGACTGGATTTAAAAATAAAAATAAAAAAAAGAAAGATTGACAGTGAAACGAGTTAATTTTCCCCGAGGGGGCTTAAACCACCAATACGACGCCAAACAAAATGAGCAACAAAACGCAAGAACCACAAAACTGAGGCAGTTAAAGTCATCGTATCAAACCTCCAGCAGCATAACCGTAACCTCACTCACAGTGTCGCTTCTAATAAAACCAAAACGCTTCATTTACTACAGTTTTAATCCTGACATATCATCATGTTTAATATGGTGGAAACATGTTGAATTGGCCCTTTAAGACAACCTGCTGCAACGCTACGGCCTTCACAGTCAGGACATATGGCTTCATCACAACACCAAATGAGGGAATATCTTCTGAGCTGCTGTTCTAGACACCTAATTAACTTCCTGTAATGTTTCACCCATCTGAAGTTTATTGCTTCATCAACGTGAGCATTGAAATATACGTTTTCCATAACATCAGCTGTAACTGTGTTTTTATGACGATCACACGAGGCGGGAACGCTCTGTTTCCGGTTTGTTGAGTTTCTGTTTAATCTATAAGCATAACTGATTACTGCAAAATGAGAGCAGCTCTGTGGGGATGTTATGTTTCATGTGCACGCATGTGATGTCTTATAGTTTCTTTATTCAGTTTAAATGACCATATCGGGAAATAAAAACAGTTCAACAAACAATAAATTTTTGTTTTTTATAATGACGATATCAACCACGTTATTGTCTCTGAATATTCTTCTTCTTCTTCTCCGCTGCTGTGTTGATTTTCTCTGCTATTTAATGATCTGTTGGGTTATTAAAGCGATCCACCAGGAGGACGAGAAGCTGACATATTGATCCCAGTGTAGAAGGATATGGCCTTCACCTTTACATGAAATGCTACTAATAGGCGGTGAGGGAATTCAGCCCCGGGGTCTCCGTTAATGCAACGAGGAAATGTCACTCAAGATGGACCATCGATCGGACCGTCAATGAGAATTAGATCTGCCAGAGCTCGCTTTAATGTAAAAAACAACAGAGTAAAAGCAAAGCAGTCATTTCATCCTTGGCAGCATAATGGCAGCTTTTTATTTTTTTTAAATTATTTGTGTGATATGTCAAAATGATCCCTGCATTTCATTCATAACCAGGCTGATGTAAAAAAAATCAAAAAAATCATTGTTTTTAAAAACTTTATGAACTTCTGTTAGTGTTCGAACAGATTTGCTTTATTTCACAGGATATTCTTTTAATATTTATCCACTTAAGGTCACTGATCAGGTCTGATACTGACAGTGTAAAGCTGGTAATATTCAGGTTTTGTTATTGTACGTTTGTGTTTGTGTGACTTTCCCAACATGTGTGGCTCACAGCAGATTACAGATTTTCACTGTCATAATCATCATCATCATATCCTTCGCTGTAGACCAATCACATTTTCTCTCTCTGTGTAGTAGTTCTGTGTAGTGCAGCGGATGCAGTTCTTTGTGCTACATAATACAACCTCTGACTTTGTGCTTTATTGTACATTTCTCAAAGAAGTCGAGACATCAAGAGTTTGTGATATGCAGCACAATAATCTGGCGAAGCTGAAAGTTGAACAATATACATACTCAGTAGACAGAACTGCTCTCTAGAGACTGAAAACACTCTGAAAGGATCCAGTTCAAAAAGATGATTGAAATGTAAATACAACAAAACCATGAATATTATAACCCTTCACACTCCTGCTGCATCACAACACTTGTGTTGTTGGTGTAAGAATGTGATCTGCTCACCGGGTCAAGGATAAAATCACATCAGCAGCGCCCGAATGCACCGACACAACTGCTGCACCGTCACCGTTGATGTGCTGCCGCCTGTTACCTGAAGTAGACACACGGTTCATCAGTGCACCTGGTGAGTTTGAGGAGCGCATGTTTGCATTTGTTTTCAATGCATTAGAGGTTATATTTACAAATGGTTTAATATTGATAGATGGCTAACATTTTAATATATACAATTAATTACTATTTTCAAGCTGTATATAAACATGTAATAAATGGTTTATAACTCACTAATTAATGTAGTTGTATGCAAATATAAGGACATTTTTACTTATTTTATAATATTTATTATTACAACTGTGTTTTATTTGCATGTATGCATACATTTATGCATTCTCACAGGAGGAGATTTTGACAAATAAATGCAATAAACACTTCTATCTGCTTTCAGCTGCATTATAGTATATAAAGTTATATAAACCATTTATCTTTACTTTTTTTTTTCATACAGAATATAAAGTCTGTTGTGAATTGTTACCAACAGGCTGGAAAATAACATTTAAAAAAAACTGAAAAGGTGTCTGATAATTTTTTTTCCCCACAAAAAAGTTAATTTACCTTGGTAAAAAAAATAAAAAAATAAAATTACACTTACTGTTAATTACTCTTTGCAAGATCCAGAAATTAAATTTGTTGTTTTCCAGCTGAAAGTTAGATGAGAAGATTGATATCACTTTCATATTTGTGCCAAGCAGCTCCAGGACTGAGTCAGACTATTATCGCAATATCTCAGTGAGTTTAATGTTAATTATTATTATATAATAGTAATTATACCTGCTCTGTAAATATAATTATCCAAAGAAGTATCATCATCTAACTCTCGGCTAGAAAGTAACTAAGCGTATTATCAGAGTAAATGCTTCAAACTCAGTCTCTTGTCTCAAATGTTGAAAAACACATTGTATTGTATTGTATTGTATTGTATGCATTCAGTGCAACCAGCATGTTTCTATGATCTACGAATTTACATGTTAAATGTGAGAAGAAAAAAATAAAAACATTGCACATGAAAAGTCAACTGTGTGCCTTAAACATGAGCATGTATGGCCTCTGCAGAACAGAAAGTATAAACACTCAAAACAACATAAAAACCCAAAGTACACTGTGTGATTGACAGGTGATGAGTGCTTAATAACAGATAAAGACTATAAAATATATACTTATTTAGATCATCGATCAAAAATCACATCACATTTTGTTTGTGTATTTAACACACCGTCTTTTTATCTTTGCATCTTTAAACGTCACATCAGTTTAAAACGTCTGGGTTTTTTAAATCTTTGCTGTGGCTCCTTCTTTCTCCTCTTTTCCTTGTTACACAGCAGATGGGAAGAAAGAGCGAATGTGATTCGCTGCCTCGGCCCAGTGAGTCATGCTATGATAACATGAGTTCAATGCAACACACCAACTGTCTGCAACAGGACAGAGGCTCCCAAACAGAGTCACATGCAAGCACACAATATACCGACATGCATGAGTAAGGTCTGGATGATTATTATGTGTCTCTCTCTTATGTTAGGATCAGTATCAATATCAAGTATATATGAATGCAATTTGTGGAGCTTGTTATCATATATATATATATATATCAGTAATAATTACATTTATCTTCATCGTAGACATGTAGCAGACTGGAGTGAAACCATTTATTAAAGATTAGTACTCTCCTAACGTACTGAGACGTGTTAAAATGGCAGCTGGCTGCAGACTAATATTACATGTTGGTACATTAATGTCAGTGTTAATGCTCTGTGTATATATACAGGGGAGGCCCAGCTTCAGCCTCACAGGAAGGAGGATCCGGGTGAGCCTGTGGACGCGACCTTACATAATGGTCCCATTATGATACATGGAGCTCTGCACTAGACTGGCTGCTATTTATAGCACTGAATTGATATATGTGCTTTGGACTGCTGTCACAGCTGTGGCGGAGACTGAACTCTCTTCACAGGAACTTGATTGGCTCTTAGGAGGTGTGAGATGATTGGACGTTGATTTGCATGGTGATATTTATTTTGCATCCCATGTGCTTCTATCATAGGGTTAAGGTGGCAATATGTAGTGTGTGTATTCATCAGGCAGCGGGAGTCATAACTGTATAATGTTGTATGTTGCTGTTTCAACACGGTCTCCAAATTAAACAATCAATTAACGGTGCAAAGCTTGTCAATGCTGCTCAGAATCACATGCGATCATTTTCTGATCTGACACCAATATTGACGGGACTATATATCATTTGTTACCAGTCACTATTGTATAAACAGAAGAGGTTTTAGTTAAGGTTTTTGTTAAGGTTAGAGGAGATTTATTGGTTCATGTTTTAAAAGTAGAAACAAACATCAATCTCATGGCTCTGCAGAGTTTATGGTTTTATTACATTAAACTACTTTTCTCCCAGATGAGTAGATTCATAATTACTACAACTTGAACTCAAACCAACAAGTTAAACAACCAAATATGTTGTTTGACCGTGTGATTTCTGAGCGGACGGATATGTTGATGTTATAATTTATCACCTTTTATTTTACATGCAGAACTTAAATAAAGGTGTGAAGTTGATCAATTTCCTACAATCTGAATACTTGTATGATACTTCCTGATGTGTTGAGATGAAATGACTCTTACCTGCCACGTCATAATATTAATAAATAAACTGAAGGATGGCATTTTGTATATCTGACGTAGGAGTGTTTAGGGATCAATAACAACAACAACAACAACAACAACAAAACCCCTCTGCTGTTTTGTCCTGCACCACTTTGTGCAGATGTTGTGTGAAGATGACAGAAAAAAACGAGATTTATAGAGAGAATTTATACTAGTCGACCTTAAATTCTGGTTATCTGAGAGCTATGAATGCATGAATACATCAAAATAAAAGTCTTTTTACATTCTTGTACGTTCTGCTGTTCACGATCTCTTGTTTGTTTCAGATTATGCAGGTTGGTTTTTTTTCATAGATCAATACAGTTTCACACAATGCAATCACAATACGATCAATATTGAACCTGTGATGATGACGTCAGTGATTGAGTGAAGCTGAGAAAAGCAGATTTGTGTTATTTACATGAATATGGCAGCTGCATGATGTTGTACCTCATGTGAACAGTGGAGAGATTTAAGCAAATGTCCCAAAATGACATTTTTAGGTTCAACTAATAAGGCCTCTATTGACTGAAGGCTGAAGTTTGACCGTCACTATGACAACAAAGGTGTTTATGTACCTAAACTATTTATTATAGCAGCTTCAAAAAAAACAAACAGATTCAAAGTACAACTTGAATATGAACCGCAGGTTGTTTAGATGCCCTGTAGTAACTGCCAGTCATGTGACCGACATGTCAATACTTCAACTGCCTCCGCCACAAATGTAAACACCCACATGACCTACGCAGACAGCCTGGAGGCATGCAATAAAACACAAACGTTATTGGCACACTGGTCAGGCAACCCCGACACAACCTCCATATCTGGGTCATTGTTCAGCGATCTGAGGCTGAGGCTGCTGGTTCAGATTAAATGAGGCTTCCTGTAGGTGTGAGACATGTAAAGGTAACCTAAAGGTGGGCTGGTAAAATGAAGTGAAGATGTACGGTTTGTTTCACAGTGAACGTATGCTCTACAAAGCAAGACGTTTATACTGCAGAGCAGCTCCACGGCTGCAGCTGGAGGTTAAACGTCTGGGTCTAGATCGTGTAGACAGCAGCGGGTGCAGACTGCAGACTACTGATCATTTCATGATTCATGTTTACGCAGACATAAGGCCTTCATAGGGATGCTTCTCTTCACCTGCCCAACAAGCTTTGTGATTTTCTTGAACGGACACATCAAACACATCACATGTGACACCATGAATGTGTTTGAGTAGCGACCGTCTGAAACCGTTCAGATGAACTTTGACACCGTGTCTCCCTCCAGAGTCAACTGTGGTCTCTTCTTCTTCAATCTTGGACTGTGATCTTATGCACAGTTTAATTTGATCTGATTCATTTATTTTATTTGGAAAAATGTGAGATTCATAATGTCAATAATTTGATTGCATAATCTGTTGTTAACATACATATGTCATAGTTTGACTGATAACACTGAATATACCAATCAAACCTATATTTATGTGTGAAATGTGGAAAAATATATGCACGTATTTATTCAATAAGTGAAGAATTCATTTAGAAACTAATCATCAAAATAATAATAATAATAATCAATACACAGGAGCCACTAATCCCTGCAAACCTGTGTCATATAAAGTATATTTGTATACTACTAATACTTCTGATACTAATTTCTCGATGGTGTTTTGGGTTGAACGTTAATAATCATGTTATGTCTCATATGAATGAGGCAGTGTTGACGTTTTAATGATAGAAAAACATGAATCATGCTGTAACTGCTATGAACAGCGGATATGATTATTTAAGGATAACCGGAGCCATTTCTGACATCACATGTTTTGATGCCATGACTTCATTACTATTGATTGTTTTCCGGTGAGACCACATGTTGAATCTGAGCTGATTCAACATGTGCAGCCGTCATGCATCAGTCTGGATGAGAGCGTCAAACAAGTGTCCAAAATGTCAATGAGACAGTTTGGAATATTAATGAAGGATGAGCATGATATGAATGATATGAACCTTCATCTATAAACATAATTATATATATAAAAGGTTATTTGAGTCATATGAACATTTTAAAAGTGCTCAAAATGCTTCATTTTACTTCCTCTTCCTCAGCCAAGTATTTTTAAATTATATATGCAATATATATATATATTATATTGTTTATGTAGCACAACACAATCATACCCACGTTGTTTAACATGAACACCATCTTCACTTATATATATATACCATACCATATTACCATATTATAGCTGCACAGATAACAAGAATTTCAGTAATATTGACGGTTTTGTAGAATCACTACTTTAGATTTAAAGCAACAGGAAGCAACTGTTACATCTGTGTATACGTGTGCATATATTATTAATGTATACTGGACTTATTACTTATGCTATGTGTATTTTTCAGGGGTTTTTAAAGTATAAAGGATATGTTGGAAAGGTCGACGCTGACGTTTAGGTTCTTATTTAAGGTGTTTTTTTTGCTGTTGAAGGGCCGTGTCCCTAAATTCACTAATTCACGAGCACCCCTACATAATAATAACTTTAAAAATAAAATAATTAGGTGACATTTATATATTTAAAAGAACACAGAATGAGGCGATGAGGTGTTTTACATGATAAACACTCAGTATTGTATTGTGGTGAGCTGTAAATTGAGATTTCAAACACTTGTCATGTCATGTCATGGATACTACATGCCACGATTGGACACTGTCTACATACGACATAAATGCTCAAATAAAATGATGGACAGTATATACTGTTACAGATATTTTTGAACATTGATTTTCACAGAGATGCCTGCAGCTTTCAGTTTTTGATGAAAATGCATATTTAATTATGGAGCCACAGTCTCTGCATCAATGCTTTCAAAATCTCTTTTCTCTGTCATGTCTTTGTGTCTCCACCAAACAAGATGGGAAAAAGGACAGAAATTGGTCAGAAAATCATCCGCCTTCGCTTCCTGTTGTCTGTCATCATCTTCCTCCTCTTTGTCTGCCCTCATTTCTCGTCCATCCTCTCCTCCCCTTTTCTGTCTTAATCTTTCTCTTTTTCTCCTGCCTTCTCTCAGCCCTTTGGGGAGGATATCCCACAGGTTGCTGCACTTACCGCCTGCCGTGTTGAATCTTAATGCATGCCACAGTGACCGGAGTAGAAATGGTTTGAAAGGAGGGAGGGGATGAGTAGTAGACAGAGAGATAGAGATGAGAAACACAGAGAGAAAGCAGGGGAGCGTAGGACCTCAGGGTTTAGAGGGGAGGGAGGGGAAGGTGAGGACCACAGCGAGTGAGGGGAGGGATGGAGGGATGTGACGTAAGCGAGCGGGAGTATGGAAAGGGATCATTGCAGGCAGAGCAGTGTTGGATAACTCCGCTCTCCCTCTCTCTCCTTCTCTCTCTCCTACTCCACATCCCCGACGATGCTGCTTTGACCAGACCCCACCGGAGAAAAACAAACACCGTCCACATACTCATACACTGACATGCAGCGGAGAGCTCTGCAGCTGCTGCTGCTGCTGCTTCTCTCCTTCACACACAGATACACACACACATCTAATTACCTTGCAATTTAGAGAGAAGATCCAGAGATGCATCAGGAATGAGAGTGAGTAGCATCATCTGAAAACATCTGCCTGGAGGACTCCTCCCTCAGCTCTCTCAGCGGTTCTCTCCAGCTCTGCAGCAGGTGAGCAGCATGATGATATGTCCTCTCATTCATGGTGCTGCATGTCGCAGTGTCCACTACTGTATCTGTGTGTCTGTGTGGCATCAGCGGTGTCTCAGCTCGGATCTTCTGTCAGTCGGGTGTAGCACATGGATACAGCAGGGACACGCTTGGCTGCAACACTGGGAAATAATGATAACATTTGTGGAGCTGGATTAGATTTGTTTTAAGAGGATGACAAGCCAAGTGTGAGGATGCAACACTGGAAAGATGCACAGTAGCAATACATTATACACATCAGTACTATTAAATATGATGTGTTGGATGAATAAGATTATCTGTCCCTTCTTGCTGTGTGTGTGAAACATTAAATAAGACGTTGCAGAGCGTTTTCTAGTTTAAGCTCCAGCGGCAGATCAAAGTTTATGCGAGGGAGGCTGATTCCCACGCAGCCAGTGTGTTATCGCAGCAACACTGGAGGCTGCACATTGTGTTGACGGTTGCTTTCCCCTATCTGGGCTCAATAATAATGATCTTAATAATTTATGCTGCTTTTGTTTATACAGTGGACTCTTTATCCAGTGGTTCTTCAGGGTTAAAATGTGGCATCACAAGGGGATTTCTTCTGCACATGATCAGAAAAAAAATCACACAGCACAGTTACATGAACACACACACACACACACACACACAAACACACACATATATGAGAGCGAGACACATTTACACCTCACAACATAAAAACGTCAACGTATATTATGTATACACACGCATATACACAGATCCTCCATTTGAATGAACATGCCTACTTGTTGATCCAGGGTTTCACTTCCCAGTAATTGGGGCAAATGCTTCACTGGTGATGTTACACACACACACACACACACAGACAGATGCCTGAGTGACACCTACACAAACATACAATTACATGCAGACTCATTCTACACAAACAAGAGGAGAAGCGAGGTCATATAAACCCCACCAGCAGAACAGGGTTGTTGTAGTAATCAGTGCAGCTCTAACAGTGACCTAATGTGTATTTGTGTTAAGCTGATTAATCAGTTTGGTGAAACAATAGATCAGGTTGACATTTCAATCCTCTGATGTGATGGAGACGGAGAGTCACAGAGCTAAATAATACAAACCTGTCAAACCTCAAATTAATTTAGACATAATTACATTTTTAGCACACTTTTGTTATCCGTTGATCGATGTACGATGAACGCCATAATAGTCTACACGCTAGTTTTAATAGCTTTAAACAAACATAATATTCTAGCAGAAACACTCATTTACCTCCAGTGAAAACAAATCTGTAAGTACCAGCCTACAAAACTTGATCGTGTTGTCATCGTAGCAACCAGTCAGACTAATGCAAAGTCATTAGAAAAGCTGCACCAACGCAGCTTTTGAATGCTTTTAATGCCCAAATTAGGCGTTTTCTCACACAATGACTCCTCCGTTTGCCCCTCCACTCGTTGCAAACCTTTCATCATGTTTCACTCCAAGCTCCAAACTGTCGACGGTAGATTCACACATGATCCTATATGCTGTCTTTATACAGTTTATTCCTTATCAGTGACAAATATCCCTCTGTGCATGGATTATATTGATATTCTAGGTGTTACATGATAGCAAACACTTACAAACTACAAAAAATAAATAAATAAAAAATAATGCAATCATGGGTAATAATTCAATTTTCCAGATGTTGCCATGACATTTCTAATGTCCCATTATGTTGTTTAATAGAGCATAATGCTGTAGTAATACTGCACCCCTGGGCTGATAGTATAATTCTCACTAGGGCATCTGTGACTTCTTTTTTTTTATGTTAATGAAATCAAATAAATAGTTTTTAAATACTTTTTGCATTGAAATACATAATAATGAACAAGTCAATACATAGACGAGTAAGAAATTATTACAATGTATATTTTGTACATTTTTATCTATTTATTTAGTTAAATGTTTCTCTTCCTAAAGTGTAATTTTAACTTCTTTTTTTTCCTTTTTTGTTTCACATCTATGAAATGTTTTAATCCGTTTTTGATGCTGTATTCAGGATTCATGTTAAATATTAAATTCTTTATCCTTTATCCGACTGGCTGATGATGCCTGAAAGGTCCAAGTCTTTGCAACAACTTGAAAAAAAACAAACATAAACATACAACATAAATAAGGTCATTCTGCACGAAGAGAAACAACAACAACAAACCAAAGAAATCTGACAAATCCAAAACATCAGTGTTACAGGAAACATTTTTGATATATCTGTATGTATATTGATAAATCCGTTTTTGACTTTTTGGAGCATACAAACACCACCCATCTCCACCTCAGCTTAGTCCTTTTCTGTCATTAAATAAAGTGAAACTGGGATCTGATGTCTGATGTTTTCCCCCCAGCGTGTTGCTACTCGGGGGATGCTCGGTGGACGGACACACGACGCCTGAACACGATGAGCAGCCAGGACAAATGGGTCACACTGACCCCAGCTGAATTCGCGCTGCTACAGGAATATACTCAGTGTGAGTATAGAAGAGATGCTCTCTGTTCGTTGTTCGTCATTATTATAGGTGTCTCTTCAAGAACAGCCATTTACCAGATGACATGTCACACCTGTAGGCAGCATTAAAGCTAAACATGGGCTGTTTTTAACTAGAGATTCATCATTTGGCCTCCAATAAAATCAGATTCAAATTTATTTTAAGTTTAAGTTTTTAGTTTTTAAAGCTGCACTAATCAATAGTTTTGTATTAACAAAAGATAGAACGACTATATTTAATGTTAAACCTAACCAGAGCTTAACCTCAAGCGTTGTCGCACCATAAAACATGATTATGTTTTTAACAGTGATATTGTAAACAACATATTACGCTCCTATAGGTTGTTCTGTATGTGGTCTGGTCTCCATCCTTCATATAGAAGATGCTGAAAACACAACTTCACCATCACAGTTTTATGAGTTGATAATATATCAGCGTTGTACTTCTTCTACTCTACTTTGATCGATCGACAGAAATATATATTTGATAATTTTGATTATTAGTTCCAGCTACTCATATGTGAATATTTAATTTTTTTTTAGTCCTCTATGATAGTAAACTGAATGTCTTTGTGTTGTGGACTGTTGATAAGGACAACATAAGACATTTTATGTTGGCAATCAACATTTTTCACTATTTTCTGATTAATCAAGAAGCAAATTAGCCCGATTCATAGATGATGAAGATAATCGCTTGTTGTTTTCCCCCCAAACTGTTTTAACTGAAGCTTTCACCTCCTCACTTTGTGTTCTTGGAAAAGTCTCTCCAAAAATACACGTTATCTCTGTGATAGCATCAAACCACCGAGTTAACCATAACAAGAGCGTTCCTTCTGCTGCAAACTGCAGCACGATTCAGTTCACTGTACTCATCTCAGATATTCCTCCGTCTAATTTTAAAAATTCTGACATTGTAATTGCCGCCTGTACGATCCTCCTGCTGATGTAGCAAGCTCGAGCTGCTGAGGCGTTTAATCTGTGTGGTGCCGTTTGAGCTCTTCAATGATTCATTCGCAAACCAACAAACGGCTCCCCTGCTCACCAGACTGTGCTCTGGATGCCTGCAGTTTATGTTACGCTCCAAGATGTTGACACATTTCATCATTTGAAATGGTACCAACCAGGGATGGAAACTATGACGATAGCTGGCAGGCTGACTGCAGGATGTTGCACACCACCCACATATGTAGCTCTGGTCTGACTTTGAATGTACAAATAAATTGTTAGACAAATGATGGAATTTACTTTGGACAAGTGTTGAATATATTTTCACAGCTATTTTCAGTGTCAAATACGACATCCTGGCAGCAAACGGCACCTCTTTTATTTACTATTCAGAGCACCACGGGTATGAATTATGAATAATAATAATTAATGCTTTTCACCCTTGTACCAGTGTAACAATATGTCTCCCTTTAATTGCTCTGTTCCCGGTGACAACGTTGTTTCTTACCCTGAGGAACTCCACAGCTCTCTTCCGCAGATGCTAAAAAAACAAAAAAACAAAAACGACCATTTTCTGTTTCTTGTTTTTTCATGTTTTGCAAATATTTGTTTTGTGAGTGTATAAGAAGTTTGTCGAATTACACTAGAAAGGGTTTCATAGAGCTCGAAATGTAAATTGTGTGGGAATAAAAAGGCGGAGAGCAGAATAAAAAAAAAAAAAAAAAAAAAGAGAACCACAGAGAACTAAAGAGTCTTGGTGTGTGTGCACTTGTGCGTGCAGACGTGTGTGCATGGTAGACAGATTTGGATAATCATGTTTCAATGAGCTCCAGGCGACTCTTTGTGTGCTATGAAATATCCCATTCTCCTGAGCTGCACACAATGGGCCTCACATCGCCTCACCTTCCCTCCTCATCTCTCCCCTCATCTTCTCCCTTCCTTCTCATTAAAGTGAGCTGCACACACTTTCATAACATTTTAATAGCCGTGCACCCAGTCAGGGACCTCAGATCTGACTCACAACAATTACACTTTTTTTTTCTTTTTTTTTTATGTGAAATAATTGCTGATGTGCGGCTTTAGAAAAAGAATGATTATTTTACCTTTGAAGGGAAAGAAGGTCATTAAGGTGTTTATGAACCTTAAAAAAAACAACAACCATGAAATGAGCCTCGTCCTCTGATTACTGTTAAATCATTTCCATGATGGATTAAATTTAATGTAATTCAGCTGAATGTGACACATAATCATTCTGCTTTTGTGTAGAGACGTGCTAATAAAGATGGTCAATAATAATGACCACACACGCTCACTCATTATTGGTAAAATGCATCATGGGAACATAAATACAACAATAACTCAATATATATATTTATAGGATATTTTGCCTGTAATCAGACAATTTAAATCATTCAGTCTTCGGTGACACATGGAGTTTACAAAGCACTGTTTTTCTGTCCTTACCTGCACCTGCTGATTAACAATCAACGACACGCTGTGCAGTTTTATGAACAGCAACTTTACCTCAGGGTCTCTGGTTGCTCCATTTAACTAATAGCAGGGCGACGTTTTAGTTCTGCAAACGTCTTTCTGCTGCAGAGCTGCTCTGGGAGTTGAGTTCAAGATGCCGAACATCCACCTTTTTCTTGGGTTAACTAAGGCTGTGTGTGAGATAATAAACACGGGACCGGCTTGATGCTTAGGAAATGGTACTTCTAATTAACTTCAGTAACATTAGAACCTGCTATCTGTGGCGCAGCAAATTGATTTAGCAGTAGGGCTTATAAACACTCTGCAGAATATACAGTAATTATCACAGCCGATCTCTGTTTTCTTCAAGTTATTTTTGTCTATGTAACTGAGTGCTGAAAGAACAGTTCTCTCGGAAAAACCTGCCTTAAAACTTATTTTACAGAAATCGACTTGTTTCACGACTTCATCAAACCAGATAATTAAAACAAAAGTTGTTGGATAGTATGTTTTTCTATTTCTATACAGTACTGCACGGTAGAAATGAAGTGAAGTCCCCTTCGTGTGACCTCGGCAGTCACAAGTGTAGAAGTACTTTTTCACAGCGCTGAACTTTGGGTTGCAAATCTTTCTGCAGACGTTGTGATGCTGGAAATATATAATCCAAACAGGGAGCATTGGCATTGTCGTGTACACTTCTGTAGCTCTTACAAGTGCTGAGAAAGTCCAGAAAAATCATATCCATAAATAAAACTGCAGCTTGGGTGACCACTTAGTCCAGACATGTTTCCATTACCTTGTAATTTTTCTAGGAGAAAATCATTTGTAGCAACAGTTGTTTAAACTGTATAATCCCTACACACATGCCATTCCCTTCCAGAGTGTCATCATCAATCAAACTACTGTAATACCACACGAATGTTTAATGTTTAAAATGCAGACGTACTGCGAGAGGAAGCCAGATCTTAACACACATAAACAGTCGAACACAACACGCAAATACAGTAACGTATCCTCAATGTTTTCCCTCAGACTCAACCAAGAAACTGAAAGATGTGCTGCAGGAGTTCCACGGAGACGGCGTGTTGGCTAAATACAATCCAGAGGACGTACGTGCACTTTATACCGGATTAAGCAACAGTCTTTTCAGTCCAAATACAGCTCATTACATATATATACACATATTTATTAGTTGGTATGTTTGGTTGCTGTGTTGAAAAGTTTCCCTCTATACTGTAACTGAAGATAATTAAACATATAATTATATTTATTCCCATTTTTAAATGATTTTTGTTCATATTTATGTGATATATGTGGTAGTATTTTCTTCTTCACATCACATTCTGGCACACGTCTATAATGTAAGCTGCCATTTTTAACATAACCAGTTATATATCATCATAATACCAGCTTTTCATGGTCGGACTTTGGCGTTTAGCTACATGGTTTCATGGCAGCGTTAATCAGGTTTTCTTTAAGTATGTGTGCAGGCAACAATTTCCTAGAAAAAAGGTCAATTTAGATGAAAATTTCCAATTTTTTTATAACAATTTACAGTTGCATGACAGTGCTTCTCTTAATGTAGTAGCAGTTAATCAATGTAAAGCTGCATTTCCGTGACATTTTACATATAAAAGTTTAACATATTTTGAATGCGTGATTTCTCTGTAAACATGTTGGGTTTCTTTTCTTCCACAATGCTGCGGATTACAGAAGCAGGAAATCCTCAGCCAGGTACAGTAGCTGCTATTTCCTCCTTCGTCTAATTTATTGTTGGTGTGTTTTGTTGAGTCCTGATGTTGAGTCTGAATAACTAACCATTTCTAGAGGACACGTAACCATTTCCAGATGATTATTACTTACCTAAAGTGTCTTTGTCTGACTGATTATAGTGTTTTCTTAAGTAAAATGTAAGACAGCTCAAAGAATTAGGAAAAAAACACATTATAAGAAAGAGCGTAGTATATTTACTGATCACAAAGCAAAAAGCTGCTGAAAAAAACACTTCTCTAAATAGATATTCACCACCTACAAATAATCCCAGATTCATCCCAAAAGATGAAACAATACAACATCTTCCCTTCATGCATCTGCGTTTTCTAGAAGCTTTAAAAGCAATGAAAGTGACAAACAAACGTGATTTATTTCCGATTTGTTTTAGGAGATCGACTTTGAGGGCTTCAAGGTCTTTATGCAGACGTTCCTGGAGAGCGAACTGCCTGAAGAGTTCTGTCAACACCTCTTCATGTCGTTTAGCAACAAGGGGCCCAAACCCAGTCCCTCATCGTCTGACAAACCCAAAGTCTCTGGTAAGTCTAGAAATAAAGTCTTTACCCTAACAAACCCTCGAGAAATATACACAGCTCGTAGGTGTTTTTGTAGTTACTGATATGAACAGAAACACTTGAAGATTTCCTGCCAAGTCCAACCCAGCGGCTCGCAGTGTAAATTGTAGTGTAGCGGCTGCCAATTATCTTGGCAATGGCCTTGTTTGTTTACAGCTTTTATACTAATATCTAATTCTTATGTGGTTATGAGTAATTGATATCAAGATGACACACATTAACAGATCATGTGAATAATAAGGATATTTTTGATGTTTTAACCAACCTGTTTTCTATATAGTATCCACTCTGACACTTAGTTGTGTTGTAACACTTTGTTCAATATCATCTTGTGATGAAAATACATACATTTAGTCATCATATCACATCATATCATATCTCCACAGCTACAGGAAAAATAATCTTGAAAGGGAAGCATCCTCAAATACTGTCAAAAAGATGTTAAACCAATCTATTATAATATTAATAATAACAATAATAATAATAATAATAATTTTTTGTATAGTGCTTTTTAAAACAAAGATCTACATTTATAGTTTTTGCTCATTGGGATAAAACTGCTGGATGTTTAATCAACAAAGACTGAGCATGTAGGGTATAAACAAACTGTAGTTATGAATAGATTTAATGATTGAAGTAATAATATAAGTAATATAATTTCATGCTTATTTGCCTGTGTTTACCCTGCATTAGAAAGAGATTATTCTGTCATTGAACAGCATGATCATAAGTGCCACCACTGCTTGTAACACTCAGGGGTTGAACATTAAGCATTTATTATTGGATCACTTTCACAGGGAAAAAGTGATGTTGCTGCATCTGTACATCTGTAAATATCAGCTGGGGATTCACACACTGGCATAATTTCAAAGATCAAACAATATTTTATAGAGTTTTAAGATTAACTTTTTCTTATTACAGTGGTTTTTCCAGCAGTGAAATAGTGAATAAACTATAATCTAAAGCACATATGTCTTTATATTTGGCCCGCGGGATCATAACAAATGTGCATTACAGCTGTTGCGCCACTTTGCTTCGATAATACTACAAATCCCAGAATGCTTTGCCAGTAAAATGGCGCGAAGCCGCAAACAGGAAGCGGCCATTATTTTCTGTTGACAGTCATTAACAACCAGGCAGCAGTCACATCGGACAAATTAACTCAAACATGGACAAACGAAAGATGGACAACAGGAGCTTTGAGGACAGGTGGGAGACAGATTATATATTGATAAAAATAAAGGATGTTATGAGCTGTTAAGATAAGGTGGCTGTAATAGGGGAAAATAACATAAGAAGATGATATAAAACAAAACTTAATGATAAAAATAAAGGCTAGCTAGCTTTACTGTAGCAGCAGAGATTGTAAAAACAGCGAGTTTAAAATGTGAGTTTATTTAATATTATTGTGAATATTTTCTGTTGACTGTTAATAGTTGAAAAGTTGAATTTTCATTGAATTAAATTATTATTATTATTTTTTTATTGTTTTGTTGTTGGTTTTGAAAAGGTATTTGAAAGGATCCAGTGAAAGGACAACATTTATTTTATTTAGTTAAATAAGAAATAATTGGCATCGGTGTGTTTTTTATTTCAAATATAATTTAATTATGTGTTTGTAATGATCTAAACGCAAATAATATCCTGAATACGGTCTGATATTCGTTTCTAGTATCTATCTTATACACTGAAAATACAACAACAGCCTGATATTTGCATCTATCATCTTTATTGATATTTCCTGTTTCTAGTGGTTCACTTGTGTGCATTCAATATTTAATACATGGATCATGTGTGGAAGTGGATCAGAGTAGGCCATGCCAGTGTGTTGACTGGCCCTCATTGATCTTGTTTTGTTGGCTATAAACCCCTCCAACCACCCTGGGTCTGCCGCAGAGTCTCCACCCAGTCGGACACCACAGGAAAGCGTTCAGGAGTCACTTAAATCAGATGCACGAGTCACTTCAACTGGTTCCTTTTAATGTGAAATAGCAGTATTTCTACTCAGATGTCTGTAGCTCCCAAAGGGTGAGCCCAGTCATCCAGCAAAGGGAAACTTACTTGTTTCTGTCAATCTGTTTCTGTCATTATCCAAAGACTCGGAAAAAGTTGACCAGTAAATCTCCAGCTTCTCCTCCATACTCGGCTCAGTTTAGCAGTAATTTCTCTTCACCTGCTTTTACAGACGCAAAAGTCTTTACTGACTGAGGAAATAACACTTCTTCTCTTTTTACTGGCGAGCTTTGTTTGTTTTGATACTCCACATCCTCTGCAGTGCACCGTACGTCATGGCCTGGAGCACAGAACTAATGCTGCGTTTGCATTTTATATAGGATGAAACGCAGCATTCAGGGCACTGGACAACTCAGGGAGGGTTATAATGTATGTAAGCCTATATTCATTAAATACAGGTTTAATTACACTTGAATGTTTAGTATTATTAACAGCATAAACAGGCCGGCTAGTTCAGCCATGCTAATGTAGGCTATTGTTTTAGCATGTAAACGTGTGTTAAAATGCAACCTTGTAGTTGTCTTACATACTGTGTGGCTACATACACAGTGGCTTCAGTGTCACTGAAAACACCATATGTAGTATTGGGCTATAAACCTAATTTGATCGGGGAATCGATAGTGAGTTTTCATGACTTTACGTCATGTATTGATCTTTATTCATTACACACATTGACATACGGTTGAAAACATTTGCGTATAGTAAACAAATCCACTTAAAATCGTGAAAGAATGCAGCCCTGCTCTGAAAACAAAGCACTTTTATAAGACTGAAACTGGAGCATTTGTTTGTTTGTTTGTTTGTTTGTGTGCCTTTTGGTGAACTGGACACCACCCAACATTGATCAGTCTGACTGTATGACTAATGTCAGGCATCCTAACCCAGCAGGTTGTTGGCCTGACATTAGAGGCATTGTGGAGGGTGTTTTTCACCTTTCATCTCCTCTTCCAACAGGGTTGAAGCTGATCAAAAGCACCTCGACCCCTCAGAAGATGCCCGCACTGCCCAGACCCCTGGACACGGTGCAGCTTAAGGACATCGTGTGTTACCTCTCGTTGCTGGAGGGCGGACGTCCTGAGGACAAGCTCGAGTGTGAGTATCGCATGTCACAACAAATGTCTGAGGTGCAGTAATGTGCACATAGATCCTAGTACCAGAATGTACTCGTATATCTGCTCTGGAAGTAGAGGAAATGTCACAGATATGAATCAGTGGGTGGCTACAGTAAGTAAGGTCAGACTGAAGCCAAAAGGTAAGAGAGGAGAAAGGTGATCTGCTGCTCTGCTGCTTTTTGGTAAAATTGAACTAAACTAAGTAACTGATCTTTTCAGAGTCTGGATAGTCTTTAATGAATGCTAAGAAGTCTGGGTAATTCAATATAAATCCCCTTCTCTTCCCCTGTTTTAAGAAACATCCCTATACACAGACTATTGAGATTTTTCTTTGGCGTCAGTAGCACAAATTCAGACTAATATCGATTCTAACAGGAGTCCATCTTTTTTTTTTCCTCAATACAGAAAAGCCTGAATTCTTATAAAGTTTATTTTAACCATTCACTGTTGATTTGAGCTGAAATGTTTAGTAAAGCAACAGAAAATGAATCTGCAACTACAGTATTTGATAATCAATTAATAGTGAAAAATGCTGGACATTTGCAACCTCCAGGCTTCTCAAATGTGAAGATTTGCTGTTGATATCATGTCATGATGTGCATTTCTCACAATTTTATAGACAAAATTAGAATTGAGAAAATAATTGGCTGTTTAGTCAAAAATAAAAATGTGTTTGTTGCATCATGATATGTACAAATAACTGATGAGCTGCAGGTTGTTAACAGTTATTTTTGATATAAGAACACCTCAGAGTGTATTATTGTGTTTATACCATTGTCATCTCAACATGGTTCGCTGTGGTTTAAATCATCATCCTTTTTTTAAGGTTTGTGGTTCAATTAACTCATGGTGAGGTCAGTTTCAGTAAATATTACTCTCTACTACTATCCGGTAACATCACAAGCACAAGTGTCAACAAACCATGACGGTTGACCAGATCTTTGTTGTCGTGTCCTGCTATACGATCAGACAATCAGATGTATTAACAACAGTTACTGAGTTTTATTCGAGTGTATTTTTCTTTAGCCTGCATCAGTTTCAACTATCTTTTGGTCCTTTATTTTCCTATTTACAACTGCGTCTCTGGTCATGGTCACAAATGAATGAAACCATCAGTGTGAAAACACACAAATATCTATTTTATCCAGGTGCAAGAACTGTGAGTTATATCTGTCTGTCATCTGCTCCTGTTAAAATCTCGTCTTTATAACACGAAGAAAAGCTTGGTGTTCTTCTCCAGGTACAAAGGACATAAATGAATGGATAAAATAAATAATTGCTAATCATAGATAGATCATATTTACCCATTTGTGCCCCTTTGGCTCTGCACTCTGAGGTTTAATTCAATCAGTGAGGTTTTTTTGTGTCTGTTTCCTGTGTGTGAGGTTAACATGACATGACAACATCAACGTGGAACAAACATGGTGTATAATAACCTTTTTTCAGCTCATACGAGACTGCACTGTACAAACAGTACAGTATAATATGAATCTTCAGTGCTGATAAAAGCTGTTCCATTAACATCTTTTCACTCTCCAGTATTCCTACATAGATGCTGTATTTAGTAAAATAATCTCTTTAGCTTTCAACCAAAATGATTATACTTTCTATAAAATGATCTTAATTCATTGTCAAATGAAATTCAACACATTTTTTATTGTTTTCTCACTTTCTTAGAGAGGATCTTTGAGCTTCCATAAAGCTTCTCTGAACATATTTTCTGATGCCTCACGTTAGCAGCTTATTGACACGTCTACTCACATCTGTTAATTGCATTTATCACATCATTTATTCACAAGGTTACATTGCTTAATTGGACGTCATACTTTTTTTTTTTCTTTTCTGTGTTGCTGTAATTTTTATCTGCTGAATTATTGAGTAGAGTAGCACTCATTAAGTGCAGGGATGACTAAATAATTCAACTGATGCTGCCTGTCATGGATTTAACTATATTTTATTGAGCATCTCTGGCTCTTCACACTTATTCCTGTAGTAGACGGGTCCCTCTGCTGGTGTGTTTGAGAACTGCTTAGATGTAAAAGCAGCTTGTTTGAGCACCGATTTTATTTATTTATTTAAAACGGGATCATCTGAAAGCTAAGATCAATGTTGCAAAGCTTTTCATCTTAAAACAAGGAAAAACTTCCAACCGTGATAAAATAATCGCTCTGGTTCAAGTGCAGTTTCCCTTGTTTTTAGGTTCAAATGACCGAATAGACTAGTTTGTATTTTGAAAGTAAGCAAAGTAATATAATCATCTCAAGATTTTTTTGCCACAGTACAACCCAAAGGCATCATTGGAAAAAGAAAAATAACTTTAAAAAGGTTTGCGGTAATGTGAAAAACATCCTAATACCTTATATTTTCTACAAATGTCACTGACAAAAATGGTTTGTCATAACGACAACAATAATAACACGTGTTAATTAAAAAACCTAAGTCATTCAAGTAAGCTATTATTAAATATTTAGGAAAAATAAACTGAGGATACAGCATAGACTTTATTAAGGTAAACAGGAAAATCCACAAAGGAATGGAAAAAAGCCAATAATATCACAGGAAAAAACTGCTGTAGACCTTCGTCTCATTCAAATTCATAAAAATTTAAGAGGTTTTCCTTGGAACAGTTTCTCTGTACTGCAGGCAAAAGTAGCAACAAATCCCATCATCTGTTTGGGTCACCACAATCACCTCCCTGTGACACTTTCAACCTCCACCCAACACCCAACACCAGACATCACTTCCTCCTCCCTTTGCCCCCCAAAAAAGGTCACACCCTCTCAGGAAACTGACAATTAGCTCCTCGTTAGTGGCCTGACGAACCGCAGTCTGACGTCAACTCTTTATGATGTCAGCGCCCTCCCTTCTGCTGCACCTCAACCGCACTATACACATGGAGGCCAGGGTGGAGGTGGAGGCGGGGCAGCAGTTCTATGTATAGCCATTAGTATGGAAATGATCTGCAACCAGGTCATGTTGTTATTGTTGTTGTTGTCACGATTCTGTTACATTCAGACTCGCGGGTGTTTATGCGTCGCCATGAATCGAAGCCCGAATAGCCAATGGTGATGCAGATGATGTGGGAACTGTCTGTTTCCATGGTGACACTTCTGAGTGGTAATTGGGGGACACTTAAAGTTGCAGTATTCAGATGTTTACAAGTGCTGAATAATGTTTTTTTTGCATGCAGTGAAGCACATGCCGACATTCACTCAGAGAGAAAAACTGATTTACTGAGCAGTGAGTGCAAAACAAACTGTAACTTTCAATCTTCACTTCAAAGGTTGAGAAGAGTAGAGATTGTTAATACTGGAGCTTGACATTTTGTTTTTGTCTCCACAGTCATGTTTCGCCTCTATGACACAGATGGAAACGGCTCTTTGGACAGTTCGGTAAATATTTGTCTTCCTAAATTATATTTGTTTACCTGAATTCTCATTGTTCAAAAGTGTAACTTATCCCATCCTCAAATATGTCAGTGTTTTCATTTCAGTTAAGTAATTAGTTTTTATAGTTTTGATTCAAGGTGTTTATTGTCACTCTGGTTGTAAAATTACGATATATAAAAGCAATAAACTGTGCATATACAATCATTAATCAGATGCACAGATGGTAAAGATGTGTGAATAAAATATACATAACTGTAGATAATGTATATTAAATGTAGATATAGAACTGCCTAATAATATAGGGTATTTAATATATACTAAAGTTAATTAATGAATTAATAGAATCCTACATACCTGTATATCTATCGAGGTAGAAAATAACACATTAGTACATTTCCATTTTATGTTAAGCACCCATTATGTACATGCTATACCTTAAAACGTGATACAGACACTGTATATGAATGAGAAAACAAGAAGGAGGAAAATAATGTGGTGTGTATATTTATGAATGAGAGTGTTTATGTTTATGCAGTATGTATAGAAAGAGATAAATAAGAGAGGTCAAGGGTGCAGAAGCTGTGTAATGTATCCCATTATTAGTATCCTATTATTGGCTGGGGGAGGGAGAGCAGGAGCGATGGAGTAATGAAGAGAGCACAGAGGAAAAAAGCAGCAGTCAGTTCAGTGTGACCTAAATTGTACTTCAGATTTGAGTAAATAAAAAAAAATAAAAAATAAAAAAACTAGTCGTTTTTTAAAAGTGTGGATTCTCATTTTGGGATGAAACACTTATACTCTATTACTGATACTCAACATATTACTGTAAATGTGTCCAAAGTGCACCGCAGTGATTCTGGCTGCCACTTAATAATAATGTCACCCCCCTCTCTGCAACAACAACAAAAAAAAAAGCAACCATTGTAATTAAACCATCAGCCTCGACGCACTCCCACGCTGCCTTTGTTTTTCTCTCTGCAACTCTTCTGTGCGGAAGAATGACATTCCCAACCTGCTATTACACGCTGTTTATCAGTCTATTCACGCCAGAGACATTTAGCGACATCAACTTGTAAGGCTGCAATATACAGAAAGGTAAATACAGTATTTTTGTTCCTGTAATGACTGTCTGTGGTCTCACCGCAGGAGCTGGAGCACATTATCTCCCAGATGATGCATGTGGCAGAGTACCTGGAATGGGACGTGACCGAACTGAAACCAGTAAGAAATTTCACCCAGTTAACAGAAAACCGTGATCAGATTGTTTTCCCACATTAAAAAAAAAACCTCCTCCAGATTCTATTTACTCAACTCCCAGGAAAACTCAAATATCTTCAATCTACAAACCGCTATTGATGTTAGTGTCTTAGTTGTCTTCTGTTCTTTGTTTTCATTCATAGATCCTCCAGGAAATGATGCAGGAGATTGACTATGATCACGATGGCACAGTGTCACTGGACGAGTGGATCCAGGGAGGCATGACCACCATCCCGCTGCTGGTTCTGCTCGGCCTGGAGACAGTGAGCACACAGAGACCACTGTTCCATTTCCTTGTGATGTGAACAAAACTAAAGTGTAAAGCTAAATGCTAATGTCAACATGGTCATGCACACACAGTGACAATGCTAACATGTTGGTGTTTCAGGTGGTGATGTTTACAATGTTCACCATGTCAGTTTAGCGTGTTAGCATGCTAACATCTGCTAATTAGCACAAAACACAAAATGGTCCAGTGCCAACAGGCGCTAAAGGAAAAGTTAACCAGAATGAATTCATCCTGAAGGATTAACAACGCTCCCTGAAAACCTACTGCGATATGATTATGCTAGTCACTGTAAGCCAGAGGAGTAGTTTTACATCTATTCTCTAATGACTCTGACTCATTGTAAATGAGTGTGATTCATAGCTAAATTACTAAATATTTTATATGTGAATCTACTTTTATTTTTCTTTTATGGGCGATGTTGTACTTGATCATCTGAAGGCAGTGATTATTCTCTATTCCACAAATTATTCCTTGTTGTTATTAAAACATTTACATATCATAAATAATCTCATAACAGAGCGTTTCTATACGTGTATCAACTAATACTGCTGGTTTGCAACCCTGAAACTAACGAGTGCTGTCAGTTTTCTCTGCAGTTAATACGTTTTCCACTAGATGGAAGCATTTGCCCAGATTCAGTAGAAATCCCTCCCAGTTATCATTTTTTATGAATGAATATTACTGCAAAGAAAAGACGGATGTACCCTAACTGGTTGAACTACATGTCTGTAAGTGATAAAAGCAGAAAAACAGCCAGGTTATAGACAAAAACAGTCACATGATTAGCTGATGATTCTCCCGCCAGAATATGAAATAAATTAACGAAGCAGTCAATCTGTCACTCAGTCAATCAACCAATCACTTAATCATTTCTCGCTGCAGAATGTTAAAGATGACGGACAACATGTGTGGAGACTGAAGCACTTCAACAAGCCAGCCTACTGTAACCTGTGCCTCAACATGCTAATAGGCCTGGGGAAGCAGGGACTCTGCTGCTCCTGTGAGTAATTCACTTACCGTTAAGGGTTTGATAGATGCATTGATCTGTACAGACAGACACAGGATAATATACTGGGATGATATTTTCTGGTCATATGTCGCAGCATTGAAATGATCGATTGTTTGGGATATAACATAAACTGTTGTCAGTCTATTGTCCCATGAAAAGCTGTTTCAGAGACTTTTACAACCCGACTAAACTCTGAACTCAATTCTGAAAATAGAAGAAAAAAAATCGTCAAAGACATTTTAAACTGTGGAAACGACAGACTGAAGTCACTGAACAATCAGCTAAACACCTTTTATTCTATATTTCTTTTTTATCCTGAAACAATAATACCTGCCTGTATTTCAGCCTCATTGACCCTCTTCAACCTTTACAAAAGCTTGATCTGTTTTTCACAAAATATTGGCAGCAACAAGCACCATCAGTACAACTTTCACAAACACATTACTCAAACTCTTGTGTATAACACTTATACCTGTATGAAAAGTCTGTTATTTCTCCTTTTTCTTTCTTGGATCTGTTCCTGGTCGTAAAATGCTTCTTTTTTTTTCTTTTTTTCCCAGTCTGCAAGTACACAGTCCACGAGCGCTGCGTGGCTCGCGCTCCACCGTCTTGCATCAAAACCTATGTCAAGTCCAAGAAAAACACAGAGGTGCATCCAATTGGAGTGTTTACTAGTCGGCACGCTTGGATCAGCGATGCTCCATGGAGCTTAGGACGAGGGTTTCTTTTCCTCTAATGGAATTTAAACAACTCAATCTGCTACTAAGCATTGCTAATTACAAGGATAGGCTTGGTTTAAAGACATCATCACACACAGACAGATTTGTTTGGCTTCTTTCTTTCTTCTTCCGTGTTTTTTTTTTTTCTCCTGCTTGTTTTCTCTACCTTGTTTTTTTTTTAATTGTTGTGTCACTTGTATATATCTTGTTTTTCTGCACCATGTTTCTTTTCTCACTTCTTTCACTCCCTGTCTGCTGTCTGTCGCTCTCTCTGCAGGTAATGCATCATTTCTGGGTGGAAGGGAACTGCCCCACCAAGTGTGACAAGTGTCACAAAACCATTAAGTGTTACCAGGGCCTGACTGGGCTCCACTGTGTGTGGTGTCAAATCACGGTAAGCCGCCTCCCGAGGAGAGGTAGCCACCTCCTCATTATATTCCCACTGCTTCTTGTTGTTTAGGGTTTCGTTTTTGCACCTCTGATAACTCACAAGTCATTCCACCAATTTACACCCAGAAAACACTTGTTTGTGGTTGCAAGTTAATAGAAAATAAAACAGAGGCAACGGTACATGTAATGCAAATAAATCCTGAGCATGTAACTGAATATGTATATGCTCCGTTATTGACACAAGTTGGCTGTTAATAACTGGCGCCACCTCCTCCAGCTCCATAACAAGTGTGCCTCCCATGTGAAACCTGAGTGTGACTGCGGACCCCTGAAGGATCACATCCTGCCCCCCAACTCAATCTGCCCCATCGTCCTGGTAAGACTTGGCTCCTCACTGGTCAGCCGTCCTGTGACCTTGTTTGACATGGTGTCGTTTGAGGATGCAATCATCAGCCTGTGTTCACCCGCTGAGCTCTGAAATGGCAAAAGCTTTATTGTTTTCAGGAGTTTATTTTGAAAAACTGGGAAACATACACTTGAAATTGCTCATTATCTCTAAAACACAAATTGTCCACTTAGTGTTATCAATATAGCTTCTGTTGTAAACTCATTGAGATTGAGAATATCTTCATTATAGCAGGTGTTGCATAAAAACATTAGCCATAGCCAGTTTATTTCAGTAATAGTATATTTTCTGCATGTTTTGTTTTAAACAGATGAAAGTAACATCTGCTTATAAACCATAAATTCAACTATGTCTTCATTTTTCCTATAATTAGTACCAGATTCAATCATTCTTTCAAGGTAACTTTCTGGAAAATTACTAGGAAATTACAGCCCCATAAAATGAAACGCATCACTGATTCATTTTCCAACATAATGGTCTAAATGCAATTTTAAAGCCGTCTTCACGCTTTTTATTCTTTTTTAAAAATGTATTTATACATTATTTTTGCTGACGTAAAAGCAGTCAGTCAAAAATACAGAACAATAGCATAAACACATTAAGACAAGTCAAGTCATGTCAAGGACCAAATCACAACAAAGGTTCTCTCATGACACTTTTCAATAGAGCAGGTCTAGACCGTACTCTTTGATTTACGGAGACCCAACAATTCCCCCGTGAGCAAGCACATGGCGGCAAGGAAAAACTTAACTTAGCGCTATAATATCCAGTTATTGGTAATTTGAGTTTTTCAAAAGATCCAAATAAAGTAAAAGCTATATGAATTAAAGTAGTGCAACATGTTTTAAATTTGTCTCTTATCGCTCATTTTAGTGGGACATCATGGAAATGAAACTAAAATCTGGATTCTTTAACAACCTTGCTGTTTGACCTTTGACCCCAGGAAAGGCAGTCAACTCTGAGGAAAGACTCCCGGTCCAGCCAGTCGAGCCGAGGGAAGATGCAGAGAGCCAACTCGGTCACGGTGGACGGACAAGGACTGCAGGTAAAAACTCAAATCTGAGTTTCTTTAAGCTCACTGTGGTTTTCTCTTGCTTTCATTTTCCTGCAGTATAAATAAACAGAAATCATTTAAGTTTCATCTAATCAAACTTCTAATCTACTGTGTTTTTTAACATGCTGATCTTGAAATCACTTCAACTATATTTTGATGTAAAATAACAACTGTGAATGAGTTCAGCGGAGCCGGTCTTGCCTGAACCTCTCTAATATCTGTCAGCCAGCACGCCGGCGATGGAAACCTGCCGCCGTCTGTGGCGACTGCTCGTCTACGCGTGGCTAGGAGAGAAATATGATGAATCATATCCAAAGCACATCCATCTATGCCTCTCGCCGGCTAACCAGTGTAATAATCAAGATTATTATTTATAATTACAGGAAGTAATGGATCACTCTAGACTGGACAGGGAGCTCATTAATTCACCCTTGGCCTGCTGGGATAGCAGACAGGGGGAGTTAAGCGCTTCATCTGTGTCAGGGAGAGCACTGGGCGAGTTGCTGCAGACCGACTGCAGGAAGGGGAATTCAAACAGGGGGCCGCTGGATTAGACCGTGTTTATGTGGCGCTTGGTGTGTCCAGCCTCCGGGGCACCGCGGGCTCCGTCTGTCCACAGAAAGTAGAAAAATCCTTTCCCACGTCACACGAGACAAACTGCTTTCCAATTAGGAAGCCGTAACAAATTATGACTGAATTGTGAATCATGAGATATCAGGTTAACAGTATTGATCGACTGTTACTGTAGATATATTGGGCTTGTTTTACTGTACTGTATATCCAAGGCTGTCTAGTTACTGAAACCTGAAGAACCTGATGATTGATATTATTATTTTGACACCCTTGTCTTGTTTAAGGTTTAATTGGTGATATTCTGTGCCATAGAGCTCCACTATAAAACCAACAAAACAACTAAAAACATTCATACTCATGAACATATTCAACTGTAGTTTGTTTTGACTCAATCACAGTTTTGCTACCTGCTGCTGTGTTGACACATTAGTTTGCTAAATGTGTATTATTCCGCAGCAGAAAATAGTCCCCACTGTTTACTCCTTTGTCCAGTGCCCAGATGTTAGAAGAAAATGCAAATATATATATATATATATATATATATATATATATTTGCATTTTGAATGGGATTGGTTTGTTTTAAATGTATCAGGTGAGTTAATCAAATGAACAGCACACAGGGAACATGAATGTGAATTTTTTTTTTTTTTTTAGACATTGGCTTTAAAATACATTTCAGGTGACTTTATCACTGCTCTTTCTCCTCTAAAATTAGATATTATAATTAACAAAAAATTCAATTTGGATTCAGGCAATGGAGCAGGGAGCGCCCACACCTTGCCATAGCCAGGTACCACTTGTGCATCTCTGCAATGGAACAAGAAAACATAAAATGAATCAGATGACAGGCACTGCTTGGAAGTGCTGTATATACGTGATAAAATGTTTGAGGGATGTGGCTTGAAAGTGAATTCCTGTGAAGCATCCTGCAGTCTCCAAACACCAACGGTTTGTTTTGACATCTCCCATTCAGATCACAACAATAGAGGGCACTCATCCTCTGCTAGTGTTTGTCAATCCAAAGAGCGGGGGGAAGCAGGGAGAGAGGTAAGTATACAATCTGTCTCAACATGCTACAAGAGGCCTCTAAATCCCTGCTCCTCAGCTGCACAGGGAAGGGAGCAGCATGGCCTCTGGCTGCCAAGTGCTTTAGGCTTACTTAGTCAAATAAAAACACAATAACATTTACCTAAAGCACTGGTTGCCTTCACCGTCAGCTCACATACACACCTCCCTCTTTTCTCCTCAGACACCCTCCTAGCTGTCACATCTCTGGCTGGTCCCCCTTCTTTAACCCAGGGGGTTTAATTGGGTTATTACTGAAACATATTCATTCACTCCTTATTACGCCAGCCCTCATTTGTTTAAATTATGAGATCAAAATATGACTTCAGCCAGTTGATATAATGAAATTGAAATTAAAATGAATTAGTCTTTCTAATGGTTTCTCCTCTAGGGGACTTTGGGTATGTCCCACCCCACTGCCCAGTCCACTGCTTTGTCACGCTCTGATTGGACAAAATCTGATGCAAAAATCCACGTTATAGACTTTATACCTGAGTCAGATGTTTGCATTGTGAGTTTGTTTGTTGTCTTTATATATATATTTTTAAATCTTCACTCCTGTAGGATTTACAGGAAGTTTCAGTATCTTCTGAACCCGAGACAAGTGTACAACCTGGCCAAGAATGGACCCATGCCGGGGTACGTAGCTCACATAGGAGGTTTGTCAACAACCACATATGCATTTCCTACTATAGTACATGTAATATATCAATTTATATGCTGTGTAGTGATACATGTACTAACTAGACTCAAGTTACATTTAAAAGTCATTTTAATCATTTTCTAACATGTAATATGATGATATTAATTATTATTAACATCAAAACAGAATTCAATTCCTCTTTACTTTTTTATTTTTTTATTTAAACTTACCTCACAAATCATATCGGCTAATGATCTTCTGTTTACAAACGCAGTGTTTTCTGTTGCTTCCATATAATAACCAGCATCACATGCAAGAGGGGCCTTTAGTATTAGACCTTTCACTTGGTTTCCTCACACAGCACAGACACAAATGAGGTGAGTTCACACATAACAAATCCTGGAGATGACAGTATCGTGCCGTAGCCTCAGACGAGTGGCAGCTCAATATGCATAAGCCTGTATGTGAATGGAGAGACGGGGCCTTGGATGACTGACAGATAGAGAGAGGTGAACCTCTCGCCATACCACATGTGATCATGCATACAGACGAGTAGTAGGTACGGGCAGCATCGGGTTTCCTATGGTTCACATCTGTGATTAAGAAAATGAATGGATCATTTACATGCATAAGGCTCCTTCACTTTGCTGTTTGTGCTCGGCGGCGTTCGAACACACAGGAATGCCTCACCGCCGTGCTGCCACGTTGTTTGGCTTTGATTAGATCCTGAAAACAGAATATTTGTGCCTTTATAAAAGATAAATACACAGCGGCACACGCAGGGTGCTGAAAATCCAGTTTCAATCCAAGTTTTTTGGGACTTGACCTTGTGTGCATTCACTGTCTTGTTTCTTTTCTATTGATGGCTCAAACATTACTTGCATCACCAGCAGAGCCAGAGCCTTCTCCTCAGAGCTGAGAACATTCCAGATGACCTCGCTCCACTGTAACCTTGTTAATATTTTGTCAAGTGTACGCAGTGCAGCGCACATTAGTGAGGTGAACGGTCACCGTCGGACACTGCAGGCCGAGGCAGCCGCACGCACTGCTGTCAATTAGCTGCCTCTCTAATGCAATAATGGCAAATTAAGTGTTTGTTTCTTGGTATTTAAATATCCCCAAAGTTGCCTTTCATGTTTGCGGCCGTCTGTTCTGCGTCTAATATGGTTTGCGGTCCCAGTTGGAGAGTAATTGAGCGAATCATTTACCCGCCATACGAGGCTCAGAGGCTGGCTCATTCAGTTAGGGCTTTGTTATTGTGAAGGAACGGAAGAAGTTGGACTGAACATTGCCTGTCATGATCCAATTAGCTCTCAACCAGGCAGGCTAGCTCGTTGAATGAGTAATTGTCAATGCGACATGTGTTATTTTGTGGGATTAGAGGGGGATTGCAGTGGAAACGGTGTTGTAGCAATGAGCTCAAAAATATGTTCATGATGGGCACTTTAAACTTTATACTTTCTCTTATCTTCAAGCTGAATGGTTTATTAAATCTTTATTCCTTTTTAAATCAAAATAGTCAGAATATGAACAAAAGAAATTACTTATTTCTGGAACGATTGAATCATAAAATAAAATCACTTTAGACGGCATAGCAAATTTTTTAAACCTTGAAAGGGAAGAGCTTTAAAATGAATGGTATGCAATGTAGACTTTATTTCATAAGAAGACTATTTGTCGGTTGTTGCTTCTGAGGTAGCCCTTTATTTTGTAATTTTACAGTTTTGTAAAAGTAGAATTTAAGGCAGAGCTGCACAGGTGTTCCTAATGAAGTGCTTAGTGAGTGTATTTATACAAAATATTCAATATAACACAAACAACAGCTTCTTTCCTGAGACCCTTTATATGGATTAGAAAATAAACGAATAGCAAGTTAAGTAATTTTGGAGTTAATTTCATATAATACAAACTTTAACATTTTAAACTAAAATAGTTCACCAGAAGCAGTGAAATGGCGCGAATACAAGAAGAAAATGTATATAGAAAAATGTATAAATTTATAAAATTAAATACAATATTCAGCGCGTTGTGTGGCAGTAATGTGAAAAGCTGCCTTTGTGTTTGTTGCAGGTTGAACTTCTTCAGAGATGTTCCTGATTTCAGAGTGCTGGCCTGCGGAGGCGACGGCACGGTGGGCTGGATCCTGGACTTCATAGGTACGGCATAGCATGTACAATTATTATATAATATGCAAGAATTCAGTCGCTGCACTGCTTCCATAACATAACTAATGTTCATTTTTTAGAGGAATTACAGACAGGGTATAGTGTATGTAAAGTATATTTACTCATGCTATTTTCAGTTTCTGATAACGTGCAACATAGTAAAACTTAAACGCTCCATTTCCTTTTTTGGAAAAAGTGCATTTGTTTTTATTAGTTTTCAAAGCTGGCAGTACTCTTGTTGTTCAGCCTGAAATGGTAAAGCATAGGCTACTTTATGGTTTGTATATAAACACTTTCATTACATCCAACCCTGCGTATTCAGGGGTGGTAAAATAGGATGATTACGTGAGTTGGAAAACAACATATTAGTCATCATTTGAAGAAAAAAAAAATCACCTGGCCTCTTCTATTTGGTCTTGAAGACGTGTTACTTGTTCAGGCTCTCAAAAATTGCCTCAATTTTTTATCAATCAAAACAAAGAGAGGTAATAACCGTCAGGCAAAATGTGTCTCTTGAAATAGACTGTACAACTGGACATTCATATTGACTTGTAGTTTTATGAGTGGGGCTGCAAAATGGATTTGATGCTTTTTTTTGCAAGTCTTGCAGTGAGTTTGTTTTCTTTGTTTGGCCTTGTTTTTCTTTGTTTCGCAATGCGTTGTCATATTTGTCCCGTTGTTCAAGATAAGGCCAACCTGGACAGGAACCCCCCTGTGTGTATACTTCCTCTTGGCACGGGCAACGACCTGGCAAGATGTCTGCGATGGGGAGGAGGTACTTAAAGACATAACAGTGAAATAACATGCCCTGACTTCACTTTATTACAGTGTTAAAGATATACAGTAAGTGTTAATGTCATTGTAAGTATTTGAGTTGACACAGAGCTCTATTAGCAATATTAGAGAAATAAAATACCAAATGGGAACACCCATACTGAAATTATCTGCAGTACATTTCAATACAAAGGATGTTTTTAAGGCCACTATTTGTTTTCATTAGCTTTTTAAATCTAACGTTTTCAAGAAATTATAAATATTCCATGTTTCCATTTATACCAGTCAGTGCAGAAACACCTTTTAAAGCAGAATTCAGACCATTATGGACACTACAACTCACTTTTTCAGCCCATTTTTTATAATTTAGCATCTCCTTGAGACAGCAAATCCTACAGCATCTTATCACTGGCATGACAAGAACTGTGATACATAAACGGTGTTCAGAGGAACTTAACTGAATATTAAATAAATAAATAAAAAGTCAGCAGCATGGAAAAATGAATTTCTGATTGCACAAACTCCTTTTCTGTAGCTATGTTTTGGGAAGAATCGTCATATCAACTATGGTCTGATATTTAACTAACATCAGACAAGCCAAAAGTGGTCCAAGACTTATTTTAACAATATTATGTTGTTCTTCCCGAGGCTATGAGGGTGAGAGCCTCCTAAAGATCCTCCGGGACATCGAGAACAGTACGGAGGTGATGCTGGATCGCTGGAAGATTGATGTCACGCCCACAGACAAGGAAGAGCGAGGAGACCCGGTGCCTTACAGCATTGTAAACAACTACTTCTCCATCGGAGTGGTGAGTCAGACCTCAGTACTGACGGGAATGAATGAACAGTGGGGTCGGTTAAGAAGCAGAGATAATTCATTTTGTTTACCCCGTGCTCACAGACTTCCACAGAAAAACACCCAGACACAGGCACCTTCTCTAATCTTTTACACCAAATTTTGTGTAAATCATGGTGACAAATAGAAAAGGTGCCAGTAAACGGTTTAACCCAGCTTAGACAGAACAAAGACAGAAGACACTGAAATGTAGACCTACACTCTGAAAATTAACTTCCCTCTGTCAATAAAACTTGCTTCTGTTAGTAAGGCTTGAATAAAATCGATGTACAGTACCTGGAGTAAACAGCATAATGACTCAATTTATTTTATGTTTTGATCACAATCTAGTTAGGCCTTTATTGAGATGCACTCAAGTGTCAACCGTATCTGATCGATAAACAAGCCTCGTTGTGTATCTGCATGGTCCACCCATCAGCACCCGCCTGTCCATCTCCACCATAATGACACTGATTTCGTGTAGCTCATGTTAGCCATTACTGATAAATGTCAGGGGGAAATATGGTAATTGACATTTGCAGGTGGCAGAGGATGGAGCCACTTGTCGTTGTTGAGATTCGTATGAACTATGGCAGTGACATAAGTGATGCATGGCCTTACAAATGTTAGTTGAATAACACCTCCAGCCTGGGCCCTTAATGACCATGTTAGAGGATATTAGAGGACAGGTCTTGTTAACATTGTGATAGAGGAGAACACTGTCTGTAATCAGTCTGTAGTGCTGAACATATGGTGACATGTGCAGGGGGAAGTGGGTACCGTGTGAAACAAATCTCTAATCATTCATCCTGTTCATACTGTTTACTGCACATTAATTGCATAGCCTCAAATTGTAAACGCATCCCTTGGGTTTCTTTCCACAGGCCCTGAAAACTGTATTCAACAAGCCACTCTTAAATAAGAACAATCTAGACACTTTAATTATGAAGCATTATAGGCCAATATCAGATCTCTTCTATCTTTTTAAATAAGATCATTGAAAAAGTAGTTTTTTTCATCAGCTGAATAATTTGACAATAAATAAATGTTTTGATTTTCCAGTGAGGATCTCAGTGCTGCATTTGATGGTAGAAAACTGGGTTGGACTGTCTGGCACAGTACTAAATTGGTTTGAATCTTGCTCGACAGAGACTACTTTGTGTCTATAGGTAATCCTATACGTAACCCACTGAGTGAACATAAATGATGTGGAGTTCCCCAAGGCTCAATTCTGGGGCCTCTTCTGTTCAACATCCACATGCCCCCACTGTTTCGGATTATGGAAGTAAAAAGTATCTTACTATAATTTTGCCGATGACACACATAACCATAACACCACAACAGTATGGTCCAATACAAGCATGCCAGAAATATTGGTGTAGTCCTGGACTTATACCTGAAGAATATATCAAGAGTTAAAGGACTTATGTCTTAGCAGGATTTGGGTAAACTTGTCCATGCGTTTATCTTCAGTAGACTCGACTAATGTAAGAAAACAGCAAAGATGCTCTAATTTTATTGGTGTTGGTTTCAAATGTGGCTTTTAACATACTGCAATTTTCTTTTGAATGCTCTTTTAATACACGCTGTACACTAAAATACCCCGAAAACTAAAGTTTTATGCAGTAACGGGAACTGTTGATTCCTTCTTGCTGAATCAAACTTGTATGAGAACATTAAAAGACAACGTGGTTCAGGCCGGCTGGTTCATAAAGTCATTATAACGTATTGTCTTTGCTCTGTTAGTGGGATTAATACCCAGCGTGATGATGACAAATGAAGTTGTTTGTGAGGGATTAGGAAGACTTTGAGCTCTCTATGGATTTGAGTGTAATATAATATTTTGTGACACATTTTGCATCAAATTTTTTTTTAGTTTTCCGTTGAATGAAAAAGAATTACAATAAAGATTATGCGACAAGTCAAGCTAATAATTACCTCAGAGATTATGCTGATGAAGAGAAGATTGTTTCTGTAATGAAACAGTCGAAATCAAAAGATCAGCAGTAGCAGCCGCCACGCACAGCAAGTGTTACCAACGTATGCTTGAATTTGAAGTAATTTATTGACAACTTAAAGTCACATAAAATGTGGTAAGGGGATGACACGTGTCTGTTTTATCTCATACAGCTTACATCAACAGTGCCTGAGAAACAAATTTCAATTCCAGGTGAAAAATAAGAAGGACCATCTTTTTTTGTGTAAATTCTTCCAGGCCAACCTTTTACCATCGCCCAGTGGGATTGAGAATTAATGACGCCATCCCTTTGGGAGGATGTGGAAGTGACGTGAAGTGTAATGATCTCAATCAGGGCCAGGGGTGAGAGACAGAACTAATCACTGAGCGCGCTCCACTACCATAATGCAGTCAGTCGCCCTAATGACCCTGGCGCTCCTGTCAAAGCCATTATTCTCCCCCGTTGTGAAAGGCACATCAAACCGCTGGGCCCCACTCATAATTGGACTAAACTTTGAGCTATGAGAGGACATTACACATGTCCTGTATTAATTTGGGTGCCAGATTTTTACATTGGTAATTATTTGAGGGCAGCTGGGGGGAGAGAGGGAGTGAGTGAGGAATGTGTCGTAACATTATATTCTGGGTTTTAGCATTTTGTTTTCGTACTGGCCGAAGTTTGGTTTCATTCCTTATTGAGAATTATTCCGCAAATAGCCCACTTAGGATGCGTTGAGGCTTTTGGAGAAAATTCAATAACTTGTGTTTCAATCCAACTGTGATGTCACAGCGTAAGATACACTCGGCCTTTAGTAAAACCATACCGTAATAATATTATCATATTAGTGCTTTAAAAAAATGTCTGAAAGAATGATTCTAAGTACACAGAAATTTAGAACGAACAAATTAAATGACAATTTATGTTTTAGGTGTGGAGTTTTATCTGGTGTAATGCAGTTTATTGCACTCAACATCAATCTTAATATTTTGTATTGCATGTTCCATATGTGCCAGATATATTTCCATATACTGTATATCCATATTAAAAATATTATATAAAGTTATATTAACTATTCTGTTCTACTTGATATTGATTTCAGCTATATTGCAGCGTTAGGCCGCTTTATTTTAAAAGTTTTACCGCATAAAGCGCACAAATGCAACATCAGTGTTGGATGACAAAGTGCTTTATCCACTTGCTTGAAATCACTGTTTACTGTTGCAAAGCCACAGCTTCACTTGTACACATCTCAGATAATAGAGCCCAAACCAAAGGGGAGACAACCTCTCTTCACTTTTGCTCTTTTGTTTGCAGCTATTGTCCTGTTTGTAAGAAAATCAACAGTCTCTCAGATATATCCATCATTTCACCTTTCTGGCTCGCGTTGGAAGCGTGAGGCGAGTCTGCGGGGATCTTGAAGGATTCTTTTGGTCTTCTGCTTACAGCGTCTTGAAGAGACATCAAGAGAAGCTCCATTGATTTTTTTTTTTTTCTCCCCCCTCCCCCCTCTTTTGGGTTCTTCTAAATTTCTGTACAGAGAGCTAGCAGGGGGTCCTCCCTGTAGGTGCTGTTTCAATAGTGCCACTCAAAATGGAGTGGGTCAAAACAGATTGCTTTAGCAGAGGGGGAGATGAACAAGCCCACAAAGTTTACTGCAACTTTCTCTCACTTTTTCTTGAGATGTTTTCGCTGTGTTTCTTAGAGTTTGGTCTGAGTTTTTTGCTAAGGCCTTGCCAGCATTTTTTTACTATCACTAAAGTGGAAATTAAAGGAAATGTCACTGTTGTTGGCCCCACTATACTATCACAATATGTTCATGAGGTCCTCTGGATACTTTGTGACATAATTGATCTCGTACACTGTATATTTTCATTTTAATTGAAATGTTCAAAAGCTATATATATGTATATTATTACAGTTTATCGCTCATTATTCTCGTTATTCTCATCCCATGTACAGTTGGTATGAAAGGGAATCTCTACATATCAAAGTCTGTTTTGTGGAAGAAAAAAAGTTGTAGAAAACTTTTTTGTGACTGAAAAATTGCCTTAAATGATGTCACCTAAGTCGGTGTGAGAGTGAGAAAGAAGTGAGGTTACCAGACCAGCGAGCAGCTCCAGGCTACGTTAGCCATTAATTGCATAACGTACCCAAATCTACAACCAAACTGTCAGCGGTTGAGTTGCATTGTGGGCAGGTTTTAACAGGAAATAAGAATGTGAGGAATAAAAGAATACAATCAATTTTAATACTTTTTTTTTTTTTTTTTTTACTGTCGAGGGGCTATTTCACAAAAAATGCAACTTGAGATCATTTTCTCCGTGGCACTATTTGCAAAAACACATTGGCACTATTTGCGATCTACGTATAAGCAGCCCTGGCAAAGTTCCCCAGGAGCGCCATGCTAAATCTGGGGAGTCCTCTTTTAACATGATCCAGATAAAATGCCCACAAACAGCATGTGTGTAACAGGTTTTCTGTCTCATTTTAAAGTAATTTGCTGTCTATTAGCAAGCTACATCATATGGATTCACTATAAATACACATTATTCTCTAAATTCACGCTTTCATACTAGATAACAGTCTTACCAAGCTGAGATGGTGTTAAGATACTGGTGAAGTGTCTCCACCAGTAACACCACACTAACATATGTAACATGAACTGTATCACGTTAACACTAAGAACTCAAATGTGGCTACATGGGGTTTTTTTTTTGCCCCAGGTCACAAAAAGGGAGGGAGAGAGAAAGATGGGGGGAGGGGGGGATCAGAAAGGGTGAGAGAAAGGTCGAGAGTGACTTATAGAGAGTCAGAGAGAGGCAGACGAGGTGGAGGAAGGGAGAGAGAAAACAACTCGGTTGCCGGGGTGTCTGCAGCATCCTGTAGGTTAGTAGGGAGCTGTGATTACTCACAATGTGTGTTTAATTAATTAGCCTGTGTGGAGATAGCGTACTGTTCATCAGGCTTTCTGTCAATACTGCTCCATCCCCAGCTCCACCCTGCTGCCACCCCCTGCACACAGCTCCTTTCATCTTATAGAAATATACGCAAGGTGTAACTGCACTGTATGGGAAGTTGTGAGAGTTGTGTAACAAGGAGAAAGTTACATTGGTTGTAAAACACACACACACGGATATATATACAACAACATATACAATTGAAAATGGCGCATTAAATCCTTATAGGTACAGAAAAGGTAAACATCTAGAGCTAAAAACAGGAGGTGTTACGTTTTTTCCTACTTTATTGGACATGCATACAGTGCACACTGACTCCAGGATGTAATATGGGCAAAAACAACTTTACGACTTTAAATTTGAAATGAAACTCGACCTTCAGATGTTGTCAGTACCTTAACTAAATATTTGACTCTCTTTCAGGACGCCTCGATTGCACATCGTTTCCATGTTATGAGGGAGAAGCACCCTGAGAAGTTTAACAGCAGGTATGTTTGTGACAAACTCAACACCTGCTCAGTTTGATTCCATCCATCCATTTTGACTGTCAGTGGATTCAAACTTAGGACCTTCTTGCTATGAGGAAACTGTGCTTTACCTTTTAACCTGCTGTTCAGTTTTAATCTAAAAAAAATAAAGCTAATACAATAAAAGTACAGCCGGGGCTTAAAACATAATGAAATAAAAAGCCTTGCAGCAAAAGCAATTAAAGTTTAACCAAAACAAATCAGTTTATTAAGTAAAACCCTTTAAAATATATTCTGTGTGTGAGTCTACGTGTACCGATGCATGTTTTGACCCAGTCGTGAGTCACTGCTAACCTGTGATTACTGTATGTTGGTTTTAAATAGGTGTTGTAATGATTTCACGTGGTGTCTTATCTGTACTCATTATCACATTCTGCTCTCAGTTCCTTGCATATTTATCTTAATGAGTGAAATAAAAAGTCTATAAGTCTTATAAATAATTTTCTTCATGTGAAAAACCCATAATTGGTATAATAATATATTGCAAATATTATGCTTATCAGGAGTTTTAAAACTTACAAATTGACTTCACAAAGGCTACATTAATTAAAAAACACGCCGAATTAAAGTTGCAGGTCCTAATAAACGGCACTTTTTAGAAGGAATTTCAACATGTTTGTCTCTTCAGAAGAGATGTACATATGTCCAAAGAACAAGATAACGCTAATTTTATTGTATGCAATGAAAAGAAATCAAACTGTACTCACAGTCTAAATAAACCTGCAGTGCATCTGCAGAACCTCTGTGTTGCCTCTTCATGACAACGTGGAGCTCAGAGTGACGAATGGACAGGCTTCATATTTAGCATTCGTGATTACCTTGCCGAGATGCGTTCACCTTTGGAGACGAACAAATGTGGCATCTATGTTTCCATCAATATTTAACATCTTCAATACGTCTCCACTAGCGCCAGCGAGTAATTGTAGGCCTAATTGAATTTGCTTGGCTAGTTTGACATCATGGATCAGTCAGACTGATGACACACAGCCTCCTAATAATCCCATTTGTACTCATTATCATATTTTACCCTGGTCTTAGTACAACATTTAGCCAACTATCTTTCTGCTGCTCGTTGCTCGTATACGCAGACATGACAGCGAAATGATCCAAAGGGAAGTAAAGGGGGTTTCGAATAAACACAGACCTGTCATATAATGGTTACAGATGCTTACGAGGGATGTGCCACCGCGTTGGAGAAATGCCAACGAGCAGGAGAAACTGTAACGTTATTAATTCTGCATTTCTCAATTAAGCAAAGGGGCTGTTGAGTAGTCATCATCATGTTATTACTCAACACAGATGTGTCTTCTTCTCCTCTTCCAATACTGTTTATTATATGCTTAGAATTAAGTATAAATATGTGTCCAGTATCTTAAAATCCTAATTTTTCATGTCAACCCCTGAATAGTTCTTGTCTTATCAAATGCAGTATTATTTACTTTCTACATCTACATACTGGATACATGATCTGCATCCCTGTTGATTTGCACCATTTTAAGCCTTTGTGAAAAATGATTGAGATATTTTAAGAAAATTATTCTGTCTGTTATTTGAATCCCATTAATAATTCACGAAGGGGAATGGGTTTAGGATCTCTCTATTATACACTATCCTTGCCAATTCAATAATGCATGATTATAGTTTTTCAAGGTAGCATAGATTTTGTTGGATTTGTCCAAAGGGCTCGTGTCCATTGGAAGTATATTGCAACTTATCACAGAGTCATTTTGCTGCAGCTGGAGGCTCTTTCTCAGGAACTGGAAGGTCTTTAGTGACAATAGAAGGGAAGTGAAGCGTTTCATGAAAGATTTTATTTTGTCCGAATAAATGAAAAGACTAAAGAAATTTCCAGCAACTGTCATGTTTTTGATGAGTTCAAGCTTCATGGAACCAGTGGTTGAAGTATTTAGGTCTTTTTTTACTTTAGTATCAGAAATACCACACTGTGAAAATACTTAAATACAAGCAAATGTCCTGCATTTAAATGAAAGTATGTAAGTATTATCAGCAAAATATCAAAAGTAAAAGTACACACTATGCAGAAAATGCTCCCTGTTAGTGTTTTTCTCTTGTATATGATGTGCATTTTTTTTAGCTACTTCAATGTACTGCTGGTAAGTTTAATCTGCAGTAAAGCATCACATTCGTTTCACACACAAATGACAGAGAACAGATACATCAGCTTCACATGTGATATTACACACGTTCTTCCAGCTGTGCAGTCTCTGATGTTAACACCTTACAACCGTTACACATCCTCTTCCAGCATTGAATTACTGCAATACCTGATACATTTATCATATATTTTTTTTAACTTAAAACTGAAATATCCTATTTTTCTGTGCTTTAAATGCATATAGTTAGTTACTAAAGCAGATTTTGATGTGTTTATTTCCTGATGTAATAGTGGGATAAATTGTTTCAGGCCAATTTTTGTGCACACAGAAAATTTTTAAATATCTGTTTTTAAATAAAACAATGATAATATATATTCTTATAAATTGCATTCTGCTGTTTCTCAGTTCAGAATATTTGACATCAATTTAAAGTATTACATAAAAAGTATTTTATACTTTTTTCATCCCGTTAGAGTCCCGCAATCCTAACACACTCTGCCTGATTTATGTTATTATTTTAATATATGCTAATAGATAAAAAATATAGAAAATACATTTTTTAAAAATATGTTTATTCAGTGTTTATTTTCATCTATTTTCGTCTTTTTTTTATTAATATTATTTCGAGTATTTTTTTGCCCTTGGACATGTTTCAAGGTCAAAACAAATGAATGTTAATTTTTAGTACAAGTTGGAAAAACGAAAATGTCAAAATTTGAGCTATTAGGTTTTAATTCGACAGCAGTAATGGCTCCATATGTACTAAATCTATACATTTTGTCCCTGGTTTGACCTTAAAGAAACTAAATATTTAATCAGCTTTAATTACCAACCAAACAACATCATGTAGCTTTTCTTAATTATAAAATAAGGAGATTTTGTTGATGAAATGCAGAGGTCATACACTCTCGTTCCTCCCTTCATTTCTCTCATTCTATCCATCTTCTGTATTTGCACCTTGGGGTGATTACCAGGGTGAAGGTGTGAAGATTTGACACTCGGCAGATAGATTCATTTACTGCCACTGCCGGACCTGGAGGTGATAATGAGGTCGAGGATTAAAAGCAGACAATCAGTCGGCCCGTGACGAGGGCTGCGTACGCCACCTCCTCCCCCATCGCCACTCCTCCTCAACTGCCTTGTTAAAATATACTACTCCCTTTTCCCCCTACTTTTTTTTTTTTTTTTTTTGCTGATCTCCCATGTAATTACACACTAATCTCTGACTCTGAGGGAAAAGAGATGGATAGCAAGAGAAACAAGAAAGGGAAAAAAGAAAGAACTTTGCGCTATATCTGTTCTATAATGTAACTCAAAGGCATCATTTCTGTATTTGCGTTGGTTTTAAATTTATTGTTTGGTTTGTGCAGTTGACAACCAGGTGAACCAGAATATCTTAAAACCATGTCAATAGATCTTAATGAAATTCAATGACATGTTAAATCCTGAGGCAAGAAACCGGTATACGGATGACAGTAATGGCTGCCATCTTGTCTGCAGCCAGCTTGTCTTGGAAAATCTGCTTAGCCAATTAATGATTAAAATTGGCCACCAGCTGATGCATGTAAGCGATTGGCCAACAGGGCTGGATGACATCACGCTTAATTACAAAAAGAAAAGTTGAGCCTATTTCAACTTTTGTTTTTCCTGCCAGAGCACACAGGCCAACATTTTGATTCACATTCACATTGAGGTTTTTCGTCCCTCGGGATCCAACTTTGTACCACTTCTCTGCGTGTTTTGCTTTGCACTAATCAGACAACATCACATCTTTGAGGGAAACCATCTGATTTGGGACCTTTTAGCTGCAGTGTGAATGCTGCTGTGGCTTCACCTGCAATGTTTGTTTATTCTGTGGCATCAATCATGGCACCTTGATGTTCCCATGATATTTGCTCTGCATACCCAGATCTATTTTTGGTCCTGAGACACATAACACCATCAGCACTCTCCTCCAGAGCCGCTCTGCCCCCGTGCGCCCACAGGCTCTCGCTGTGCTGTGTAACCATCCTGAGTTAACCTTTCCTGAAGGCACAGGGAAGCCCAGGCATGGAGCACTCTTTAGCATAATGAGTATGTTCATCAAAGCACTGCGATGTGCTGGATGGGGCCGCCGGATTCACCAACACACTCGCGCTAATGTGTGTCTACGCATATACGTGTGTGCGTGTTTTCCCGCTGAGCTGGGAACAGGGCCACAGGTGATGGCACACTAAATTACACATGCACACACACTCATTTACACACACACACACACACATATGCATGGTGGACCTCAGTAGCGACCCGCCCTCGGACCTCATTTGAGGATGAAATCGTTTATGTGACCAAAGTGTCATCTATAATTAATGACCACTTGTGTGTAATTTAGAGGGATCTCACCTGTGGCCCTGTCCCCAGCTCAGTGGGAAAACACACACACACACACACACACACTCACTCACATGACATTGCAAATACAGTAGTCAAGCTGAGAAATAGGAGAAAAAAATCATATAATGAAAAACATATTTTGATAATAATAATAATAATTAATAAAGATAAACTGAAGTTTTTTTTTTTTGTTTTTTTTTTCAAGATTCGAAATATTGTGTTTAATGACTTCGAAGCTCTCTGATGCTACAACTCTGATCTGTGGGAAGATCACACTTTAAAGTCCAACTGAAATTAAATCTGACTGTATTAGAAAAAAGAAAAAAGTCAGTAGCTAAGAGGAGACAAGTCAAAAATTGAGTTGAAGCGGTCATCATGTTGCACGCTGCTTTAAAATGAAGATGTGAGCAATGATTGACAGTTATTCTGCTTTTTAAAAAGGTGTCTCTCAAAAAGCTAGTTGGGAAAGATCACCGACTCAATTGCACTTTCACCAACAGAAACGTCTCCCAGCTGATGTGTTGCTGGAGGTGTCAGACCTCAGATAAACACGTTGCTAAAATGCCCCGAGGTTCGTGAACAATATGAAATCATTAATTAACAACATTGCTTTGTGAAGTTCATTTCAGTTGTCTCACAACTTCTAAAATGAAAGGTTTGATTCAATACATAACGGTGGTACGGTCTCACTAATGAGATTCAGGGGTTCATTTTAACTTTTTAATTATTGCAAATACTTGTTTTTAACTTTAACCTATGTTCATAGGGTTTGATATGAACTGTTAACTGGTTGCTGATGAATATTATGTCAGATTTTCATTTGTAAATTCATATATTTGCAGGTCAGAAGACATTGAGGTTAAAACTGATCTGAATTTGCTGTGAAAGTCTTGAAGACTTCTTGGTTGCACGTACAGTAACTAATGTTTCAAGAGCATTTCAATTACTAATTTCAGGAAGGAAAAAAGATTCAGATGTCATGCTTACCCTTTCACTTCAATGTCATTTAAGCAGTTTACTTTCAGTATTTGTTCTTAAAGTTGCTGGATATTTTATATCAGTATCAGTATTTTTGATTTATAAAAAACAACAAGAGAAGCAGCCAGGAATTATTGCAGTGCAAGTAAAAGAAATACATTTTTCAAACCGCTGCATCTCTGAAGGCAAGACGATGCCACTCGGGTCATTTCTCAAACTGCCAGATGTAGTCGGAGCGCTCTAGGCGGTGTCATGTTAAACAAAACAGTGCGTTGATGCAATGCACAAAGAGTTGGTTATGTCAATGCAATATTTATCACCTCTGATCAAGAAGAAATTAGTGCGAAAATAAGGTCGTAGATCATTGTGGGTTAGATTAAGTGTCAGAGAGGGGGGAAAAAAAAAAATCAATGGCGCGGTGCCTCGCGTTCAGTGTGGCCAGTGGAAAGAGCATCTGTAGGTGCTGTGGCCTCAGGACAGCGGCGGACGCTGAAGCTTATCGCCTGTGACATCCTTTAATATGATGACCAAGCAGTGGTGGCTTGATGAACATGGCTGTATTGTTTAGATTCAGGCTGTTTTTCTGTTGTCTCTCAGCCAGACACTTTGTATTTGTCGACTTTTTCTTTTTTTGTTTCGTTTTGTGATTTTGTTTTGTGCAAATAAATGACATCACAGCAGCTCTGGAAACCTGAGCCACTGTTTTCATTTGGTGTGCCAGCTGTGACTACAACAGCTCATCTCATATTCCACACCGCTAAAGTTATTATTGCAGTACACTTTGCATTGATACACTGCACGTAAAATCACAACAGAGGCTTTGTACTGTAGCTACTGTGAGAATTGAAAACCTGCTTCATACAGTACGCTGCTGGCTACAATGCTTTTTCCTGAATGAACAAATTACTTCCACAGATAGTATAATGAATAAACTTCTAAGATGTCCTGGAGCTTAAAATCAGCCAACAGTTTAAGGAAATGGGCGCTTTATGTTCACTTTTATTGCACTTACCATAAAGTACAATCTTCCTAATCTACTTTAAAAGTATCATCTTACTCAAATGGACTCCCTATTCATCCTAGGACAAGCTGGCCACTGTTGAAGATGCTCCTCACAGTCAGTATGTCAGATGAGTCCACTGTTGGTCGGTATATAACAAATGACAATCTGATCCGGGCAATGGGATGCTCCTAATTACCTAATGAACAGGGACAGAAGGTGATTTGTTGCCATGGTGCGCTTGTTAGGTTAAGTGGTGGGAATCGACAAGACAGTCAGACGTCGTCTTGCTGTTTCTGTTAGAAAGCGTCCTGCATTTAGCGTCCAGAAATTCAACTTTGATGAGAAACAAGAGTTTTTAAGAGATTATTTGAATCTTAAATTGTTTTTTTTTCCACTCAGGTAAAACTCAACAGGTGAATAATGTAGCACCTTACAGACTGTAGTTTTCCCCTCTCAGTCCACTGATCTTGCTTAATTCACACAATTTGATCACTAGACTGTGAAAGTTTATTCTCCAAAAATAATTTAGCGTCTGTACAGGTGATACCTTTACAGAACAGGTGTGAAAATCCTAGTTCTTTCTGTTACTTTCCGCTGGTTTTTGCCATCTTTTCACATTGGTTTCAGACAGGCAGGCTTTTGAATACATACCAAACATACTGAAACCAGCCTCAACAGAGCAGCAGAGCCGTAGGAAACATAACACTGTCTGTATACGGCTTCACTTTCTCCATCGATCACCCGCCACCAGTTTTGAATATACTTTTTGTACTTCATTTGTTTGTTTGCAAACACTGCTCAGGCCTGCGTTCATGTTCTACTGCAAAGATTCACTCAGTTTTCCCTCCTGACTGCTGAGCTTACTGATGATGATGATGATGATGATGATGATGATGAGATATAAGGAGGTGGTGTTGTGGAAAGCCTCTCAGCATGGCCATGTCGCCCTCCTGCATCTTCCCACCTCCCTTTGCTCGCATCTCTCAGCTATTGACCATGTTGCACATTATAAATCAACTGCGAGTTGGGCTACCTTGCAAGTACTCTAATGAAAGCTCATTTATAAAGTGGCTAAATGGTCCTGACAAAAGTCCTAATGAGGAAATCAATAATTCAGTGATTGTTACTCTGCTTATACTAATACGTCCCTCTTGTAGTGCTTTGATTCAGCTAAGAAAAGGACATTTTTTACCGGGTTCAGTTCTGCGTGTCAGCAGTTGTAGGTTGTTTTTTTTGTCCTTGAAGCTTTTGGATGAATTGTGTGCCGTTATCTGTTGTTTCTTTGAAGAACCTAACCTGGATTTATTTTTATTTTTTTGTTTTGTTTTTCAGAACCTCTGAGACTTTGCTGATTATTTATTAGTTGCATTACAGAATAAACTAAAGCATTCATTAAGATAAAATACAAGAACCGTTTTAATAAAAAGAAATATTGATGTTCAGTGATTTTAAATAGATTCCAGTTACTGAAGTGGTTGTAATAAACTTGACTTACAGTATTTCTCAGGCGTGGTGAAGCTTGCTGCAGTGTGTAAGAAGAGGTTTGGATATCCACCACGAAAAGTAGTATGAAACACGTTTCATTGAGTAATTCACCTCAGACCGCTGGAAAAAGTTAATGTCAACTTAAACTTAAACACAGGATTGAATTTACGATGTTGAGTAAGCAGTTTGAAAACCAGCTGGGATGTTGAAGGCGAATCAGTGCTGTGGGAGAATGAGCCTCTCCCATCATATATTTTTAAGGTCGGTTATTAACATTTTCAGCACCTTTGAGCCTCCACATATTCCTCTCCTGTACCTGCAGCCATTGTCTTGTGCTCCTAACACTTTTTCACCTTGTGATGTTGGTCAACACTATGATCTTCAGCAATTTATCAGATTTCTGTTATGTTGTTTTCAGGAATTAATGGAGCTCAGAGGATGATTTGTCATGATATGACCCTCTGACATTTTCTGTAGTGATGAGTTGTTGTTTTTTGTTTTTTGTATACTGTGGATGAGCAGACTTTTAACCCAAAGTGAGTTGCTTGTTTTTCTAATCATTACTATTTATCTACTCCAGAAGATAAATAAGTTAAAAATGATACGAAACAAAACCAAAAGCAACAAATCCACACAGGTTCACACTGGACACAAAGCCTGTGTGGACTGATGATTATTGCTTATTTATATAGATTGTTTACCTGTTATTGCTTTTTCACACTTTCACTTTACCTGGTCAAGTAAACAAAATTAAAATAAAATAATTCAATCCTTGCATACCTTACACTTCTTTATGTGATTTAAATCTGCAACTTTTAGTAGGAAATTAACCACCAACTATTTTAATTTTAAAATAATCGTTTTGGTCATTTTTAAAGTAAAAATGCCAAACATTCGCTGGTTCCAGCCTCTCAGATGTGAGGATTTTATGCTCTCCTTTGTCATACAATAGTAAACTGAATATTTTTTGGTTTTGGACTATTTGGTTGAACAAAAAGAAGACATCACTGTAGACTGAGAGACATTGTAATGAACATTTTTCACTATTTTCTGACAAAATACTTAATTAGAAAAAAAAATCATTTATTGCAACTCTACAGTGATCAATAATAAATTTTTCTAGTTGTTCAAAGCAAAAAAAAAAACTGATGCATTGTGCTCACTCACGTTAAAGAGAGTAATTAAAATTTCAAAACCTTGCTGGGGAAAAAAATAAAAAAGTTTAATCAGCCACTTTCAAATATAAAAACATGTTTAAATGACAAAAGTCTCTGTTTACATGATTAGCACATATACACAAAATATACAAATTAAAACTATAGTTACAATATCTAATCGCTACTCTAGTATGAAAAAGACGGTAGCGTTTTATTCTTGTAGCCATGAGAGAATATAACCGTGGCAGTGTACGGACAGATGGTGACTCAGCCCCGCCGTGAGTTCATTGATCATCATCCTTAACAATGGGAGTGTGTGTGTGCTGTAGGAAGCCAGGGGAGCAGCACCCCAGTCCTCTGTTAATTGCAGGGGCAGTTAGATTACCCTCCTACACCCCACACTGGGCCTTAATGTTGGGCATCGGTACCCACTGGACACCCCTCAGATGCCTCCTTAACTGGCTGTAGATCCATCTTTATGCTTCAATATGTGATTAATTGGCCACATTATGCATTGTGTGGAGATTAATGACTGTGTGATTATGGTCAGCGGTAAACATTAGAGGTGTATTTCCTGTGTAGCTTTTCAAGCTTGAATCAAACACTGACTCACCTTTACAGAGTCGTCTTTCTATTTCTTTTTCATAAGCTGAGAATATAAGGGACTAGAAACAGAGAGGAGTGTACAAGCTTCAGATTTTGATGTGGGGAAAACACTCCTATGTTTCCTCTTTTCTTGTCCCCCTTGCAGTTCCTGTTGTCTTGTATTTTCAGAACAAAGAATAAGCTGTGGTACTTTGAGTTCGGCACTTCGGAGACCTTTTCGGCCACATGTAAGAAGCTCCACGACTTTCTGGAGGTTGAGGTAAATCAAACCGTGTATTTTCTGTTTATAGAGATGATATGCAAGGGAATTCATCACCTCTTTTACATGAACGTCCAGTTTGAATCCCAAACAGTTCATGTTATTAAGAATATTTAGTACTTTAGTAAGAATAACGGTGCCTGTTAAAAATATTCTGGTCAACCCTTGTTCCATAAATAGCCCAAATTTGTACCAGTTTCAGATTCACCCAGACAAAGTGTTGATGTGTGAAGGCTATCTGTGCACCTCCCCACCCACTTCTCACTGAACCTCAGTTCAACACACAGGTAATTAGCCCTACACGACCCTGCTGTGTGCGATATTGAGTGATAATGAAGATGGTGTCTATACGATTCATCTTCCCCCTTCTCAGAGCTATCCACACAGTGCAGAGGTCTTTATTAATTAGTGTTGGTTAAGTACCTACTGGAAGAGAGCTTGTCTAGATGGTGCAGGGTCCACTATCTAGAGCTGATGGTGCATCCTCCATTCTGGTTTGACTCTTTGAGGGTAATCAAATCTTGTTGATTGTTAATTCATATCAATCCTATAATGACAAATGTGTGCTTAAATTTATTTTCTATTTGTATTTCTTTCTCCTTCCTGAAAGTGTGATGGTGTTACTCTGGACCTGAGCAACATCTCCCTAGAAGGCATCGCCATTCTCAACATTCCCAGCATGCACGGCGGGTCCAACCTTTGGGGCGAGAGCAAGAAGAGGAGGGGTAACCGCAAGGGAGGGAAAAAGGGCCAAGACAAGAGGACGCTGGTGATCGACCCCAAAGAGCTCACGTTTGCAGTTCAAGGTAGCTTCGACACCATCAGAATTAATACGTTTGACTGTTTTATGATTGTTAGAGCACAAATCCACAAACTGGAAACCACATAAGAGATTTAGTATATAGTATAAATAATCTGGAGAGCAGCTTGGATCTGAGATGTCAATCCATCTCTTAACTGTCCAATATTTTGGTTTTTGACCAACAAATTCACAGCAGCCTCATCTGTGCTTCATCTTTACTGATAATAAGCAAATATTAGCTGGATAACACACTAAACTCATGGCTGTAGTCTTCTTTTAAACACTCTTAAAAAAAACTGAACACATTGTGATGTAATTAGTGAACAGTACTTACAAAGACATGGTCGGACAATAATACTGGAAGTGAAACTGGTTTATTTAAAGCAAACATCAGTCTGTGTCCTTTCTAAACTTTTGACCAAACTTTTGCTGAGTGTATAAATATTTCATGGATGACAAGGTGAATCACAGCTAGCAGATTTTGTTTGCTAAGAAAAAGGTACAATCATGTCACTGTTTGAAAGTGTCACTTGTGTATTAATGGTCTCTGTAGTGCCAGTGGACATGCTCAGTTAATAGGATCAGACTGAGGGGGGGTGCTGGGCATACCCCTGAATCCATTTATGTCAGAAGGAAACCCGTCAATGGGAATATATGAATGAATGAAGCAAAATGAGTCAGATGGTAACTAGTAAAATAACACAAGCCCCCTAAAAGACTTAAAACATATCATGATAACTGTGGTAGAAGGAAAAATTCCTTCCTTCTTCTACTGAATTAAAGGTATTAATACCACAAAGGAATAATCCTTAATCACATCCTGCATCATCATGCAGTCATTGTAATAGGGGGTCATTTTGCTGCTGTAGGATTTTAATCGAGCGCCTGATTTACTGACGATGAGGTTGATAATTTGGATTTTAGTCATAACTGTTTGCTAATTTATGATCAGGTAAAGTTTTCAGTTTGTCCAAAACGACCAAATACCTGCTTTACTCAGCTAATACTCAGCTGTACTGTACTGTAATGCTAGCATGCTAACATGCTGAACTGAACATGGAAAATGTTTACCTGCTTAAAATCAGTTTGTTAGTGTTTTCATTAAGGGCATGTTAGCATGCTAATGTTAGCATTTAATGTTTGTATAGTCAAGTTGAGTTTTCATGCTCAAAAAATAATTACATACTTTTTAAATTAATATCAGGCTGAAACGAGGCAGGTTTTTTTTAAGGATTTCTTTTTGCTGATGAGAATATTTATCTCATGTTCAAATGCAAAGTCGTTATGAGAAAATGGAAAAAAAAAATCAACGAGAAATGTTTATTTTTGTATTTTATTTTCTATTTTCCATCATGTCAGAACAGTTGCCTGTTCAGGTGATACACAGTATGCTTTTCGGTTTCCTGGTGTGATGGTGTGTTTGTACCTGGGGATGAAGTGGATGTTACAATCGTTGTCGAGCTTGAAACATGGCGAGTCAGTGAGGCTCTCCAGACGTGGGCGCCGGTGATCCCTTATGAGACTTCAATGGTCAGAACGTAACTGTTGGAAAAAACAGATGTTTGTTTTTCCCTGATGTGATTCCTGCCTTTAAGGGGCTTTGATCATAAAATGCTGTTAAATGTGTCAATACATGTCAAACCAATTGTGAATTTAATGAATCATTTGATCTTTGGAAATTCCTTCAACCTCTCAGATGCTGCATGAACTTATTCTTCTTTTTCTGGGTGATAAATTCAGGTTAATCTCTAATTTACAGGAGCAGCGTTTGCCGTACTTGCGATCAGAAAACAGAATAAATGTTTTCAAACTAGTAAAGTTGAAAAGAAACAAAATCACATAAATCACAGCAGGGACAGTGAGTGAGTGCTAAAAGACAAAAAGGCCTCAGTTTTAAAATGAGTAGCTCAATCAAAACAAAGACACACAACTGCTGCTGCTTGTCGAGACGTTTGTGAGGCTGCTGATGTGAGTTTCCTTAATAAGATGATGTGCGGCAGTGTGACACAGATGGCAGTCTGTGAGGGAGATAGTTGATCAATTCAAAGCCCGACATTACTACGATGAACACTCCATTAATCCCTGAATAATAATCAATCAGTTTGGTGTTTGTGGTTTAAAAAAAAATAAAAAGTCACAGACTGAACCTGGGAACGCACTTAGTGTAAGTGGGGAGTGTGTGTTTGTGCCCATTTGTGTCTGTGGCTGTTTATTGATTTGTGTGTGTGTGTGTGTGTGTGGGCGTGCACCTGTATGTGTGAATGGATGCCCTTGTGGAAGGTGAGCCGGCCTAACTTGTCAGATCAAGAGAACGGCGTATTTAGAGGTAAACACAGGAGTGCATTAGCCCAGAGGGGGCACCGCTGAGCACAACACACAGATCAAACTGTTGGCTGGGATTATTGTGTGTGTGTGTGGATGAGTGTGTGTGTGTGTGGATGAGTGGGTGAGTGGGTGGGTGAATGTGTGGAGGGTGGCTGGGGGGATAAAAAAAAACCTGACCTTTCGGGAGCTGTTAAATCGTCCCGCTGGTGACGCCAGGAGACAAGCCCCTCAGGTGGAAGGGAATGGCTACGGAGTGAATTATTTAGAATGGGACTGAGGTTTTGAAGGGGGAGGGGGAGGGGGAGGAGGAGGTCCATGTGTGGGTTGGAGGGTGCTGGGGGGGTCGATGCTTGGGACTGATGCCCCGTGACAAGCCCCATGAAGCTTTCATTGGAGGATCGGCCTCCACACATCTTCCCTTTCTTCCTCCTCCCGCCATTTCTCTTCAGTTTAACTTTCACCTAATCTGCTGCTGGTCCTGCTGTCCCTCTTTTATTCCTCCACTCTCAGCCTGTCGCTCCACATGTGTCAGTGCAGCCGCCGCCCTCGACAGTCCCATGTTTGACAGTGACAAGGACGCCACACTCTGCAGAAATTAAAGCCACAGCGTGGCTGTTGTGAATCTCCCGTATGTTCATTCATTCATATGATTGTCTCACTCATTCTGCATCGTCACCCCCACGTCAGCGTGTTGTGTTGTGTGTTTATCACAGCCAAATACTGCCTGCATCACACATAATGTTGATAGTATGAAAGGTTTATATTTAGTCATTGGCTGCTTGTGTTTATAATTCAACCTCTTTCTTGTGTAAACATATATTTAGGTGACTCAAGCCTTCTCAGGGAAGTAAACATGATGGCTTTTTCCATATTTGTCCACTTTCAATTATTGTTCCAGGTATTATTTGAAACTGTACTGTAAGAAATAAAGGCTGGTGATTCAAATAAAAATAAATTCATCAATAAATCATTTTAGATTAAATCTGACTTTAAGTCACTAAGATCTTTATTGAAATAATTTGTCTTCACTTTATTAAAATAGGTAATGATAACTTTCAGAGAGCCCAACATGGTAGTATGTTATTATTTACCTCTTTACTTTAAAAAACAAGCCAGTACGCAACATCTGAAAGGAATCAACACTTTGGGAAATACAAATCAAAGTGTAAAAATAACAATTTGTAGTTAAGCTACGTGTGTCTGGGAACTGTACTTCCTGGAGTCTTTGCTGGTTGCCGGGCAACCTTGTCACAGCAACAAGATTTCTGGCAAGAAAGCAAAAAAGCAACTTATTACACTATACTGTTGAATAGTCTAGACAGTATCACGAAATGTGTTTTCTTTTGTTTTGTTATTGATAGTTTTTTTTGCATTAAATGAGAATTAATGATTAAATAAAGCCAGGCTAGCTGTTTCCCTCCACTTCCAGCCTTTATGCTAAGCTAAACTAATCATCTCCCATCTACTAGCTCCATATAAACAGACAAGACAAGAGTTTCACAATATTTCATATAAATGGCAAAAAAAAAAAGAGTTGAACCTCTATAAATGGATTTATTTGATATATTTATAGTTTATAACATGCAGGTCAGGTATATTTTCTCGGCTCTACAGAGATGTCCTTGTTATATTTGGCAGAGAGGCTCTATGGTCTTTCCCACAGTAAGCACTCTTAGGTACACTGGATCTTTGTAGCCCGGGGCAACAAGGAATCCCCGCCAGTTTACTTATCGCCGTGGTGACGCTGTCCATCATACGTGTCAGCGTGTGTGTGAGCTGTTTGCATTAACGTGAGAAGTCATGAGGGGGAGGGCGGTGAAGCTTTAAAGCCCAGTGTCAGGAGGTCAAACTACTCTGTATGTACACACACTCTAACACTCCGACCCTGGAAAGTAATGCACTCACAGTCCTGCACTGAGATAGGGACGGACGCATGTCCATCACCATGGTGACAGCTGGACACCACATCTCGGCAGCGACAACAACACCTCACAGCAACGGCAACATTACCTACGACACTCCTTCAGGAAACCAACACGGCTGAGATAAACAAGACGGGGATGGAGCAGCGTCGGTGACAGCGAGCTAACTCGCTAGCACGCATCAAGTCCCTAAAAATGGGTCATAGTTTCAATTAGTGTCTGTATGCTCCCAGCAGCGAGGCAGCAGCTTCTTAATTTGTGGAGGGACTGAGTCGATGGAGAGTCAGAGGCAGAACGGGCCTCTGAAACAGATGGGCCCTGCATGACACTGGGCTTCCAGCAGGGGCAAAATCAATGCTCATACCTGCAAAACACAAGACAAATTAATAATTATTTTATCACAAGATTGCTTTGCATTGCCGGTGAATCTAATTAATAGCTGTTTTGTTTGTAGCTTGTTGTTCTCGTTGTTCTGATAAGAAGAAGGCAAACTCTGCAGTGACGTGTCATGTCTTTTTTTTTATTTTTATTCATCCATACTTTTCTTTCTCACTTTCACAGATTCATTTCATCCCTCATTGCTTGCTTCTTCTCACAGTCTCACTAACTGCGGAAGTTTTCTGTTCAGTGTACTTCTTGGTTTTTAAATTAACATGAACAACACTGAGGGGCAACAAGGGACACAAACGCTGTATTTATTCAATATTAAATAATTAAATCACTATTAAATCACCATTTCAGGTGCTGTGAAGTAGTGTTGAATGATCTAAAAATGGCTAAACTATGCGGGAACCTGAAATGATTCTAGCGTATCATCGAGCGTGTCCAGCATGTATATAGTAACCGACTTGACAGAATTACACACTTAACACATACAAAATCTTAATTTTCTAGTTTTTAAATGTGTATCTGGAGCTGTTACATAAACAGATAATTCTAAGTGAGTATTGTTTTGTATTTTTTTGTGTTTTAGATCTTTCTGACCAGCTGCTGGAGGTGGTTGGGCTGGAAGGAGCCATGGAGATGGGTCAGATCTACACCGGCCTGAAGAGTGCTGGAAGACGCCTGGCACAGTGCTCCTCCGTCACCATCAGGTCAGCTTCAAACTCAAACTACTGTAAACAAATAAACTCTGAAGTAGAGTCATTAATAGTTAATTTTTAAGTCAAATATGTGAATTTTAGCGTTTGTCTTAGTCTCATTTTATCAGCATCTTTGCTTGTTTTGTTTTCTTCGCTGACAGAACCAGTAAATCACTTCCGATGCAGATTGATGGTGAACCGTGGATGCAGACTCCCTGCACTGTAAGTCACTGAATGTATCCACCGTGTTTCCTCATATCACACACACAGGCGGTTCGTGCAAAACAGGAGCCAGTCAGCCAGAGTTTAGCCAAACTATTCAACAGTGACATAAAGTATACTGTAAGGGTAAAAGCAATGTGGCAGATTTTACACCAGTAGATGCATAACAGGTAAAAACAGGTGCAGGATTTGGTTCTTCCATTTCGCACACAGATCATTTTGTTTTTGTGCCGTAATTTATGATAACAAATACTAAATGATGCAAGTCTCTATGTCTCAAACATCTTCTTCCAACAAGTACACAAGTGTTTGCTCCCTGTCCAAGATGTTCTTCTTTTTTCTGTTTGTTTGTTTATTTATTTATTTTCAAAATGAAACTCCTCAGTTTGTGTTGATTACGGTTGTGTTTAGCTTTAATTACAACGCCACTGCAGATGAAGTGCTGCCGAGATTTACATATGGCTCATCCAGGCAAAGCTAAAATACCACAGTGCATGACAAAACAAGTAGCCTGCAAGTGCTCTTCTATCTGCTGGCACGACTCCACAGAGCAAAGTTAGGATCTGACAATACATAATTGGGCTGAAATGATTTCCACGGCGAGTTATTCATACTGTATGTCACTCCTGAATTTGAATCAGTCGACCTGTAAAATGCTCATAAAAAAAAACATCACAGTTCAAATGGGATGTTATGCCACTAATTATTAACAACAACTATGCAAATGCATCTCAGTTCCTCTGCATGCATAACATATTTAACACCATCAAACCATTTGCATTTTGAAGCAACATATGACATGTATCTGTGTCTCTTTGATAACCAGGTCTGCTGTGAACTGAATTTTTACTCTGTTTTTACATTTAGGACTCAACTTTTAGTCTTACATGTAATTCCCCTCTTAGTTTTGATGATTTTTGATGACTAGGGAATACATTACAGACATTATTTATTTGTTTCAGTTGCTCTTATTTCTGTCTTATTGCCCTTGGGCTCTTTGTGCATTTAAATGCTTAATGTTGCATCTTTAAAACTCGAAATTCACGTCAGGTATTCCTTTAGATCTTCTATTTGTGATGGATGTCTTGCCTAGAAAGGTTATGTATTTTGTAAAATACATCAGAAACATTAAGTTCAATCGCGTTTAATGATGACAGAAAAATCCTACAAAAGCATGTAATTGCTCGTGAGTCATAGTACAAGTACAATAAATGGCAGCTTTTACTTTGAAGTGAATGGGGTCCATTTTAATGCAGATGGTAGCATTTCCTCTCCCCATTACTGCGTTTAGACACTATAATGAACTCTGCACTTAATGACAACCTGGATGGTTGGTATTTGTTGTTCCATTGATCTACAATGTCAACCTTCAACCAAAATAGCATCATTGTAGGGAAACAGGATATTATCAGATATTATATCCATAAAGCCCATACTTTATCCATCATAATGTATGTGAGCATTTGATATTCAGAGTCATGAACCTCAGGGATTGTCATGTCCTTTAATGGACCCTGGACACATATGGGACAGTTTGTTGTTGTTGTTGTTGTTGTTGTTGTTGTATTATGTATTGAATTGGAGATAACAGCGGGATGAATTCAATTAGATCTAGAAAATTCATTGTTTTATTTGGATACATTTGAGTAATTTTAAAAGATAAATGTGATGTGTTTAAAGTTTATTGTCAGCAAAATCCTGTTAAACCAAGTCTCTCAATACTTCCTACTCAGAGACATTAATCTTTAAAAACAGCTCAGGACTTACAGTACATAGTTTAATTGTGATACACAGTCCTGCCATTTGGTCCAAGCTATTCCACTGATTGACAGATGGTGGTGGAAATGTAGTAATGTGTCAGCGAAGGCTATGAAGAAGAAGAATGGATGTAAACAATGAGGTTTTACTGATTCTTCCAAACAAATTAACGCTTGAGTTTTGGTGAGAAACAGTGACTTGATTTGTAACAAAAAAAAAACTATACAGGTGTATCTGGCAGAATATCTAAAGCCTTTCTGAACCAAACTAAATGTCAACTCGCTTGCTTCTTCCTCACATTAGATCGAGATTATCCACAAGAACCAGGCTCCCATGTTGATGGGACCACAGCAAAGCCGAAGCTTCTTCTCTTCAGTCATCAGAAGAACGCGCACGGAAAGCAAAGAGTGATGAGTCACAGTTCGAGACCTTCAGGTCCTCACGAGCACCAACAGAGCAGCGGCCACCAGTTGATCATCACTGAGCCGTTAGTGAAGGGGGTCATCGATGCCTGTTTGATAGCCCAGCGAGTAGCAAGCTGTAGGTTCAGCATGGAGACGTCGCTGAGAAGCCCTAATTTGATCCACAGTGAGGTGTCTTTAGGACAGACGCTTTGATCTAAAGTTTGTAGTGTAGTTTAGCTCCAAAAATACTGAAGCTATTTCTGGAAGTCCACAAAAAGAAAAAAAAAAAGATTTTTATTTTTGCTGTTGTGATCTGTGCCATGTGGAACAAACCCACATACGAATGTGTTTTGTGATATGATGTATTTATTTATTTATTTATTCATATTTTGCTGCTATTGATGTTTTTAACAGTTTTTTTTATTTTTATTTTATTTTGCATTAGCATACCTCTGATGCATGATGGACAGCTAAAAGAAGCGGCCGCTGTTGGAGCTGACATATCTGGAGTTTTCCAGCTGATCTTTCCTAAACGTGTTTAGTGTGAAGTGAAGTTTGTTTGCGCCGCATTTCTTTGCCGCTTCGCTCATGAACAACTTTAAGTAGTAAAAAAACACGACTGATGATCATTTTTTGCTTTCTTTTACTGGTTCCTGCAAGTCACTCTTGTCATGTTTCGACTCCGTTGGTTGGAAAGATTAGGAATGATTATTGATTGCTCATAAAAAATGCATGACACTCTTTGTTTTACGTCGCACGAGAGATTTCCAGACAGTTTTACTAATTGTATGCACACATCCTGTTGCATGAGTGACCAAGATCTGTTTTGACACTTGTGGAAAATGATCTTTTTTTTTTTTTTATCTACAGTGCTGCTCAGATGAACCATATCACACTTTATCTATGAGATGGCTGTATTTTTATGGTACCCTGTGTTTTTCTACTCGGGTACTTTTCAAGTGAAAAACAGTGAAAATGCAGCAGAAAAAGTCCAGTGTTCAGTCAGACTGCATGATGGTGCAACTAGTGTATTGTTGAATATTCACAAGAAGCAGTTTATGACCCTCCTTCGGTCATTGATTTGTTCTGATGTCTATTGTTGAGTGTTCAGTCTGCTGCCCATACAAGCCCATACATTAACCAATTAAAGTCTAAATACAAAAGAATCAATACAAAAATCAATCCCATCCAATAATTACATGTACTGCACTTGTGTGCACATGTATAGTCTATAAATTATTATAGTCTACCTTTAAAAAACAACTTAAATATAAATTAAACTGCTTATTTTATATACAGTAAAAGTTTCCTTTTAAACCATTGACACTATTCTGGATGGTAAGGTAGTCAATAGGTGTCACCAAAGAAAAATACACACACCATTTCAAATTTTGGGGGATTTTTACAGGCCGATACACACACCTGGTAAATGTGTTGTTTTTAACAGAACATGCACTTGTTTTTTCTGAGTATATATAATCTTAGCTCGACTGTTTCAGTCTTAAAGTGCCATACAGTACAGGTGGAGGCTGCAGTCCGATGAGTCTCCATCTCTTTGCTTTGTACGGTGCAGCATTTGTACAGTGAGGTTGTATTTTTGTACACAATATTATTTTTCTGCTTTTACTGCTTCACTTTAGAAAATCTCACCAACGTGTTGCTCTGCTTAAAAGAAATAAATGCCTGCTGACATCGACTGAGACGACTGATAATGGATATAATAAAACCTTTGTTGTTTGACATTGTTTACTGGTGTTTATATATTTACTTTTGGTTCTCTAGCACACATTTAAAATCTTAAAAAAACATGTCAATGTTTTTAAGATTTTCACCTCTGCACTGGCTGACATGTTTGTTTAGAAATAGCTCCAAAGACTAATAACGGTGATTATGTTTTCAGTCTCCGGAAAGTAGTTCCGTGTAATGAAGACCCCACTGGGCTTCGCTAGCTTGTTGTCCTACGTTGTACAGAGTAAATAACTTTAATATAAAGTCAAGATGTTGTCATCAAGCAGGAAGTACCATGACGTAAGACTGAAAACGATGCAAAAGTACCTAAACGTGCTGGTAGTCATTTTGGAAATTGTTGCTAAGATACAAAGATGAAAAATAGCTTTGATGTGGGCTGTTGATTGACAGCAGTGATTGACAGTTGGCTCACCTGCTGCTCTCCTGGGCTCCAACTCGTACTGAGCTGCAGTATTTTAGTAAGTTTAATGTTACTTGATAGTTATACCTGCCGTGTTTGTTAGCTAATGTTAGCACAAGTCTGCACCACTCGTTAGGTTAGCATTAGCTCTGGTCCGAGGTCGCAGGGCGATGAAACGAAACAATGAAAAATGGTGCCGACCATAAACAGCAACTCTGGGTTCAACGGATCAATCCAAAACAACGGTTGATGCCACATCTCGCTACGTTTATCTTTATATACAGTCTAGTTGTCATATACTAGCGTAGCACTGTAAATGGAGCAACACATGCTCGGCGGTGTCTGCCGTACACAGAACTACTCTCCAAACACTGAAAATGAACAATGAAAAATGTAAACAAATTGACATATTTTTAATAGTTTTTGGACAAAAACAGAACTACAGCACAAAGGAATATATCAGACTTTTGATGCACACAATACAGAGATGGCACTTTTTAATGCCTCCCCACACAGTTACTGCACAAAACAAATGTATGAGTACAAAACAAAAGTCAACTATTCAGGAGTTTAAGTTTGAGAAAAGAAATCTGTTTTTGTCCTATTGTCTGGTGTGGCACTTGGTTTGCTCCACGTCTCTGTGTCAGATGGGGGGACGCCTGCACTTGACCTGCGTGTCTCTGTCCTCAGGGGGGGTTCAGCAGCAGTGACACAATACTTCACTTCACATCCACTTCACCCGCCTGGTAATGGAGTCCTGCCTGGATCCAAGATGGCATCAGCGTGACCACTAGTGGCGTCCGATACGTCCATCTTTCAGTCAAGCGCTTAATGCAACGGTAAAGAAGTTCGCTTTTCAGGGTTTTATCCCGGAGATGTCCTGCATTACTGCAAAAACTTCAGTAGTGGACTTAAAATATGTGTATGAAACAGTATTACAGTACAAGTAAAGTTACAATATTAAGCCGATTTTACGTGCAGAGTTAATACAGATACGGGTAACACAGAAATCTAAAAAAATTAAATTTCAAAAACTGCCACCAGTGTTAGCTTAGCGAACATCCCAAGCTAGCCATACAACCCCATTACCAACAATACATCAGAGGTATTGTGCCCCTTCAAATATTTGTAATTGGATTTCTTTACAAGTTGTTGAATTCTGTTGTCACAATAAAATATTTTAATCACTGTTAATGATATAATATATATAAACAAAAATAACTTTTCTGTTGTTTCTGATGTTTTTACTCGTATACAAGTCTGCCTGCTATAGAGCTCCCCCTCTCTGTTTAGTCTACTTGGTTCCTTCCAGTTGGAAAGTGCCATGTAATAGAAGTTCGTAAACATACGAACATTGTTAACCGCCATTAAAACCAACAAATCCTCCAAATTAAATAACTGGTAAAACGGTTAAAAAAATTATTTTTAAATCTCTGGTGTTACGACAGTAAAATGTCGAACGTGACGGTTAAAATGTTGAACGTTGCTCTCCCGCCTCCTTGTCGTAACGATGTTTACCGCGGCCGCTAGCTCAAAACATATTTTTTTTCTTTTTAAACTGACGTTAGCATCAGAGGTTTAAACTATAACTCACATTAAAATGTGTGTTAGCTTCTTGTCCTTTTTCTTTATTAACAGCGGTTAAATGAATGTTTTTGAGATAAATCGAGCTAAATAGTTTGTTTTTTTTCCTTCAACGGCGCTGTCTGGCTAACCGGCTAACGTTAACACTTAATTTTAACCTTTTTAACGTTTCCTTCTTCATCTTGCTATTAAATTCAATAACATAGAAACCAAAAAGGTGACAACTCGGCGTAAACATTGACATATGCATATTTTACTGTATAATTCAAACCAGTAATATATAATTCTTGCTCCAGAGCTGCTCGTCCTTATGATAAATATTGTGTAACTAAACCTCCAGGCTGCTTTCTGGGAAATATTAACAATTCCCTGGACGTCAGCAGCAGACTGTGGTTTTATTCTGAAGCTTGTTTATGTGCATACTGTAACCATGTCATTGTAAAGCAGGAGAGCTGCAGAAAAAAAAACAACTTTTCTCAACTTTCCTCTTATTTATCAGCTTTGTGAGTTAAGTTTTTTTTTGTGTTTTTTGGGGGGAATCTGTCTTCAGCTTTGCTCAGTGACCTGTGCTTTACTTCCAGGTCAGCGCCTTCTGCAGGTCTGCTCACTCTCAACAATGTCTCCCTTACAGGAGAAGGAAGAACTGGCGCTTCAGCAAGTCCCTCTGGAGGCGCTTCAAAACACTGTTACCATGGACACAAACTTGACCGCGAGAGGACTGAGGAGTGCGTGTGTGTGTGTGTGTGTGTGTGTGTGTGAGAGAGAGAGATAGAGAGAGATAGAGGAGGTGCAGCTTACATGTGTGTCCATGTGCAACTTTTATTTTTTTAAATGCATGTTAAATGATTTATATCTTTAGTGCCATTTTTCTTTGCTTTTCAAAATAAAACTTCATCATTGACTTCTCTCCCATTGACTGCAGCCGTGCGTGATTGACTGCCAGCAATCTGATCCGCTGAAAGACATTTGACAACCAATAGGAAGCGGAGCGCCACTTGTTTCCATGGGAGGCCCCGGGAGGCGATGCCAAGCCGCTAGAAAGCAACACAGTGAGCGGGGAGAAGCGCAGGCAGCAGCCGGGGACTGTGGAGATCCTGCAGCCGCTCTGTGGCACTCTGTACGCGGATCGACGCGGCGCCAGCTCGCTCGGTAAGTGAGTATTAGTGAGTAGTTATGTGTTCATACTGCTTTTAAACTTTACCCCTTTTCTCATCCTTTATATATATATATTTATATATTTATATATCGGTGCGCAACTCGTTTACGCACAAAATCTGCAACCTCAACTTAAGTTTGCAGCGTCGCCGGAGGTGTTGTTGGTCATGATCGCTCTCAAAGCTTCAGTGAAAGCTTCCTGAAGTGTGACTCAGTGACTCAGTGGATGAACATGTCTTTATTTCTCTCTGCTTTCAGGACAGACGCTGTGGAGCCACGACGGAGCAGGATGGATGAATTTCACGACCAGCAAGTGCCTTACTGTAACTCCACAGTGAGTGATCAAAGCCTGGAAACAAGTTGGAAGAAAATCACATTATTATTATATTATTATATTATTTTATTTTTTCTTTTCAATACTTTCTATTTGTTCTGTTTTCTGTTTATTTATTTTTCCTTCAGGAATCATTTAAGTTTCATTAAATCATTTAAAGATAAACAGATAAACAATGTACACACACACACTGCTTTACACAGTGTGTGTGTGTACATGTGGTTAATTACATCTGATAACTGATGCTCAGGGTCAGAGGATCCTTCATTTACTCTTCCAGTTGCACATGTGCTGCAGAAACAGCATCACTGCTGCAGTAAGAGGAAAGAAGAAGAAGAAAAAAAAGATTGATTTGTGTCTCTTTTTTTTTTTTTTACAGAAGACACAACAAAAGACAACAAGCTGCGAGAGGCCAGCAAATGACAGAAAGAGAAAATTCATTAAGTCCGACCTGGCTCTGGACACTGAAGGTAGGCAGAGGGCAGGAGGAGAAGTTAATTTCACGGCTCCTAAACATTTAGCAAAATTCAATTGGTTTGTAGCCACCTGCACCGCTAACTACAGAATCTCAATTACAACACGGCGGCCTGTGATGATCCTCACAAGCCTCTGTCAGTGGTCAGAGACACAAATTGACTTGTTATTAGACGCACACGTGCCCAATGAGCTCCAGTGACTCTGACAGCATATCAGCTCAACATAATGAAGTCAGCCCTTTCTTATGCTTCTCCTAGCTGTGTTTTTTTTAACTGCTTTTAAGCCTCCGTTCTCTGCTTTGGTTCCAGAGCTCTTCCAGGACCTCAGTCAGCTGCAGGAGACTTGGCTGGCAGAAGGTGAGTGTTATACATTTCAAAAAGCAGGAGAGATGGGTAAAAATGGATAGGTTGTAAAAGAGGGGGGATGGAGGGGTGGTGGTGGAGGAGGAAAAAAAAAAAGCTGCCTGGAGTTACATGCCTAGCGTCGCAGTCCAATTAAAAAGCCTGTGTGGAAGAGGCACCTCGTGTGTCATGCATACATTAGAGACTGTGAGCGAGGGGTCTTGAGGGAGACCGAGGAGGCTCTACCCAGAGAGTGTCATCACAAATTACCAGGAGAAGGCTCTCCGACGCTCACTGTCTCTTCTGCTTTTGGCAGGAGCTAACGTGCTGCACGCCAGCCGCCACCTCCACCTCCACCAGAGCTGTGCTGTAGCCTACCAGCTCTCTCTCTCTCTCTCCCTCCCTCTCTCTCTCTGTGTCTCTCTCATCTGCTCTCTCTCTACCTCTCTCTCTCTTCCTCTCAGCACACCTCTCTATCTTCTACAGCTGTACCATCACCTTGTCTTCTTCAATTTCATTTCTTGGCAGCAAAAAAAAAAAAAAAAAAAAGAATGGATCTATAATTTTTTTTTCTCACAGACTTCCAAAAAAATAGTCTCTCAAATCAACGATTGATTTTTATTTTTTTTTATATTTATCCATTTTTTTGCCTTTTAATATATTTTTTTCTCTAATGGCAAGACTTGCTCATTGTGGTCTAACTGAGACGTGATGCTTCAGGATTTAAGTGCGAGTGTCCTCTTTCCTCCGTGTCTGCAGCACCGAAGTTTTGGTCAGTGGTGAATATTATTCATCTATTTATTTATTTATTTTATTTTAATCTTTGCTGTGTTTTTATTTATGTGCATGTGCATGTTCCACATCTTGACTTTAGTATTTGCATCTCAGTAGGATGCAACTTACTTTTGATTATTGCATGTAATCTGAAAGTTTATTATAAGTGAACTGAATCATAACTGGAGTTTCATTAGCTGTCAGAAAGCAGGTAGAGTGAAAGGACATAATAACTTGAAAACGGTGATATTTTTGCATGTATATACATTTTTATAAACAGTAAAACAGTGTCAGTATTTTCTCTGTAAATGAGCTCCAACACTGGTGGAAAAAAACCAAGTTTGACTTTCACTTTGTAACATGCGTTTTTGCTTTATTGTCTTTTATTTTCTTAAACAGAAAAATTAAAACCTCATTACTTTATATTTATATGTCAATTTATAAAAAAAATCCACTGTGAAGAATAGATTGTTTTTTTTTAAATAGTATTAATGTGTAAAATTTCTGTTAAATACTTTAATTCTTTGATATTGAAAAAATGAGAAGTTATAAATAATGAGGACAAACAGACATTTACTGTAATGAGGTGTAAATGTTTTGTTTTCTATATTATCCAGTTGTGTTTGTGTAAATTGCGATTTGTATATTTTAATTTTTTCCATCATTATCAGCGTTAAAAGACGACCTTTAAAAAATAAAATATCTATTTCATCACATCAGTCAGAGGTTGTAAAGCCGTAACTCTCTGAAGTTCAACGCTCAAGTGAACAATATAATTGAATCAACTTTAATACTTTTTTTTTTTTTTAAGGACTCAGTCGTAATACGTCCAACTAGAAAAGTGTTAAGAGAGATTTTAGCTCTTTACACAGGTGAATAAGAGCCTCCATCATTTATAGGATCCATCTATTCTTCAACACGTTTGAAAAAAGCTTTAAAAAATGAAAAGTATGCTTTGAAACAGACGTTGGAGTAGTTGAGCCGACTCTGAGCAGCAGTTATAATATGAGGCGGTGCGGCCGCACACACACACACACACACACACACACCGCAGGGCGTGTAAAAGAATAAGACACGATTTTAATATTTCAGTATCCAAAGTGAGAAAAGAGACAGCGGGGCGGCTGATAAGAGGTATTACTGTTAAGGATTACGGTTCTGCCTGTCATGGATCAATGTGATGATGTACGCGTCCAGATTGTAGATCTAATGAATGACTTCCTGTCCATTACGATGAAAAGGAATACCTTCCCATTTCTAAGATTTATTAGTTCAGGTAATTGGAAGAAGAGCAGGAATTACGAGAGACGGACTGAATTTCCGACTCTGAGAGGTTGAAGGAGGTTTTTCAGTTTGACCCCCTCAGAGCGACGTTTACCTTTTCTACCTCCAACCAGGTTGTTTGGACTCATTTAAGTTTCAGGAATAAACGTTTTATTATTTACACATTTATGATGCTTCTTTTTGTTTTTTTTCCTGCTTTTGTTGATGCACTGATTCCTCTGTGAAAGTCGAGCGCTGAGAAGCATAAATTTGGTAAACGTCTCTCTTCGCTCAGGCCTCGTTCCTCGTCTCTCTCTTTGCGTCCTCACTCCTTTTTTTCCTCTCTATCCCGCTCCCTCTTTTTTATTTTTTTTTCTTATTTTGTGAATGGCGGCAGATTTCCAGCTCTGCCGTCCTCCCCAGGAGTTTTCTGCAGGGATCATCTGGCTCATTCACAGACTGAGGCCGGTGACTCATCCATCCTGTACTTCCTTTTGGACACACAAACACTGCTGCCCTCTTCTTCTTCTTCTTCTTCTTTCTTTATTTATTTATTTATTTATTTGCTTCTCATCTCTCTTTTCTTCGTCCTCTTTCTAACTTCGGCTCTCTGAAGTTTCTGTGGGTTAGTTTGTGTTGTAATCGTGAGCTCAGATCTTGTTTCCGTTTGTATTTTTCATTGTTGGTTTGGCAAACTTGTCTGTTGTGGTTTTGACTCCTGAAGGACAAATATGATCGTCTGTTTTTTATTGGTTATTATATTTTCCAACTTTTCATGTCATGTCCCTTTAAGAAAGCTAAAGGCTAAATCAGAAATTGTATTGTGTGTTGACAGTTTTAACTAAAGTACAATCACGTTGCTGGAAAATATGGAGAAATTTCTCGTCTTGATCTGTTGATTGTTTATTCTCCTCAATTCACACCTCAAAAAAAAAATAATAAAAAAAAAATCCCAGCTCATATCAACAGTGACAAAAATGGAAAATCAGTGATTTTTTAATTTATTTTATTTTTATTTTTTTTAAAGATCTCTAGACATGTGGAGACATGTTGCTGATCCTGTGATAATGAGGATCCACCTCATTGTGTGTAAAAATAGACGTGATAATGACACATTTAAATCTCTTTTTGCCTTTCGCTGGAGAGAGAGAGAGAGTCGAAACTTGAGGGACGAGTGGAAAACTGTCACCGAGTGTAAATACGTGTGGTATAAATATGTACATGTCTAATTGGAGCCGGAGCAGGCTTCATTATTTTAGCATTAGCCTGAGTGCAGGGGCGTTTGAAGCGCAGGTGAAGTGTTGGGAGGTTTGGAACAGACCTAACTCGGTAGGTACAGGTGGATTCACCAGTAGGGAAGAAGCCAATTAGATACTGTTAACAATGGGTGTTTGGCTGCTGGCGAGGAGCGAGAGGCGAGGCTGTGGAGCAGTCAATGGACAAGGCGACCTCAGGAAGTAGAATTAGGAGGTCGACGGTCACCTAAGCGAAATTTAATCTCCCTCGCAGGCTGGTGTTTGTTGGAAGAAAATGTGGTTCATTGTTCTTCTTTTTTTTTGTTAATCATACATTAAAAAAAATTCAAGGTCATTTTGATGTTTTGCAGCTTCCTCTCTGTGATTTTGGCTTTTTTTTTTTTCTGATTATTTTAACTTCTACAAAGCATCTTTTTTTAATCTTTTTTTTTTTTTAATAATGAACGTCAGTTTCTTTGTGAAAATGACAATAAGTAAAAGAATCAAGAAAAAAAATCTTTAAAACTGTCGATTTGTATTTTTAAAAACAGCTTTAAATCATCTATAATATATATTTGTCTATAATCGAAAGGCAAAAAGTACTTGATAAGATATCGTAAGACGAGTTTAAAGAATATTCAACCTTTTATTATATATTTATAGCACCTTTTTTTTAGACAAACATGGAGTAATCGTTGCCCTCCTTTCTGCTAAAACATATTTTTTGCAGCCGTGTTCTTTAACCGACAGCAGAAGCAAACAATGCTCGGATAGGCCAACTAAATATCCCAGGAGACTGTATTGGACTGTAGAGAGCCGTGATCAATGCTGCGTTGTCCATCAACATCAGAAACAATAATCCCCTTTCTTCTTCTTCTTCTTCTTCTTCTTCTTCTTCTTCTTCCTCTGTCTTTAGCTCAAGTTCCCGACAATGACGAGCAGTTTGTTCCAGACTTCCAGACTGAAAACTGTAAGTAAAAGACGCCTTTTTTTTTTCTTTCTACTCTTGTGTTTGTGCTCGTGTATGTTTGTATCAACATCTGCGGTGTGTGTGTGTGTTTTGTTTTTTGTACTCAGAGAGAGAGAGAGTGTGTGCACGTGGCGGTGTGTGTTTTTCCCGTGTCTCGCGGTATCCTCACCTTTGCTCACACAAGTGCTCTCTGGAGAGCTGAGCAGTCTTTCAGGGCTGCAGACAGGTGCATGGGTGGGTGTGGGGGGGTTATGTCTCTCTGTCTCTGTCTATCTGTGTCTTCCTTCCCTCTGTTGCTCATGTGCATCTCACCACCACTGAGATATTATTGCACTGTGACTTATTTGCATAAAGGGAACATCAAAATATTGTGGCAGTGTTTTTTTTTAGGGGGCTGAAGTGATATTTTTAACCAAACGTCTGTCAACTGACGGTAAAAATCTTATGAGATCCTTCATGGCCTTTTCCTCAAAGTGCTTTTTGTTTAAACGTCCAGTGTGGTTCGCTTTTCTAAATCAGGCAGTTTAATATTAGCTACCACCACATTCTCAGAAACCTTTTCTTGGGGATTTTACAGCATAAAAATGTGCACAATTTATTCAAAACAACAAATTATGTTTCTAAGAATTACACCCAAGATTTTAGATTTTTTTAAAAAAAATATCTATATTTACATTTACAGCAATAAAGGACGAGGTAGTTAGTCGTACTTCACCTGGTCGTGCACGGTGGTTGCACACGTTGACTGGTGACTTGGCACCGTCCACTTCTGGAGGAAGTTGTGCCAAGGTAGGGACAGAAATGGAGTGAGTGAAGCTCAGTGGGACCCAGAGCGAGCACATGTCTATCAGATGAGCCAAAACGCCCATGAAACTGTGAGAAAAGACACAAAAGTGTGTGTGTGTGTGTGTGTGTCCACACCCTGCGTCTTCCCTATGTCCTCAACGCCCTTTAACCTGAAAACAAAGTTGAACAAGAAATCTGGATCCTTAACTGGAAAAAAAACCCAACAGATAATCACGTCTTGATTTATATATTATATTGATATCATATTTTAGACCTTTTAACCCACATACAGCCTGAGATCTTCTAGCTGGTTCCTGTTGGTTGTCTGGAGGGGTTTATGTTCGCTTTCCTCCTACAAACCTGAGCAATTCAGGCTTTAAATGCCTCTGAAAAGTCATTTTTTCGCTCCAGAGACAGAGCAAACCTCCACCAACCCGTGTGTGTGAATTAGCCTTCCCTAAAAATCCAAGATGGAGGTGCAGCGTGTTGTTACAGTAGCGTACCAGAGGTCACCGAGACTGTCCCGTTGTCCTTCAGAGGTAGCCAGGGTGGGTGGCCGCGGTGGCAGGAGTCTGCTGACCATCTGAATGGTCCTGTTGGCAAACCCGCAGCAGACTGGAGAGGCACTAACAGATGGCGGGAGGGTGAGGGCACCGTGGTTGGGCGCTCGAGCAGGCATCCCAGCCGGCAGCTCTCCCATATGGGTTTCACCGAGCTGAGAGATGGAGGGGCGGACACTGGGATAGACAGGAAGAGAGGACGATGGAGGAGAGAGAGTTACATGTAGTACATCTCAAACCAACTAATGATGATGATGATGTGTATTTAAAACATACGTTATGTTAAATATGTTAAACAAACGGGGAAGTGATGATGTCTGCGTCACATAAACCTCCAACATCCGTCAGCAACGTCTCACAACGAGCTGCAGTGTGTCCTCGGTTCAGTTGTGTTTGTGTCTGTGCTAACGTGGTAGCATTAGCAGCTGAAACAACAGCGTCAGATTTTCGTTATAGTAAAATATTTTGAGTTTTATGAAGTTTAATGAAACACAGAATGTTATTTTTTAGGAAAGTGGATCCATTAAAACATAATCAAACTTATTTTTATGTCTGTTTTGACTCCGTTTAGCTACTTTTTACTTTTACACTGGAAGTTTAATCACTTCTTATGTTATTAAAAAGCATCAGTGTTTATATATTTTCAAATATTATTTTCAGCTGACGGAGAAAAGTGAGAATAACAGAAAAAAAAATCAAAGATATAGATAAGATATAAAAGCGAATTTGAAATTATTTTCCTTTAATTTTCCTGCTTTTTTAACATATAAAGTTTTCCCCACCAGACGCTGTTATTGGTTAAAAGCTGCACATCCTGCGTCCAGAAACGTCCGATCACGGCAAAAATAAGGAAATATAGACGCCGTTAAACACGTCTAGCGGGCCGTTAAATGATTTGAGACAGATTTTTATATATTTCCACCACCTCTTCCCTTCAACGTCGATCTCCATCCACGCAGCGTGCGAGCGGCCTCGAAGCCAGAGAAGTGTCCTCAGGCTGAAGGAGGAGAAAGAGAAATTTTCTTTGTCTCAAACTCCAACACAGATGCTTACCATTAGCATAACTTAGCAGGGAACGAAGGAGTAGAGGAGGTGTAAAATGAGGCCACACGTTACCAGCAGATCTGAGCCTCCGTCATTTAACAGCACCTACAGTAGGTGAAAATGGAATGAGAGCTTTTCCGCTGTGCCAAAAGACCTGTATTTTTTATTTTTTTTTATTTTATTTTTTTATGAATGGACTGGAGAAATATCTGGCAAACATGGACTCTGATTCTGCCAAAACACACAATGTGTACCTGACAATACTCAACAGTTGGGGCCAAAGGTTTTTTAGATAATCTACCTGAAGAATAGCAGCTAAAAAGAAATTATTACAGCTGAGTTTTCTTAGAAAAAATGTTAAAAAATAAAAATAAAAAATAAAAAATGTCTTGAATGTTATAAATAAAGGTGGAGAAATCAATGAAACATGTTTTTCAACAGTTTAATGCGATTTCAGGCAAATATTTCTATTGAATCTGAACACCAAACACCAAAAGAAAATTACAGAATATTTGAGTTAATGGCACAAAGAGAGAAAGAGAAAGAGAGAGAGAGAAAAAAAAGAACACATTTGTGTTGAAAATAGACCCAGTAATTGTTCTAACTGCTTCTTTTAAACACCCGACCATCTCGGTTAATCAATATGTAGATAATGAGAGCAATCAAGCAGTGATGGGCATGACATTCTGGGCTAAAGAGGAAGTCTCTGTTTTAGTCAGAGGCAATGCCCTCACTATTGATTTGTGTACCTTGGCACCCCGCTGACGAAATCTATTGTGACATTTCCATTTCTAATTTAAGGCACTCTGCTGTAGCACACGTGACGCTATTGTTGATAGATAGATAGATAGATAGATAGATAGATAGATAGATAGATAGATAGATAGATGGATAGATAGATAGATAGATAGATAGATAGATAGATAGATAGTGATCTGCTCTTGTTTTCACTCCCGTAAAGCCCTTAACGAGGCTCTGCCATGCCAGCGTCGTCAAAGGTCTCCCCTCAGGAAGTGTCTCTTTGACCTCCGATCGATGACCCGGAAAGGTCAGGCCCCCAGCGAGGGCCGCGAACAACCCCTGAGCTTTGTCATGCGGGGCCCGTGCTGCCTGTTCCCCAGGGGCTCGGCTTGTGCATCAGATGGGGTGTTTGGCAGATCGACCCCTGCTCGTACGGCAGCTGTCAGTCAGCCGTGAGAAAAACTCCCCGAAACATCCTCCTCTCTCAGCTCCGTGTAGCCTCATCCACCTTCTTGTCTGTGGGTGTATTTTGAAGAAAACATATTCCCAAACCACATCAAATATCTAATTGTTTGGACCAGGTAGTCGATGGATTTCATAATTTCTGGTCAGTTTGTTTTCAACTCAGGAAAAGTCAGACCCTCTCAGACTGAAGCATTGGTTAAAAGGAAAGAAATCATCCGGTTTATCGACGTCTGGCCCTCTCCCGTGTGTGTGATAGAGCGCTGCGGGACGTCCTCGCTGCTGCTTTGTGTGCAGTCGCGGTGAGACGACGATTGGCGAGGCAACCTGAGCCTGACTTCATTCTGACTGACTGGGTTTTTGTCAGAAGCGCAGCCAATTGGATTAGCGTTGATCATGACTCGAGATGATGGGATGTTAATCAGGACTGATCAGGCACTTAACAGCCTCTCAGATGCGGCAGGCTCGCTGTGGGGCCCATAGGTAGAGAGCGCAGGGCCCCCCCTTTCAGATCAATGAGCCCTGTTGTCGTCGTCTGGATCGTATTGACAGCCAGCTGAAAGCAGATAAAGCAGGAGCTTCCCACACACCCACTTTTATGATTGTCATATTTCACTGACAGAGTCCCCGTCAGGAAAAAGGCCAAACAAATGAGATTTGAAGTGAGTTGTTTGTGTAATTGATGGCCTGTGATGTCGAATCCTTTAGAGGACGGATGCTTTTAACTTTAATTTATACATCATGAATCCTCCTAATCAGTAATGGTCTGGTTCACATTCATACAGGTACAGTATCTGTCGTAGCTGCTGCATGTTGTACACACATCAGATCCGTTTGTCTGGTTTACAGAAGGAGGTGCTAACTGCTGCTAACTGCTGCTAACCTTTTTTCTGTCCTGTGATTGTATACGTTTTATTTATTTACACTCACCAGATATAATTCCTCTCTTCCTCTCCCGGTCATGTAGTGGCTTTCCACGGACTGCAGCTGAAGATCAAGCGGGAGCTGCACAGTCCATGTTCAGAGCTGAGCTCCAACTGTAGTCAAGAACGGCCCTTCAAACTCCAGTATGGAGAGAAGTGTCCGTACAACGTCAGGTGAGCCGAACACAACACTCAAAAATATATTATATCAATATCAATAATATTTTGAATAATAAACATGTTGGGGGTTTTTTTCTGAAAATGACTTTGCACACATTACATGCATCATCATCATCATCATCATCATCATCATCATCATCATCATCATCATCATCATCATCATCAGCACAACGTTTGACTCTTTGTCTGTTGTGTTTGCCGCAGTGCCTACGAGCAGAAGCAGCCTGCAGGAATGAAGCCCTCCAGCCCAGTGACGCCCCCCTGTAGCACCCCTGTGTCCCCGCTGCATCATGCCTCACCCACAGCGGCCCCGACACCCAAACCAGACAGGACCTACGCCCACATACCGCCCACGTCGCAGCCTCTCCCTGACAACGCCTACTCTATGGACCACAGGTACTGCAGCCTGCAGCCTTTTACATCTGCGGCTTTTAGCTCGGATAATAAGGTCACAGCAGCAGAGTTTCAGTATCAGAGAGGCGGGTCTGTTGTAGAGCTCTCACATCTCATTGGTTGAGTTTATATATAATCTCTCTCAGATTTATTTTGCAACCCTTCGCTGACCTCCAGGATTTCTATCCCGATCATAGAGGATCATATCTTCAGCCTTTTAGATCATAACTGTCATATTCAACCAGTAAAGTCGCCACAGTTTTTATTTATATTTATTTATATTTAAGAAATTCAGACATTTTTTTAATTTTTGTATAAACCAAATGATTAATCAACAAAATAAAAGGAATCAATAATGAAATAATAATCATTATCAGTCGCAGCCCTGCTTTCAACCATCTCCTATGGTCTTCATTAATTTTAGCCAATAATTGATCCTTTATATATAATATAATAATAATAACGACTCCGCTGGTTTCGTCGTCGTCCTCAGATTTCGACGTCAGCTCTCGGAGCCGTGCCACTCGTTCCCCTCCCCGCCCACCATGGCTCGGGACGGACGACCCCTCTACCACAGGCAGATGTCAGAGCCCAGCATCCCCTTCCCTCCTCAAGGCTTCAAGCAGGAGTTCCCCGACCCCCTGTTCGAGCACCCTGCCATGATGGGTGCACCGCTACCCCACACGTACCCCGCCACCATGATGATCAAGCAGGAGCCCAGGGACTTCACCTATGACTCAGGTGAGAAAAACACTGCTGGTTTGTGTAAAAGACAAGAAGTTAACTTTCAATGAAAACCCTAAAAAGCGACAGCAGCTTGATCTTTTTTCTTTCTGCTGCCAGAGCGTTATCATTTCAGGAATGGGAGAGGACATGGGAGGAGGGGGTTTATTGAGTTTGCCCATTATTAGGGCAGGGGATCTGGTTGGGCCGGGTGTCTGCACCGGTCACCATTTCCTGTGGTGCCCTAATAGAAAAGGGGAAGGGTGGGGGTGGGGTAGGAGGGGGGCTATGCCTGGTCACAATCCAAAATCCGCCCTCCCACGCTTGTCCGCTCTCTTTAGTTAGAGAGTAAACGGACCTAATCAGCAGCCTGCGGCCTTTGCAGGGCCTGAGGCTACATCAGGACATGAATGAACATACGCCGAACTGCTGGGTTCATTCACACGGCGGACAGAGAGGACCCGGGAGAGGCAGAGCTGAGGAAGAGTCTGTGTGACCAGTCATGGAGAAAAGCTCCCTCTTCCCATGGCGACCGTGGGCCTCTTTCAGCCCTTCAGACTGTCTTTGTTTTCCTAACATGCAGCTCGGTAGTTTCTCTCATGGAAAAGCCCGGCAACTGTGATTTGGGTGTTTTTTACTTTGTTTTTACTGAGTTTTCCAATTGTTGTTTGGCTCCTAAATAAATCTTACTGTTTAATTTCATGTTTTATCACATGTTCTCAGAGCCCAAAACATTGATGTAAAACAAATGTACAGATTCTTACATTCAACTAAATGGAACCAGCAAACGATTTCCACATTTCCCCCATAATTGACTTAAAGAATAAATCATTGATCAAACCTATCAAGCTATTTGTTTCAGCACTTGTCAGCATGTTAGACGTAGACGTAGTTGTAGAGACTATAAACATTAGCAATAAAGGAGAAGGTATATTTTGGTTCACAGTTAAAGTGTCAAGACGTCTTGCCAGCGTCGTGTCCTGGTCTACGAATCCAAGACGGAGCATCAGAGTGAATTTATTAGCAGTCACAGAGGAGCATGTTGACAGGAGCAGGCCTGTTGGAAAGGATGGGCGGGGAGCTGGTAATTTCATTAGCAGCAATTTCCTCCATGAGCCCATTACTTTGATGAAGTTCAGAGAAATGTTTATGGGCCTAAATGAAGGGCCTCAGTCTGTTTATTGAACATTTACTTTGTAACCTGTTTGGTTGTTTTTGATCACGAGCCACGGATGTGATGTCGGACATGTACAGTAAACAGGCAAAGAAAATGAGTCAATACAGGCTTCAAGGGAAAAGGTGCATCACTGTTAGGACTATGTGGAATTAAAGTGATTAGACGTGTCGGGATTAACAGTTTTAATAGTATGATTGGTACAAAAATTTAGTTTATAATTCTATTTTTGGTTTAAAAATCATATAGAAATCTGGAAAAGAAAAGAGAAGAAGAATCCAGGATGTTAACGTCAATACAAAATAATAATCAGATAAAGCTTCAAGCCTCGAGGTTGAAAAGTCGACTCGAACCTTCATCGATGTAGGAAAAAAAAAACACAAATATAACGACAAACCTTAAAAAGCGGACGTGTTGCAGTTGAACAACATTCAGCGGAAAAAATGTCAGAAACAAAAAAAAATGTGTAGAAAAGCATCACCTGGAGCCGTTGCATTATCAAAACAAAACAACAACAACAAAAAAAACGTACATCATGTCAACATCACGCGTGTTTCATTCGGTAGTAAATCTTCCTCTGAGTGGAAACGCTCGCAGCAGCGTGTTAGCAGCGTGATGTAGTGAGCTCAGCCGTGGCCGGGAGCCACTGCGATGCCTTCGCTGCAGGGCTTATTCTTTAATCAGAGCCAGTGGTGCATTGAGTGAACAGGCTTTGACTGCTCTCAGATAACTGAGATAGTGTTCTTAATGCTGCCTTCGGGCCCTTTAACACCCACTTCTCCATTCTTGCTTGGCTTTCAGCTGAAGTGCCTAGCTGCCATTCTGTCTACTTACGGCAAGATGGCTATCTGGCTCACACTAACAGGACTGAAGGTACCACCGATGATACGTGTGAATGTTGTGATGGTGCACGCTTGGATTTTTGCAGGATATTTTCACAAACGCTCCTTTTTTTCCTTGTTTTCCAGGTTGTATGTTTGACAAAGTGGCGAGACATTTCTATGATGATACCTGTGTTGTGCCTGAAAAGGTTGAAGGTGAGTCCTCCATGACTGTATGACACTGAGCAGCACTAACATGCTGTTTTAAAACCACGGTATAGTAACGGTCATGTGTTCGGTCATGCAGGTGACATCAAGCAGGAGTCGGGCCTTTACCGCGAGGGCCCGTCGTACCAGCGCCGAGGCTCGCTGCAGCTCTGGCAGTTCTTGGTGGCTCTGCTGGACGACCCGTCCAACTCTCACTTCATCGCCTGGACCGGCCGCGGCATGGAGTTCAAACTCATCGAGCCGGAGGAGGTGAGAGACAAATTATATAGAAGAAAAACTAATTAATTAGGGCTTTAATTAATGAAGAAAAATGCCAAATGTCAAAGGGTCAAAGGTCAACATGTGAAGAGGAATGAATCATATTCTGTGATTTATTTTCTGTGCGGTCAGGCTTTGGTTTCTAACCAACTTACCGTCACGGCCGACCCCTGCTAAATATTTCACAACATATTCCTTTAAATATAACTCATGTTGACGGTTGGGCTGTTTGAAATGGCAACAGAGGCTGAGTCTGTGTGCGCCCACATCACACACAGTGGGGCTCAGTCACTGTTGGAGGACGGAGGATGGAGGAGGATGCAGGGTGCAGGCGGGGGGTGGGAGTGTAGAAAGGAGGTGATAGAGGGGTACCTGGCAAAGGTCCACGCAGCCCGACGGTGTCTGGCCGCACACGGGCCAGCTGCAGCTAACAGGGGGGCCCATTCATGCCGTCAGGTGACCAAACGCAACTCGCTTCAGGACGTTAGCAAGCAGCTTCTGGCTTTGCAGGTGTAGCAAAAACAGACACACGTATGGTGTTTTGTCTTTTTTTTTTTTTTTTTGGTGAAGGTGTTGCAGAAAGAGAGAGAGATAGAGATACAAATATGAAGCGAAGAGAGAGAGAAGAAAAATAGAATAAAAGCAGCAGACGAGAAGCAGACGAGAGCGGCGTGGGGCTGTGGGTGGTCTGGTAGACAGGTGCTGTAACATCTGCTGCCTCCTCCGCTGGGTGTGTGACAAGCTCCTAATGAACACATCCCTGGTCAGGTCTGCTCAGGCTGGACGCACTCTAATTACTGTTATTAGGAAAATATGGATTAATAAGTTTGCTGAACATTACAGCTGCCGCCGCGCTCCTGTCAGGAAATCAGGTCGAGCGTGCACGCCGGCGTCGGATACGTGTGCATTTTTAGCCTCCGTCAGTTCTCTCCTGCTTATGTTTACCGACTGTCTTTGTGTCGTTTGTTTGTGTGTTGTTGTTGTTGCTAAGGTGGCACGTCGGTGGGGGATACAGAAGAATCGACCGGCGATGAATTACGACAAGCTCAGCCGATCGTTGCGCTACTACTACGAGAAGGGAATCATGCAAAAGGTAGAAAAAGATGAAGATAGAGAGAGTATATGCTAACAATAAAAATAATAATAATAATGATAATAAAAAAACGATGTGTGCACTTCCTTCATTGATCCTGTTTGTCTCCTTGCAGGTGGCCGGTGAGAGATACGTCTACAAGTTCGTGTGCGACCCCGAGGCGTTGTTCTCGATGGCGTTTCCCGACAATCAGCGGCCGGTGCTGAAGACGGACATGGAGCGGCAGATCAACGAGGAGGACACCGTGCCGCTGTCGCACTTTGATGAAAACATGGCTTACGTACAGGAAGGGCCCTACTGCCAGCCGCACCCTTACAGCGAGGGTTACGTTTATTAACATCAGCCCCACACACACACACACACACACACACACACACACACACACACACACACGCCCAGAGCCTCCTTCCCTGCTCCTGCTCCGTACACCTGAAACTGTCATGTCCTCTAATTCACAGTCGCTCCGGGAATAAGACTGAACACACACATGCAGCAGCAGCGGAGCTTCCCTCTTCTCTCCCTCTCGCTGTCTCACACACACACACACACACACACACACACACACACACACACACACATCCTCTGTTTTTTTGCTCTTGTCTCTCTGACGTCCAAGCCGTACAGCAGGATGGAGAGTGCACTTTATGGACAGGAACAGGCGCGAGGTGTTAACCTGCCAGGGGCTAGCTATGTGGTTTATGTTTGTACATTAATGTCAGAATCATTTTTGTTTGTTTGTTTGTTTTTAATTCTTATGATTTTGAGCATGCGGCTCCCTGGTGAGACAGGACTCGTGAACTACCCGATCGAAGACTTTTGATTTCACGGGAGGAAAACAACAAAACAAACCAACGGTCTACAAACGGATGATCAGACGGTGTTCGACTTTGTGTCCTTTTCCTCAAACAGCCATCACGTACTTTCATTTACTGGCAACGTATTGTAACGATACTTTTATGGTGAAGTGACATGATTATAGACATGAAAAAGTAATGTGATAATAAAAGAGACATTTAGCTGCCGTCAGAGAGGACTGCCTCGCCGCCAGTTTGCAAACAGGAACCTCCGTCTGTCAGCAATCTGCCCCTCATCCACTCAAACTGTAGATCTCATCACGTAGGTGTTTTTTCTGCTGTAACAACATTTAACTCCATCGGCTGAAAACCTCGTGGTTTGACTTTGGCTCGAACTGTGTGGATTTAAAAATACTTTTTTTTTTTTTCCTTCATCATCACATGTGAACGGCCCGTTGTCTAGGATAATCAATAAAGCTACAGGCCGCTGTATAATAAGTCATTCACTGAATATACTGTAAAGAGCAGTTTTTTTCTTTGTACATCCATCAGATCAGCAGTGGTTCATTTGTCATCGAGGTGTTGAGTTTATTTGACAAATAACAGGTGAACAAGTGTGTGTACAGTTAAATCAGCAATCAATCAATCAATCAATCAACACGTTCAGGATATGATTTGCATCCCCGGATAAAATAGATAAAGTGATATCATTGACTATAAAAAGACTAAAAAAAAAATAAACATAAAATCAATTATTTCCCTGTTTTGTTTTGTTTTTTATTGATTTGTTCCAGGTGAACATGAGGTGTATATTTTGCTTAAAACCGTCTCATCATCATTGATTGATTTTTTTTTTTTTTTTTTTTGGTAAAAAGAAAAAAAAAAGATATAAGAAATATTTAGAGTTTTATAATGTGATGAAAAAACAAAAGCGTTCATGTTATAACAACAACAACGATAGTGTTTCATTGTATAATCAGGTAAATTCACATTTTGTTGCTGCTTCAACTTGTAAAGTGTATTTTATAGTTTCATGAAGGGAAAAAAAAAAAGTGCGGCAGCTACGATCTGCTATTCTGGACTTCTCATGTTGTTTATTTTTAATTTTGACTTTATTTTTTTTTTATTATTTGTTTTGTTAAATTTGAGCATTAAAAAGAATCTGGTCTGTCTGAGTTTTGTTCTCGAGGTTCTCGTTGTCTGGGATGGGACGGAAAACGTTCTGTAATAAAATGAAAAAAAAAAACAAAGTTATCGCCACTTTTCAGGTGTTTTACGAAATGAATCACGACGTACAGTAAAAAGTTTGTCGTTACGACGTGTTGTCAGCCTTGAAAATGCGGTTCTGTGGTGATTTCCACAGCCAAACCCGTCATTTATCTGTTTCTGACAGATAAAAGATTAGGTTTTTTATATTTACATACTGGCGCTGCAGAATGTGGAGAAACCAAACCAATGTGTACGTCTGTATGCGTGTGTGAAGACTAATAGATTATAGACTCGTGTCAATTTCCAGTTTGGAGAGAAAACTCCCAAAAAAAAGCATTTAAAGCAAAGTGACACCTGAGGAAAAATCAATGGCTAATTTAAGACACCGCTTCTTCATGTAGGTGAATTGTTTCTGTCCTTTGTTTCTGGCAGTAATGAAAAAAAACAACAACAACAACAAAAAAAAACACAAGTTATCATTTCCTTCTGTAAAGTGTCACTATTGCTAAAAAAAAAAATCAATGACTAATTTAAGGAAGCATTGTTTAATTGGTTCCACTGATGGGAAAAAAAATGAAAACGGATGTGTAAGTAATGAAAAAACACTACTTGCCTTAATTTGTCAGAGCAGGTTCTGAGCCGAGCCGATTACTGCTCCCACTCGTTGGTTTATTTATTGATCGTCTGCAGCTCGGGGGAATTGCCCTTAACTTTAAACACCTGATTGCTTCCCTGATGATATTTAACAACATCTAATCTGACACACAAAACCAAAAACAGCAGTGAAGCTTTTAATATGATCAACGACACAACTTTAATTTGGGTTTTTTTTTCCCCCTTCAGTCATTTGTAATAACCTGCACGTTTAAATACTGTACACACACACACACACACACACACACACACACACTGAGGATAATGAAAAGCTGCTGATGCAGTCAGAAGATAACAAACAACATAATCTAAGAATCATTTATTTCAGTTAATATTTTTTATTGAGAGGACGACATGGATCTGAATAGGGTTTATTTTCAAACAGGATATTTTTTATTTATTTTTTTAATTTCCTCTCAATATATTTAACAGCATTTGGATCTTTATGAAATAACATTTCCAGACTTTGAGTCGACGCCGTTTCTGAAGCCGGTCTTGGCCTTTCGAGGTCACATGTGGTTTTGACTTTTGCTGTTCAAATGAACTTCACGGTTACAGACCGGACACAAATGACTGCGGTTTATTCAAACTCTGCTCATTGAAATCTCAATGCAAATTTCCTCTGTGTTTTAAATATGTGGTGGGCCTTTTTATGTCAGTGGCGAGCTGCAGCATCTCTACACCTGTATGTTGGGAAGAGCCTTGAGGTCACTTACAGGATTACTTGTTTTACACCTTTTAAGGTGTCGTGTCGCTGAGGTTGAAAATCACCATGCAAATCCTGTTATCTGGCCCAGGCCTCAGCTACCAACATATTCACCATTTATGGACATATGCTTTACATCCTGTACCACCGGCCAGATCCTCGCCTCTTCTGCACTGCCGCCTAATATTCTGTGTATCTGAACTGTGAATTGTGGTCCTCCCCCACTGTAACAAACAGATGGCCGCTCGATCTTGAGTCATCACAAACCCATTACGAGAGTGACTTGTCCTCAGCCGGGCCGCCTTGATTCGTGCCCGATGGCTCTCGCCAGTGTTTGCTCAGGCTCTTAAGTCATCGTCAGGCTTCGTGACACACTGTGTTTGCTCAGGTTAAATGGCTTGTGTTGCCCGTTGAGTCCCCTGATTGGCTGTGACACTGCGGTGTTTGACGAGCGAAATGACACCGAGCGGCCTTCGCTGGAGCAAATGTGTTTGGCTGTTGGAAACAAGATGGCTTTTAATACAGTGTGTTTACACACCAAAAAGCCCTAAGTGTGTTTCTATCTGTGTTGCCAGGGTCTATCAGTGGCCAGACCGGTGAGCATAAATCATTCAGGGGTAATTCAGAGGAACAACAGAGGCTCTAAGAGGAAAAAGCAAGGAAATTATAAAGCCTCTATAATGGTGGCCCCCATTACACCTGCTGGTGCAGTTTAAGACGGCCTTATAAATGGTTTTATTATCTAGAAGCCGACCAGGCGCCAAAATCACTTACTGCACTATTTTACGACAGTTTTAATCAAAAACTTCCCGAAACATTTTCCCATTTTCTTCCGAAGTTACGATTCCCGAATCCAGACGCAAGTCAACATTTCGTCAAATTTGTTTTTCTTTTCTTTTTTTTTTTTTGTCAATTACAGACTACAATGTGCTGTAGGACACACACACACATACACACACACACACACACACACACACACACTGCGGTCATAATTGTTTTCAGCAGCAGTCACTGCAACATGTGGATCAAAGGTCCCGGAGAAGCTGCTGACTGCGTCTTACTGGAGGCTCCTCACTCGTTACTTTACTCTCTTGTTGATCATCTTCCTGCTCAGATGAAACACAAAGGCCCCCCCCCCCCCCCCCCCCCCCCCCCCCCCCCCCCCCACAGACACACACACACACACATCCCACCTCCCCCTCCAAACACAAAAGCTTGTGACAGTAATAAATAGCCTCTATGATCCAGGTTTAGAAAGCTGTGAAATTGGATATTGAGATGCTCTCCGGAGCTGCGGGTCGGGAGTAGCTTCAGACTAGACTGTGGGAATCATCTAATCCGATCAGCGGGAATGTTAGACAGGCTAAATGTCCTGACGGGTCCTAACGGCTCCTATCGATGCTGTGCTCGTTATCAAGTCTTTAGTTTCACTGTCATTAGATTGTCATGTTGGACCATCAGACGAACGATAAGAAGTGTTCGGGATTCTTTCCCTTCATTAAAATATCGAGATTTGGCAAAAAAAAAAACTCAAATCATCAGCGCCTGAAGCTCTGCAGTGTTCAAACTCACCTCAGGCAGCTGAAAAGTGGTTCATATTGTGGGAAAAAAGAAAAAAGAAAGAAAGAAAGAAAGAAGGCCCAGTTACCGTATACGCTACATGCAGAAATAGTGTCATTTAAATGAAGTAGCCGCATGTTTTTAAAGAAACATCTTTCATCAGACTGATGATGAAACCTGATGAAAGCTGTTTGCTGTAACGTTGCCGTCTTAATAAACAATACCCCAAAAAACGAGAACACAGCATGCGGCTACTTCACGTTAATAAGAAATGATGATGGAGGGTCTCCGTCGTACATAAAAACACGCTGGTGGTATTTATTCTGGTTCTACTTTTACTTGTGTGTGTCGTAAATGAATTCGGTCCCGTGTTTTCACATTTAATTAGCTTTAATCTACATTCTGCTTCCACCGGAGCCAATATGTTTGCATAAATACATCATTTCCTGTTTTATTCTGGTCAAGGTGTAAAAAGTCTTCTTACACAATATTTAGATGGTCATGTGACACTAAAACATTAAACACAGAGACATGAAATCTGTACACGTTAGCCGCGCGTTGTTTGTTTTTTAGATTTATTTGTCGGAGGCGAAGCTCCTTTTAAATCAAGAATTAATTAACAAGAAACATTATTGATGAATAAATAAAAGCTTACAAAGGAAATCAAGTTGTTGGGGAGGTTCATCAAACTGCAGCTTTACGACTACCTGATATTATAGCTTTTATTTACGGCCGTATAACTGGAGTTTTAAGACTTTAAATGTCTCGCGATGCTCTAAATGATTTTTTTATGCTTTTCCAGAAGAACCAAACGTCGTCATTTTCGGGGGATTTTCCGGTTACTGAACAGCAGAACAGAAATGTCAGCTATGAGTAGTTGGGTCTAAAAATATCAGTGTTGGCAACTTCCTCCAAAACTCTCCCGAACTGGTGGAAGCCTCACCCCGTCTCTCCCGCTCCGGCCTGGCACGCCACCCGTCTCTTCACCTTCCACAATGTCGTTTGATCTCTGCGACGCTGTCAACACCGCGGATCAGCCTCACGACAGACCTCGTAGCCACAGCCACCCAGCGAGGTGGCCAACCATCTGTCACTGGGCCCGGAGACCTTGGGCGGCAAAGGGCCCAACCCCCTCCCCTCCCCTCCACCCTCACCCCACCCGCACCCCCTCCCAGGGCCCATTAGCTCTCCCTAATGCAGCCACCGCAGCTCCGAAAGGACCCCTAACAGGCACAAAATGAACTGCTACTGATCCTCCTTAATTCCCAGATGACTTCTTTTTTAGCGTATATACATTATTCATTTCATGAAGTCACTTATGGGCCTCTTTCACCCGTTTAGCAAATGCGTAAGTCGGGTTTATCTATTTTACAAACAAATAAATAAATAAACAAAATAAACAACGTGTGTAAATCTGATTGCAGCTGCTGTAAACCTTATATAGAGAGATTAAACTTGGTGTGTGTGTGTGTGTGTGTGTGGATTTCAGAGTCATGCAATGTGATTTAAATAGCGAG